>JBCNYH010000027.1:37383303-37395591 GCA_039654325.1 Tandanus tandanus | reverse complement strand
CTCATTTTAGCGACTTTCCTCTTTTAAAACAGGTTTACAACTTAATTCTCGTAAATTTACGACTTTATTCTCGTAAAATTTTTACTTTTTTTCTCGTAATATTACAACTTTATTCTTGAAGTCTGTCAAAAAACATTTTTCTTAATGTGGCCCTAATACTCCGTCGTAAGTTTCTGACCAAGTTATTGTCAAATTTCGCCCCGATATTAAGAGCTAATGTTAGCATGTATACCCGTTCGCCTTTTTGATGCGTTTTATCAGGGATGTGTGCGATTGTGTTTTATCAGGAATGTGTGCTGCAGACCACACACACACACACACACACACACACACACAGAGCTGATTGATTTCTATATTTGTCTGTTAATGCAGGTATGGAGACGTTTATGTGTTTCTTAAATACTATTAAAATATCAATAGTGTTAAAACGAGATAATATAGTGTATTAAGGCTTTAAAAAAAAGTTGTATATGGAGCAGCTTTGTAAATGTATTTGCATATAAATATTTATGCAATACATAATACATAATTAATACATAATTTCAGTACATTAAAATAACTAAAATACTGGATTTTGGACTTCAAATTATTATTAATTTGGTCTCAGACATTTTATTTCATTAGATGTAATTTTCTTTAAATATTTTACATTATTTTGTGTAATTATATTATTTATTTTATTGTAAAATATATATTTTCCAACCAGGAGAGGGCCGTTCCATTAACTCCAACAACATTTTCTAATCTGTCAAGGAAAATAGTATGATCATAAGTGTTAAAGGCTGCACTAAGGTCATTTAACACAAGCATAGAGACACAGCCGTGGTCAGAGGCCACCAGTAGGTCATTTACCACCTTATCGAGTGCTATTTCTGTGCTAAAATGAGGACTATATCCTGACTGATACATTTCATGAATGTTATTCCTACAAAGATATGAACATAACTGCTGCGCTACAGCTTTGTCTAAGATCTTGTAGGTAAAAGGGAGGTTTGATATTGGTCAATAGTTGTACAGCTGATATAGGTCGAGGTCAGGTTTTTTAACTTTAATCTTAATAATTTTAATACTAAATCTGAGTTAAAGGTATAAAGTTATGGCTTTCTCTGTCTCCAAGACAAAATTTCTGAGCTCCAGGCTGCCCCTAAACCTGACACAGTGGGACAGTTAGATCAACAACAGAAAAGACAAGGCGAAGAGGAGGAAAGAATATTGAAAGAAATTGAGACCTTGCAACTTCGGTTAAAAAGCATACCAAAGCAAAACAAAACTCCCACCACCAGGAGAAAAGTGTGACTGATCTCTTTAAACAGTTGACCTCAGAGGTGCAGGGCATTAAAGAATCCCCACAGAATTACCTATTTCTTATTTGCATCTCAAGAATCTGAGGCAGGTCTCCAATATGACACAATATGATACAATATGTCTAGTACTAAATGTGTTTCTTCACACAGTGTTGACAGAACTGCAGAGTGACAACAGTAAGAGGGACATTTAGCCTTATTTAGAGCAAGCTGATATCTCTGATAAACTGTTGCTTGAGTGAATGAACATAGTATGTGCTTATGAGATAGAGAGGTAGAACAAGAGAAAAATAGCGGGACAACAAAGCCTGTCACAGTCCACTAAGCCCAGTCGAGTGATGTCCCCACTGAAAAGAATGAGAAGCCATCAGTTCAACAGACCTCCAAAGTGTCTTCTGATGTTCGCTCCCGTTTTGTGCAAATTAAACCATAGATAGCTAAGTTAAAAAACCTTAAAGTTGAAGTCTCTCAACTCAGGGAGTCCATGCAACAGCCCCAGTACATATCCAGGCAGTCACCACCAGCAGGGAAAGTTGGTGGTACCCCAGATCTGCAATTCTCAGGTCAAGAAAAGCAGAACATGTCGAAGCAATGCAGAACATGTCGAGCCCTGGACATGGAGCAAAAGGGGAAATGTTTCAGCTGTCAACAGAATGGGAGAGAGTACTCTGTTACAGGTGTGGCAGCAGTGAACACTTCCTTGCTGGTTGTCAAGTGCGGGGGCAAAGACAGCTTGCAGCCGAGCCTTTAAACAGGATGAGATAACTGGCATGGGACAGGGAGCCATTGATGCATTAAAGACCCAATGATGTGTGCATTGTGGACAAAAGGTTGAAGGGTTTAGGCTAAAACAGTGTGCAAGCATGTACGAAAGTGCTTTATTGTTCTAAGCCATGTCAAGTTGGTAGTTGGGCTGTACATAGAAAAGAATGCAAACCCCCCTCAGGTATGACTATGAATGCCACCCCTAGAAGATGAAGACAGGCAGACAGGACCCCATTGGTCAGCGAAAAGCACATTGTTGATTGCTACATACAGGGCAAAAGAGGTCAGGCTCTTTGGGATTCAGGCTTATAGGCAAGAATGATTAATGACCAGTGGAATGATGCCTCTTGCCTACCCGACAATCTACAAAACATTTCAGAAATTTTGGGCATATTGCACAGCTTAGACATAAAGGCAGCAAATGGGAAGAGCATGCCATATATGGGTTGGGTCAAGGCAACTTTTATGATAGCGACAGAAGCGGCAGCTAACATAGAGTTATTGTGTCCATACTTGTAATCAAGGGTCCAAAGATAGCTCAGCCATTTATTAGGTCCAATGTCATTGGGGTCATTATAAAGAGAGGGCTGAAACAATCAAGCATTATTGACAGGGGACAGTTAAGCAAAACAGTAAGGGCACCACTTCCAGGCAAAGTACAAGCTTTTGTAGACCAGGCAACTGTTGTTGTAGAGCAAATCAATATTAAACAAGAAAAAGAGTATGTTGTTAAGATGTAAAAAGAAAGGATCACAATACAATACTCACAAAAGGAGCACATGTCAGCCAAAGTTAAGTGCCATGTAGTTATGAACTTAACTTATGAAGACACTACACTGATTTTTGTGCCTGATGTGAACCCCCGCTGGACAGAGAGACTTGAGCTATGTGACACACTTGTTAAAGTACCCAAGAATGCTCGAAAGCCCTTTATTACCATAAGTGTGCAGAAGCCTACAGATTGTGACATAGTGGTCGCAGGGAGAACTGTAATTGGGACCACCCAGCATGTCCCGGCAGCCTATCCAGCCTCTATACTAGAGGGGTCCTGCCCTTCATCTTCAGTGCCAGCTCAACAAATCATGTCAGAGCTGAAAAAGAGCCTAAAAAGTGCATAAAATGTTAAGGGAGGAGTCTGCCTCCTTTTCAATAAGAGATGATGATATTGGCTGTGTAGAAAAATTACAACACGGCATATCATATATGGAAGACACTGAGCTGGTAGCAAAAACACATCTCTCCATGAATAAGCCTCTCTAGTGTGAGATGAAGCTACATCCTGTCTGTGGTTATCTGTCTTAATCCTCCCGTCACAGGTAAGAACATAGACTAAAATGTGTTTTGTCATGTGTGCATATTTTGTAAACCACGACGAACAGTTTCTTAGAAAATTAACGTGACTGCCATATCGTCATTAGTGAATTTTGTTGAACTAATGTTAAATGCTATGTTAAGCTAAAGCATGTTGCTTGCTGCAGTTTATTGACCACGCTGGAAAGAGAGCTACTGTAAAGTCATCTTGCCTCTATACCGATTTCTCTTTGTTTCAATTTGGTATGTTTCATCTTATTTTGTTAGAGAAAATGATGTAAACATCCAGTTTCATATGGTAGTATCTGTATTGCAAATTTAAGGATACTAAATCTGAGTTCAGAGAGAGAAAAAGGCATATTGATATATATTTTTTTTATTTAACCATTATTTAACCAGGTGAGTCCCATTGAGATTACAAGATACATACATCAACACATATCAAACATAAAAAAAAAAAAAACAGCAGTTCAAAAAACAAAGCCTAAAGAAACAGACATGAGGAAGCATGATTTGGCTAAGAAGTAAAGCAGTTTCAAACATATATAGAATCTGCCTCTAAATCCTTCACCACATTTTTAAAATCCCCAATCGGGATCAGCTCTTGAAGCAGTAGATCAGCTTGCAGCTGATTCCAATCTGCAGGGGCAGAGAAAATAAAAGCCCGTTTGCCAAGTTAAGTGCGAACCTTAGAGACGGTCTGTAAAAGGATGTCATTCGAGCGCAGACTATAATTACAGATTTTAAATAAATTATATCCTCAAAGGTAAGAGGGAAGCAGACCAAGGAGGGATTTATAGCTAAAATTATACCAATGTGTGAGTCTGCACATGGTCAGGGAGGGCTACTTAACTCTGGTGCAATGGTGGGTGAGAGCTTTGTAGCCTGTTACAAATCTCAAAGCACTGTGGTACACAGTGTCAAGCCAGTGAAAGCATTGGACTCTGCATGCATATACAGCAGATCACCATAGTCAAGCCAGGGGAGGAACGTAGCCTCAACCAGCTTTTTCCTGGCAACATAGGAAAAACAGGATTTATTTCTTAATTTATTCCTTACTTAAGTTTCTTTACTCAGTTTTCATTATGATAAATATTTTTATATTTATTTGCAGGGCTGGTCAGTTGTCACAGCTTTTCCTGAATTCATGGGTCCTGTTAGAATTAATGAGTTGTATTCTTTTAATTATAATCTATATGTCTATAGAATGATTACCATATATGAACTCAGGATGGCGATTCTTACTTCATGTGCATTTTCACATATACAGATACAACCAGTTGCAAAATGGAAATGCCCAAAAAGGGATAAAAGACTTAACATGTTAACCATATATCCTGTGAAGTCAAAGTAAAGGTCTACCATGGGGTTTCTCTAGAGGCACAAGAAATGTGCGTAGGTACAATTCAATTCAATTCAGTTTTATTTGTATAGCGCTTTTTACAATTGACATTGTCACAAAGCAGCTTTACATAGTAAAATTAATTTAAGGAGGAATCTAAAAATATTTCTACAACCCCCTACACATCCCTAATGAGCAAGCCTGCGGCGACAGTGGCAAGGGAAATCTCCCTCAGTTGACACAAGGAAGAAACCTTGAGAGGAACCAGACTCAAGAGGGTACAGTGGTACAGTGAAGGTACAGTGCGTGTGCTGAAGATAACAGGATGGACATGCAAACAATAAAACGAGGAGTCAGAAATTGGAGCTCACTCTGTCTGGTTCCTAGGAGAAGGTGGTTGGACTCAGACTTGAGTGAACCCATGGCCATGATGCAATATCACGTGTTTCATACTTATTTTGTATTAATTACTAAACTGGTAACTGATTGAATCTGTTTGGTCTTTTACACACAACCGAACACGTGGAACTGGTGAGGTATAAAGAAGACAATTTGGTGACCCCGACTTGATGTGTGAATTAATCCTCATGAACGGAATCAGATTCTGTGACAATTGACCCGGGTCTTCAATAAGGTAAGCAGAAAACCTTTTCTAAATTTCTGCAGTTGGCAGTAGTACATTGTAATTGTCATAGAACTGAGTTCTATAAATTCTCAGCTTCTACTAAATTTTGATCAGGTTTGATAGTTACTGATTTATGAACACATGTATACACGTGATAATGCATAAGCATAAACATGTTTAGAATTTATGAATAAGCCGCACAGATTGTAAAGAAGTCGTATGGGACGCCACATGGGTGGGTCATAAATCCTGATTTTGGTTTAAGGATTCCAATTTCAGGTCGGTTCTGGGAACCGGAGGCATAGTGTGCAGTCTGGGACTCACCAACTGTATGTCACTGGCTGCCAGAAGGCACCCATGGCTGAGTGACCTCTTGTTGTAAAATCTATGCCTCATGAGACCAGCAAAATATAATGTAGTTAAGTTAATTGGAGGAAAAGGCATTTGGAACACCAAAAATGTGTGCCAAAATCCTGATTTTGGTTTAGGATCCCAATTTCAGGTCGGTGCCGGGAACCGGAGGCATAGTATAGGCCTATCCAGACTTTTATCTGATGTGACTTCTGCTAAGATGAAGTCTTCTACAAGAAAAAGTTGGACGCTGCTGCACAAGACCCACTCAAACTCCCCAACATTTTTTCATCGTTACTCAATCCATCTGCTCCACCTGCCCCATCCTCCCTGGCTGCTGAAGACTTTGCCGACTTCTTTGATGAGAAGATTAAACAAATCTGTCAGACATTCACGCCCACCCCAACTCCTATACTACACAGCGCAGATTCCACGTCCCCTTCCCTTGCACAGTTTTCCAATTTCACAACTGAAGACATCCAGCAAGTCATCTTATCATGCAATTCTACCACCTGCTTACTGGATCCAATCCCTTCCACAATACTCCAGACTATCTCACAAGACCTTCTCCCCTATCATAAATAACTCTATATCATCTGGTCATGTACCAACAGCGTTCAAAAGAGCCAAGGTTCTACCCATCTTAAAGAAACCCTCTCTGAATCCATCAGACATCAGCAACTACAGACTATATCACTTCTTTCTTTCCTTTCTAAAATTCTTGAACGAACTATTTATAACCAAATATCTTTCTATCTTTTGCAGAATAACCTTCTTGACCCTAGTCAACGTGGCTTCAAAGTGGCACATTTCACAGAGACTGTACTCTTCTGTCACAGAGAAGCTACATGCTCCTCGACCTTTCAGCAGCATTTGACACGGTCAACCAAAAGACTTTCTTGTCCATCCTCAGGAGTTTAAGAATTTGTGTTTCAGTATGGCAATGGTTTCCTTCCTACCTACAACTCTGTGATCTCTCCTTCAATCACTGCACGAAGCCTTGGAGTAACCATGAACAATTGCCTGTCCTTCTTTTCTCATATCAATAATCTTTCTAGATCATGTCAATTTCTCCTCTTTAACATCCAAAGGATTCACCCATTTCTTTCCACGAAGGTCACTCAGATACTTGTTCAGTCCCTTATCATCCCAAGACAAAACTACTGCAACTCACTCCTGGCAGGTCTACCTTTGAGTGCAATTCAATATCTGCAACTGATCCAGAATGCAGCTGCATGGCTTGTTTTCAACCTTCCAAAATTTTCCCACACCACTCCACTGCTACGATCTCTCCATTGGCTTCCTGTAATGCTTGCCTACAAAGCCAAAAATGGATCTGCACCTTAAAGGTGCAGTTATCACTACCTTAACGCCTTAAGGCACTTATCACTACCTGCACTGCACTGTGTTCTCTCAGATCCTCTAGCACTGCTAGACTGGTCCCTCCATTAACCAAGGGACAAGGGAAAAAAGCTCCTCTGTTCTGGCTCCAAGTTGGTGGAATGAACTTCCTCTGGATGTCCGGCCAGCAGAGTCACTGGGTATCTTCAAACAACGGCTGAAAACCTACCTTTTTCTGCAGTACTTAGATTAGCACTATGTTTTAAACACACCCACACATCAAAAAAAAACAAAACCTGCACACAACACCTTTCCACTGAGTTTTTTTTCTGATGGTATACTTAGTCTGGGTCCTGATTAACCAGTATAAGAATTTATTCACTGATAGTGACTTTAGAGTACTTCTGTAAGTCGCTTGGGATAAGAGCGTCTGCTAAATGCTGTTAATGTAAATGTAGTAAATATATATACATATATACAAACTATGCCTCATGAGGTAAGCAAAATGTAGTAGGCTATTGAAAATAAGCGGCAGTGTTGTGTTTTATTTGTGTGGGAAATGTGGTTGGCTTATCTCTACTTACTCTAATTATAGGTGACTGAGATAGTGTAGGGCTGTGGGTTAAGCCTGAGCCTGAATTCCTACCTCAAGTGCACCTGGGGAGAGAGTATTTTGCATTGTGGGTTGGAATAAAGGTCTTAACAGCCCCAGGAGTGTATTTTTTTGGTCTACCAGAAACAAAGGCGTGTAATACCATTGGCATCGCAAGCCATAAGCTGTCCCACCAGGCACAACAGGTCCCTGGTAGAAGATTGGACAGGATGCTTTTTCTAATAAGGTTACTTTACGCCCGCATTTGGACCCTAGGGACTCACATCGTCTGTTCACTAAGTAGTATTGACATTTTACTTGTGCAAGAGTGACTGATTTTGGAAAAATATTAGATCAGTCAGAGAAAATTATTAAATCAATGATAGATAGAGATGAATAGCCCAAGAAATAGAAAAAAATTTAATAATTGGGTAATTTCTAAGTAAGAACAGGGATTAAATGCGAGTTAAATTATGTAAAATTAATTATAGTTAAATTAGATTATATTATGTTATTAGTATAAATTATGTTATTAAAACCAATTAAAGTTAATCAATACTTATAAAAGATTACATTTTTAAAGCTAAAGAAACATCAGAAAGAACTGGATAACAGCAGAATGACCTTAATTGGGCATATGTAAAAGGCAGTTTCAGGAAGTGGAGAAGCAGCATGTACAAGTTATACGCTTTGTTCCTTTTCTGATGTTTACCTGTGGGTATAAGGGGTCTAACTAATAATATGCCTAAATTGCTTACATCAGATCCTCCAATTATATTCATGCCATAAATTGAGAGAAAGTTTAGCACTTCAAAATTGAATGAATATGATAAAGTTTCATTGCCACCTTATAGAATTAAGATAGGCTTCTATGACGAATGTTTGAACTTGTCTGAATCGGCTTACAACTTTAGACAAAGAAAGGATCAAGAAGGAGAAAAGAAATAATATCAAATGCCATTAATTCAAACTGAAGTATTTAATTTACCTGTATATCAATCATATTTACAGATGGATCTAAAACTCTTGCTGACATACTCTTACATGAAGGAGGAGCAACGTGTTTAAAAAACACATGGTTGATCATAAATTATGCTTAGGAAATGTGAGGTGTTCTTTTTCAAGCGGTTGGTCAACAGGCTTTGAAGGATATTGAAACCACGGCAGACACAAGTCAAAACCCTGATATTTCGTTTCAGAGACAAATTAGAACAAATTACTCGACTGCTGTAAGAGACAGATATCCAGTAATTGGTCAATTTGATAAATTAAATAACATTTAACCAAATTCAGTAGAAAATACACACTCCTTTTTGGCAAGATGCACTGAGTTGTGAATTAATGCCACTGGTGACATTCTAGAAAGGAGGATGCAGATTGCTTTGTTTAAACATTCTGTGGAGAGATCACTTCCTGGCTCTGTGCAGGCCAAGCTGGGACAGATAGAGGGGGCTGACATTTAAAGCACACAGTACACCACATGCACTTAGAATTATATAGCAGGAAGCTAGTCTGATTTCAGAGCTTACAAATTTGCCGATTTTAGCATTAAAAGACCAGGTTACTTAACAGAGAGAGAAGAAAATACACCATTGAAAGTTTTGTATTCTGTCCAGTGATTTATATACCTGTTAATCTAGACGTTCTGCCTATTTGGTAGCCATAGTACTCATTGCTAAAGCATAAAATTATAAGTCAGGGTCACATTGCTGCAGGAGTGTTGGCCTCAACTTAGTATGAATGTAATACATTTATCTTTCCTGTGCCTGATTCAGGTAAATCTGAATATCGTATGATACATATACATGGTTGCAACAAGTTTTCATTTATTCATCAGGTCTTTTTAATCACTGCTTGAACCGGGACCTTCTCACTCTTGAATTGCCTTCAGATATAAAGATTATAAATTTTGCTGATGATATTTAGCTTGCAGTTCTGAGAGAGTGTGGCTATGAAATTAGTAGAAAGAAATTGTAAATGGCTCGGCCACAGGTAAAGTTTTTGGGTTGTTAATACGACATTTACAGCTTTACACAGAAGTTTAATTATTAATCATTCTAAATAAAAAAGTAGACAAGGAAATGATGTTTCCTTGGTCTTACAGGATATAGCCGAAACATTTCAGACTATTCAACAGACACTATCCTATAGTGCCCTCAAATAAATCTGTCGGCCCTCCCTAATCTAGATACTTGAAGTTGAAGCTTGTGCAAACAAAAAAAAATATGGTTACAGTTGCGGCATTTTCTGAATACACACCAATGTTTTATATGTTTCTGAAATGGACTAGATGTTAATGCCATCCTTATCAAAAAAGGAGAGGATGGAATAGCCTCCAGAAAATTTTTATGTATTATAGTTTAAAAATGGACAACACAGAGATTCTCATATACAGATCAAACATCTAAAACACATGATTCATAAGTTGGTAATTCTGAAATGCAGGGGACATTAGAAAAGGAACTGGTTTCCTTCTGCAGGGGCATGAGGAAGTTGATGCAGGAAAAAGCAGCGGGATAAAGAACAAGATCTACAGTTGACAGAGGAAGGTATAAAGGGACTTTAGCAGAAAGCAAGAAGGTAGCAACAGAAAAAGATTAACTTTGGAGGAGTTTAATTGCCTGCAGAAGGAATTTATTCCAAGAGATGGTATTTTCTAGCTGAAACAGATCTGATAATGGTTTACACTTTGATAATAAATATTTGCAGCAAGTGGGAAAAAATGTGGTATTATTAATAAGTTTGACTCAGTATATCATGCGGCATCACAGGGCCCAATGGAGAGGGCTAACAGGATATTTAAGTGCTCATTGTCAAAAATTATGTGTTCATCAGGAATGAATTAGTTCGATGCTCTTCCATTAGCGCTGATGCTTGTGCGCTCAACAATAAATTCATCCAGATGTTTGTTGCTATATGAGCTTCTCACTGGTAGAAAGATGCCTATATGCACTTTAGTCAATCCTTTTGAGCAGGATATTATACCACAACAGGGTGAAGAAATAAGTTATATATAAGTTAGATATAAGATCATTAATCACTCTGGCACAGTTTCTCACAGTACAGGTGCTGGACCACCAGAAGACTCAGGAAAATGACGTTACAGATCCACCCAAAGGGGAATTGGGTGTAGATTAAAGCTTTCAAGGCTGTGTGGGACAAGCCAGAAGAAAGTCACCTCACATGCTGTGTAGGTTGATAAATCACTTGGATAAAGTAATTGGTAAATCCTATTTTCAAAGCAAATCCTCCGCTGAAGACATTGAGAGAAATAAGCAAATTTGGTTGAATTGCAAGGTTAATATCTAAGAGGTCAGTGGAGGCTGGACAAAAGCTGATGATAATAAATGTTATATTAAAATTTCTAAATTTCCAGCCTCTAGTCTTCTCTTCCCAACCCCATTCCCGATCTTTCCACAGAAATTTACATTAATTATAATGTAATATATAACTATATAATTATAATATATAATTATAGATTGATCTAGGTTATGTTATCTAGTTAGTGACTGTACATTTTAATTGTTTGTTCATGTTTAGAGTTTGCTCTATTTACATTGCAAATAAGTGTAGAGGCTCTCTTCAGTGTCACTATGTATCGTAATGGGGACGGTAGGTACGATGATATTATTAGGATTAATGATAGTCCCTCTTTCGTTCAGTTTTTTAGATTCTGATGTGGTTGTAACAACCTCTGCTAACCAAAAGACTAACCAAACATATTCAAGGGTTCACATTAGGAACACATTATGTGGAGAAATAGGGAGTGGCAGTGTAAATGATTGATCAGCCACTCCAATACCACGTATGCATTGTATTGAGACTTGTTCTGTCTCTTTCGATGGATGTGCTGTAATACCTTGCAAATGGGAAAACTCACAATATAGTGAAGGGAGCCGACAGCTCAAAATATTGGCAGAAAATAAATTATGTAACTGATTGTATTGCATGTTCATCTACTCGTCCTATGTTGTATTCAGTTCCAGCGTCTATAAATTCTATAAATATAATAGTGTTTGATGCTTTTTAGACATGCACAAGTATGATATACCTTACAATTGTTCTGCTTATTACGGTTCCCTCTAAGCCTCTTGCATTTACCACCCAAGATGGAAACTTCACCTGCATATGTCGAAATGTCACCCAAGGGAAAGATGTGGGTACGGTATCTCAGAATTGGAGTCATGTATATATTGATGTCTCCCAGAACTCTACTTATTCTCACTTCCCAAAGGAATGTGCTGATATTTGGTTTCTCTGTGATGGCCGTATTCTGCGCCCCACATTACCAAGCGGTTAGAAGGGTTCATGAACATTAGTTACCTTATTGTCACCCATGTACATCCTCCCTGTAAAACTAGATCAACTTAGCTCAATTGAATGTTATTTCAATTGGCTCGATCCTTGTTATTGCCTGAACAAGACCCAAGTGACACTGAGGACATGCTAGTTTAAGTGGTTTTTATTATTTTTCATATTTTACATGACTAAATTGCATACTAAATTACTATGAGCTAAATGTTGCTTTAGATGTGATTAAGCATAATGTTGCTTAGATGCTCTGACACGAAGGTTTAGTTAGCATTATTCTAAGTATATATTTGTTATTGTTTAGAATTAATTTGTTTAAATAATACAATTGAAAAAAAAAAAAAAT
>JBCNYH010000027.1:37305043-37315728 GCA_039654325.1 Tandanus tandanus | reverse complement strand
TATATATATACTGAGATTAGATTACACACACATGAACTCTATTTACTAATTAGGTGACGATTGGTTACACTAGATTTTATTTAGGGGAATCAGAGTAAAGGGGGCTGATTACAAATGCAAGCCATACTTTTCAGATTTTTATTTGTAAGAAGTTTGGAAAAATGTGTATCATTTTCCTTCCACTTCACAATAATGCACCACTTCATGTTGGTCTATTACATAAAATCCAAATAAAATAAATTTTTACATTTGTGGTTGTAATGTAACAAAATGTGTACAAGTTCAAAGGATATGAACACTATTGCAAGCCACTGTATATTCTCTTCTGCCCATCATCCCGGATAAAATGGCCGCCCATTTTTAAACTTTCTGATAATTGCAAATAGCCGATAAAGTTGTGTTGATATATTAAGATATATTAATCAATTACTGAATTTGGCTTTCTTATAATAGGTAGAATTATTCAATCTGGCAAAGTGTTATTTACCTCAACCTTTGTGAAATAACACTGCATTGATCAAATAATTCTCCATATTATACTTCAATGCCCTGCGATGGCCTGGTGAGCTCTCCAGTGTGTACTCCGCCCTCGCCCAGAGTCGAATGAGATGGGTGCCAACCACCCCGTGACCCTAATTAGGATTAAGTGGATCAGAATGAATAATAGATTAATCATATTTCACCTCATTCAATTGCTTAATATTCCTTAAAATACAGTAGGACACTGGCTGGATTCTTCTTTTTGCATCTGGCTTTCTGTTGCAAAAGACCTACGTAGTTCTCAGTAGAGTTTGCCACTCTTTACACGTTATTCTCAGCCCTGAGGTTGCTGCCCATCTGCAGCAAGTATAATGAAATTCCTGCAAGGTTGATGGGGTGTCTCTCTCAATGCATATTATATTTTAAGTATCTGATAAAGTATTCCTGAGACTCCTTTCGTGATGTCTGCTCTCAGGACACACAGGGAATGCAGATGAGTAGCATCATGACTAGCACCCAAAATCAGGGGAGGGGCAGACTGGCATTTAAGATTGAAAAGTTTCCTGGTGGGAATAATAGTGGTAATAGTAATAATAGTGTCACTATTTTCCACTGTATGTGGCAACCTTTTTGCATACTCCTCTCACTTACATATACTCTCTGACAAGACACACACACACACACACACACACACACACACACACACACACACACACACACACACACAAACAAACACACACTTAGTCCCTACTTATGACTGGGTCCGGCAATGATAGATCTAGGAAAACAGCACAGAGAAAGTTAGAGAGTGGCACAAAATTAATTTAAATTTTGCATTCAATTCACACCATAGCTTCCACCAGTCAATTAATGCTGGTGTGACAGTTTGTTGATACTGCAATGAAAAACCAAGCCTAACATTAGCAAAAAATATTTTGCTATATATTATATTTGTATATATAATTAAAACCCCCTGCTTGACCTAATGATCCTGGGAGATATGTTGTCGCAGGCATTATGTCCCTGGTAAGGTCACCCAAGGCAAAGAGGTCCTAGGTGCAGGTCCAGACTAAGTGCAGTTCAGAAGACCCCTATAAGAGAAAAAGTGCAAGGACTCAGTTTCCCTTGCCCGGACGCGAGATACAAAAAGAGCCAGGTCTAGGGGAGGGGCTTGAAGACGAGCACATGGTGATTAGACTTCTGCCCATGGAGCCTGTCCGGGCCCAGCCCAAAGAGGAGACATGGTCCGCCCTCCCATGGACCCATCACCCTTGGGAGGGGCAACAGTGGTCAGGTGCAGTGTGAGCCGGGTGGCAGACGAAGGTGTAGGTTCTGCCGGACCGATCCTCGGCTACTGACTCTGGCTTTTGGAACATGGAATGTCTCTCTGGCGTTGAAGGAGCCTGAGCTGGTGCACGAGGTTGAGAGATACCATACCATCTAGATAGCACATAGCTAGACTACACACACTAGATATCGACACATAGTGTGGGCTCTGGAACCACCTTTCTCGAGAGGGGCTGGACCTTGTTTCATTCTGGAGTTGCTCATGGAGAGAGATGGCAAGCCGGTGTGGGTATCCTTGTTGCCCCTGTCTTGGTGCCCGCAAGTTGGGGTTCTCCTCGGTTGACAAAAGGGTGGCCTCCCTCTGTCTCCAGGTGGGGGGACGGGTCCTGACTGTTGTTTGTGCTTATGCACCCATTGACAGTTCAAAGTACCCACTCTTTTTTGAGTCCCTAGGGGTGTGCTAGAGGGGGCTCCCCCTAGGGACTCGCTCATCATCCTGGGAGACTTCAATGCCCATGTGGGCAATGACAGTATGACCTGGAAGGGTGTGATTGGTAGGTACGGCCTCTCTAATCTGAACTCAAATGGTGTTTCGTTGTTGGACTTCTGTGCTCGTCACGGTTTGTTCATCATGAAAGCCATGTTTGAACATAATGGTGTCCATAAGTGCACATGGCACCAGGACACCCTAGGCCACAGTTCAATGATTTGACTTTATCAATGATTCGGACTTGTGGCTGCATGTTCTGAACACTTGGGTGAAGAGAGGAGCTGAGCTGTCAGCCGATCACCACCTGGTGGTAAGCTGGCTCAGATGGTGGGGGAGGCTGCTCTCCAGACCTTAGAGACCTAAGCGTGTAGTCAGGGTCTCCTGGGAACATTTGGTGGAGTCTTCTGTCAGAAGAGCCTTCAACTCCCATATCTGGTAGAGCTACAACCACATCCCAATGGAGGCCAGGGACATAGATTCCAAATGGGCCATGTTACGTGTTTCCATTATTGAGGCAGCAGCCTGGAGCTGTGGCCAGAAAGTCATTGGTGCCTGTTGTGGGAGCAACCACCGAACCAGGTGGTGGACACCTGTGGTAAGGGGGGCCGTCAAGCTGAAGAAGGAGGCCTATTGGGTCCGTTTGGCCTGTGGGGCTCCCGAGGCAGCGGACACTTACCGACAGGCCAAATATGCTGCAGCCTGGCTGTTGCTGATGCAAAATCTCAGGTGTGGGAGGAGTTCGCTGAGTGCCTGAAAAAAGATGACCTCAAATAGGTTCTGGACCACCATCTGATGCCTCAGGAGGGGGAAACAGTACTCCACAAAAAACTTTTTACAGTGGAAGTGGGGAGTTGCTCACCTCGACTGGGAATGTTGTCAGGAGGTGGAAGGAATACTTTGAGGACTTCCCCAATCCCACCAACATGCCCTCTGTGGAAGAGGAAGTACCTGGGGGTTCGGGAGGGGGGTCTGCCCATCACTTTCTAGGCGCATCACAATTTCTAGGTGCAGCCAAGGTGTTGAGGGGTTTTGGTATAATGGCCATAGGATCTTGTCTCTGCTTTGTGTGGATGACGTTGTCCTTTTGGCTTCATCAAGCCGGGACCTACAGCTCTCGCTGAAGAGATTCGCAGCTGAGTGTGAAGTGGCTGAGATGAGAATCAGCCCCTCCAAGTCGGAGGCCATGGTTTTCAGCCAGAAAAGGTTAGAATGCACCCTCCGGGTCTGGAATGAGGTTCTGCCCCAAGTGAAGGAGTTCAAGTATCTCAGGGTCTTGTTCACAAGTGAGGGAAGGATGGAGCGGGAGAATCGGTGCAGCCTCTGCTGTAAAGCAGAGCTTGTACTGGTCCATCGTAGTGAAGAGGGAGCTGAGCCAGAAGGCAAAGCTCTTAATTTACCAGTCGATTTACTTTCCTACCCTAACCTATGGTCAATACAAGATTGCGAATACGAGCAGCTGAAATGAGCTTCCTTTGCAGGGTGGCAGGGCTCTCCCCTAGAGAAAAGTTGAGAAGCTCGGTCACCTGGGAGGATCTTGGAGTAGAACCGCTGCTGAGTAGAACCGTGTTGAGAGGAACCAGTTTAGGTGGCTCAGGCATCTGATTAGAATGCCTCCTGAACACCTCCCTGGTGTGGTGTTTTGGGCATATTCAACCGGAAAAAGAGACCCTGGGGTCAACCCAGAACACGCTGGAGGGACTATGTCTCTCTGCTGGTTTGGGAACGCCTCGGTGTTCCCCCAAAAGAGCTAGAGGAAGTGGCTGGGGAGAGGGATGTCTGGACCTCACTGCTTAGGCTGCTGCCTCCGCAACCCGAACCTGGATTAATCGGAAGAAGATGAAGATATAATTAAAACACTTTATATAAATAATCTTTATAGGCTCAGTGAACAGTGATGTCACTGGTCACCTGAACTACTGAAAAAAGAAAACTAAGTCTTTATGATATTCTATAGTCTTTGCTAGTTTATCATGATTAATAGAATGGAGGTTATCTGTTATGCCCCAGAGTGCATAAAGTGTTTTTTTTATTTATTTATTGATTTATTGATTGATTTATTTATTTTTTTAAGATTCAAGCATCCATTTTTGTCGATTTTCTGAAGGGTAGCAACAGAAAATTAAACTGGCAAAGGGCTCTCAAAGGGACAGCCTTTACTGAGCCTTAAATTTCACCACTTGCTAACTCGCATGCTTTCTGGACTGTAGTCAGGGTAAAAAGTGTATTTAGAAATAAATAGCTCTTTGTGATAAATTAATAATAAAATGGGTTTGCAAAAACACAAGTTAAAGTATTTCATAAATATTTCATTTTATTTGGAACACTTTAATAATAAGTACTGATTGGATTAAAAGTGTAATACTAGCATTTCATTGCTTGAAGCTTGTGGGATCTAGGTTTTTTGAAGGAAAGATGTGAGTGAAAAAT
Source organism: Tandanus tandanus (assembly GCA_039654325.1). Taxonomy (NCBI): domain Eukaryota; kingdom Metazoa; phylum Chordata; class Actinopteri; order Siluriformes; family Plotosidae; genus Tandanus; species Tandanus tandanus. The sequence goes on along the minus strand of JBCNYH010000027.1, from coordinate 37,311,044 downwards.
GTGAATATAAATGGGGCTTGCCAGTGAGCAAATGGGAGTTTATTAAGTAATAAGGCAGGTTAGTGTAGATGCTTAGTGTGGAAAATCAATGAAATAGTTCATTTTGTGATACAAGCATAACATTTGGTGTGAGTGTTATTTGAACAGTCCTTTTCAGTAAAGTGCCCTGGCCTTATTAAATTGTCAATATTTTGTATTTAATATACTTTTCTCTTGCTAGATGACTATTGTTTTCAACAATTGCTTATTTGAGGGAATATAAATTTGAATTACATTATTTTATCATTTATGAAAGAACAGAGAAATTGAAGGGAAACAACTCAATATTTCCGTGCATAAAACGATGATGCACAGGCATTAACTATGGCTGAGTTAGCTATACTGTTAAGTAAGGTAAGTCTGTTGGGCTTTTTACACCCAAGCCTACTGCAGCTTTACATAATAAAATTAATTTAAGGAGGAATCTAAAATTTTTTAACAAAGAAGAACCAATGCACCTCCAGTTCTGTTGGTGTGGAGGTTCACTGTGCTGTGAGAAGAGGACTTGTATCCATTCTAAGGATTAAAGAAATCCCAGAAGGCTTAATCGGTGAACCCATCTTTGAGTCATGGTACAACAATTCCTACCTAATGTCTCAATACATCCACTGTCTGGTCTCCATCTCTGGGGTTTGAGTGAGTCTGACATTAGCTATCCATACCATGGACATGTTGTGGTAGACTGAGGCTGCAAAAACTATTCAAAGTATAACAGTCTCAGCCATGATTTGTCCCAGCCCTATTACAGAGGGACAGACACTGTCATAGTAGGGACAAATACCACCCATGTCAGAACCTGGTGAAAAGATGCAGAGAGAGTGGTGTTGATATTGCACAAACTCTGGGCATATGGATGAGATGGGTGTCTGGGTGTGTGGATGAGATTTCCATGCCTGAGTGTGCATTACTCACCAGTGAGCCAGATGGAGATGTTGACTTTGTAACTTGGCATAGTCTTGCTGACTAACATGGCATAGTCTTGCTGACTCTAGGCCCTGTTGAAAATATGCAGGCTATCTGCAAATTTAACTTCACACAGCCCATCAAGGAAGAGATTCTAATTGTTGACTTATACCCCGCAACTCCATTTCCAGGCAGTGTTCTCTTGGAGCTTATGGTAATGTCAGGCCCTGAAGTGAATGTCAGCATCTTCAGAATCTTGGTTGAGAATCTATCCCTGAAAGTAGCAAATACACCTGTAGGAACTGTGATGGGACACATCTTACTGAGAGCATTAAATCTGTTCCACTGGATAAGACTTTACCTGCTCTCTTTGATCCCAACCTGATTGACTTTGGTGACTCACCTGTTCCGCAGGAGTAGAAGGAGTGACAGAAGTTATCCCAAAGGTCTAATGACTTCTCTGTGACTAAACGGGATGTAAGGTTATCTAAAGATGTGGAGTACACTATCCGTCTATCTGATCCAATGCCTTTTCGGAAGCATTTCAGATGGCTCACTCCTGCTGACATTGATGATATGAGAAAGCACCTTCAAGAGTTGTTGCCTGCAGGCATCATCAAATAATTTCATAACCCATACACATTACCAATTGTCAGGAAGAAAAATGTAACCATAAGAATGTGTATGGCTACAGGGCACTGAAAAGTTGCTGATTATTGCACCATCCCTTGCGTTGATGAAGTACTGGACTCCATGGCTGGGAACTGTTGGTTCTATGTCTTTGGTCTGAGAAGTGGTTATTACCAAATAGCCATGACAGAGGAGAATAAAAAACAGCCTCTATATGTCCCTTGGGATTCTTCCATTTTGAGAGGATGCCTCAGGGTATAACTGGAGCCCCAACAACTTTCCAAAGACCGGTGGAGAAAACAGTTGGAGGCGTGAACCTCCTGCAGATCTTCATCTACCTTGATGAATTGATTGTCTTCAGAAGATCTTTGGAAGAATGTAAAGATAGACTTCTCAAGGGCCCTGACCATCTTGGCGAAGCAGGGCTGAAGATATCTCTCAAAAAGTGCCAGTTTTGCCAGCTCAAGGTAAAATATCTGGAACACATTGTGTCTGCTGATGGTGTCTCACCAGATCCCGAGAAGGTTAAGGCAGTCACTAACTAGCCCATGCCCACTTACCTAAAGACCCTTAAATAATTTCTGGGATTCTGGGGCTACTACGGGTGGCATGGTGGTGCACTGGTTAGTATGTCCACCTCACAGTAAGAAGGCCTGGGTTCGATTCCTGGCCTCAAGCGTTTCTGTGTGGAGTTTGCATGTTGTCCCTGTGCTTGCGTGGGTTTCCTCCAAGTACTCTGACCAAAAATATGCACAAAAACATGCACAGTAGGCTAATTGGCTGTTCCAAATTGCCCCTAGGTGTGAGTGTGAGTGTGAATAGTTGTGTGAGTGTTGGCCCTGCAATGGACTGGCAAGCTGTCCAGGGTGTACCCTGCGCTCGCCCAGAGTTGGGTGAGATGGGAGACAGTTTCCCCATGACAGTTTCCCCATGACCTAAATTAGGATTAAGCGGCTTGGAAATGATGAAATGTGGCGACTACTGCAGGTTTATAGTCAATTAAGCTTTCATTGTCAGGCTATTAACAGAGCTAACAAAGGATATGATCAAATAGTAAGAAACACAACAGAGACCCCACTAAGTGCTACCTCAGAGAGCCAGACCCTTTTGGTGAAAGATGGGACCAATCTTGCATGCAGGCCTTCCATCAAATCATCCATTGTCTGAGTCATACTCCAGTACTGGCACTAATCCCGAGAAGTCATACATCCTACATTTAGATGCAAGTATAAGGGACTGGGAACTGTCCTTTATCAGGAGTACTCCAAGTGAATAAGACCGGTGGTCTTTGCCAGTGGAAAGTTAGGTCAGTTTCAGAAACATTATCCAATACACCAGTTAAAGTTTGTGCCCCTCAAGTGGGCTGTTTATGATATATGTCATATATGTTATATGAATATTTATATGTTACTCGGTTCACTGTATGCACTGACAACAACCGCTAGGCTTATGTGCACCAAACTGCTAAAATTAACGATGTCTTGTCTACTTATGGCTTTGGGGTTCCCGTACCACATCAGGCAAAAACAACATAGATGCTAATCTTCTCTCCAGGAACTTTTCTGGCAAGGACAACACTGCCGGTTGGGAGGCCAAATATCTGTCAGCTTGTTATCCTCCCAACATATTCTGACAGTCACAAGGTATGTGGATGAGTTGGGAGCCTTTCCTTGTAGCATTTCAGACATTTACTTCATAGCAGTGAACATGGAGCACATGTCAAATACTAAATTAGATGGTGCTCAAAAGAATGATGAAGCAATTGGGCAGACTTTTCAAGCCATGAAACAGGAAAAATGGCCAGAGGATTCTGACACAAATTCAGCTAAAATGAGGAAGGGACATATAGATTATAAATGATGTACTTCCTCATTGCATGAGCAGACGACCTTTCATGCACCCTTTCATGAAAAGTTCATGCAACTGGTGTTATCCAAAGAGTTCTGAGAGGCTGTGCTAAAGTCATTGCATGGTGATTTAGGACACCTGGGAATTGAGAGAACTTTGAATCTACTGAAGAGCAGATTTTTCTGGCCCCAAATGGCAAGAGATGTTGAGCAGCATGTAAAAACTGTGGAGAATGTCTTATCCACAAGACTCCTTGCCATAGAGCAGCTCCATTGCATCAGATAATAAGCAATGGGCCAATGGATCTCAGACTCAAAGGGCATGAGAAGTGTGTTAGTGGTCACTGACCATTTTATACACTATGCACAAGCTTTCCCCACAAAAGAAAGAAAGCTCAGACTGTAGCCAAGATCTTGTTTGACAAGTATTTTGTACACTATGGCCTGCTTGCCAGTATCCATTCAGATCAGGCAAGATTTTGAGAGCCATTAAATTTAAGATCTCTTAAAGATAATGGGATTTCACATGTTACAGACTACTCCATATCATCTGCAGGGACACCCTCAGCCAGAAAGTTTCAACAAAGTTTTCTGTCCTTGCTTGGCACTCTGAACCATAAAAAGAAACATCAGTGGAGCCAGCAAGTAGGGTATTTGTTTCAGTACTAGGTGTGATACCACAGGGTATTCACCTTAATATTTGATGTTTGGCCTGTAGACTTGTTCTTTGGCACTTCCCCAGATGTAAAAAAGAAAGTCATTCCCTGTCTGTGAAAAAGCTGAAAGTAGATCAGCAGAGAGCCTACCAGTTGGCCTCTGAAGCAGCTGGCAAGAATCATCAAAAAATTAAGACAACATATGACAAAAGAATGGGTTTCTTGAACTCTCTTGAAGTTGGTGACAGGGTCATACTTCAAAACTTGGGACTGAAAGGGGAGGCATACGTTGATGGAATCCTTTTCCTCATGTTGTGGTAGGTAGGATGTTGAACTTGCCTGTATGTGAGGTAAAGCTGGAGGAAGAAAGAGGCATCTTTAAGACTATTCACAGAGACCATATTCGGCCGATAAGATTGTTGGAGACTTCCAAAGTTTGAGCAGGATAGTGATTCACCCACACCACCAAAGTCCAGTGCAGAGACTTCCAAAATACAGAAAAAAGTATTTGGTATTCCAAAGATCCAGCAAGAGGCACATGATTCAGTCTCATCCTCTGACTCTTGACTACTTAACCTTACAGACCTTGAAGGTTAGGCTACTCCAAAAATACTGAATCAAAGGGTAAAGCTGATGATGAGGCTGATCTGCAATCAGCTGAGCCTCTTTGGAGAAGGTATTCCTGCAGAGGATGTCTCTGAAGACACATTGAAAGGGGTCAGAAGGTTGACCCTGATTCTGATTCTCATTCTGACCCTGAATCTGAACAACATGATTTGACCAAAAATGTCTATGAAGGCACTATTGTTGCAGGGTCTACAATGACACCAGATTGTGTTAATGTCACAGAAAGCAGACCTGATAAAAACCTTAACACTAATCAGAAAAGAACACTGAAACCCATGGTTAGGTTAACTTATGGTGAACCAGATAAAGCTGGAGATGAACCCATCACTATTATACACAGAGTTGTAGTGATTTAGAATGGAAAGAGTAAGACCTAGTAGCTTAGACACTCTTCCCACTTTCTGTTGAGATAAAAGTTTAAAGTCTGCTGAGGACATCAGACATTAAGAAGGGGGAGGGTGTAGCCAAGGTAAAAAGTCTATTTAGAAATAAATACTTTTTTATGATAAATAAAAGTAAAAAGAGTGGCAAAAACATAAAGTGAGTGCACTCTTTTTATTTGTTTTTGTATATTTTCCAATTCAAATGCTTAAGTGATAAGAGAACCAGTAATGGCAGTCTGCATGCAGGGTAAACAATTTACAAATTCAGTTTAGCTTACCTCACCTCACATGTGCAGTAGGTGTTATATTTCATGTCTTGCCTTTTTGTTTTGTAAGGTTTGTTTAGTTTTTATTAAACAGACTGATAAGTCCTGTTAAAGACCATGATATAAAATCTCTTGAATACAGCCGGAGCGATAATATTTATGTTCATCCAAAGATTTGTAGGCTTTCACCAATTCGTGCATGTAAAGTAGTGCTTAAAAGAGGCTTGCTGTAAATCTCCAGAAAATTCACATTCGGTCACTTACTCTTCTAACATTTCCATTATTTATCAGCAATGCTATATAGATCAGGGCGCTTCTCTATGCCAGCAACCAGTGTATTATGGTATCTATCCAATGCAACTTTATCCAAGTTTGTTAATCTGTTCTGAGTGTGTTATCTGTTTTTCAAGTCGAAAGGTGAGCACTAGACTATGAGTACTCACCTATAGGTACTTAGATGAAAAGGGACTCTATAAAGGAATAAAAAACATTTATGTATTCTCAATATCAATAACTATATATATATATGTTATGATAACTACCCGGAGACAAGAAGGAAAAACTTTAATCACATTTATTGTGACCCAATAAACTATGGCTCGGAGAGCCACACACACAAAACGGAGACGGAAATGAAACCTGCCACGAGG
>JBCNYH010000027.1:37251635-37262904 GCA_039654325.1 Tandanus tandanus | reverse complement strand
ACTGAACTGGTGGCTTTTAGTTTTGTGTTCATGGCTGTTAAATATAAATTTGATTTGAATTTGAAATAGAATAATGGACTTTTGACGATTACTTACCCATATGTGGGTGCATGGATTTGTGCACATGTGTGCAGTATATGAATAGGGGTGGCCTGAGTGAGTGAATGTCTCCTGGTCTGACTTTTTGCCCCAGTCCGGCACTGATAAACGAGCAAATGAATGAATGAATGAATGAATGTTTTCCTAGGCATCGGTCAAAGCAGCAATTGTCAGAACAGAAGATGTCAGGTATCTCAGGATTGCATTACAGCACCTTCACAAGTAAAAAAGTAAAAATATTGTGTAAAGCAAGAGTATAACCAGATTTTTCTTCTGCTTACTCTGTTCAAATAAAACTAACAAAGGCTATTACTGTTCTATAAAAGGTGCAGTGGGCGTTAGAACTAGGTGATAATTCAATACTGTTATATTGCTCAAATCCCTTTTTAATGAAATACTGGAATCATACGACAGGAAAGACAAGTTGGCAAAACGTTGACTGTATAAGCCATTTTGGATCTACCATCACACTCATCTTTGGAAGCATTCTCATCTTCAGAGTGACTAGAATGTGACGGCTCACTGTCTCCACAAGACTCCACCCACTATAGTTCAAATAGGTAACCACTTACACCCATTTCCTCGAAACTGCTAGCCATAGTTGCTTCTTGGACACTTTTTTAATCACCTAAAATTTCGCTCACTGAATCGATCTTCTTGTTTGCTTGCGCTGGACAAAACTTCCTCAGGGATAAATAAAGTGTTCTGATTCTATTTGTAATTAGGGTCTAAATCTAATCAGGGAGGCTCAAGTATTAACATTTTAAGGATAAAAAATCTAAAATTTTGAAAATTAATGCAAAGCACAGCCAATCTTTAAGTTCTTGAAATAAAAAAGTGAAATAATTGGAACTAGATGAGAACAGAAGAATGTCACAAATCTGGAGTGCCTACATCAGGGAGACTATGTAATGTGACGACTTAAACACATTTACCAAATCCCTTTATTTGAGTGACCTTAGAAAAACAACAACCATGGCATATCCCGTCTACTATGGTAAAACTCCTGTGTTATCTCACAAGGAAAGAAATATAATGGCGGTTATAAAAGGAAAGGAAAGGCAAATAGATAGAGCAACACATTTCAAAGACATAAGGCCAATCACATTTACTAGCTACTAACTGTAAAATAATATTAATTATTATATTATATAATATATTTATTATTATATTAACTATTATTATATTTTTAAAAAACTGCTTTGTGATTCTGTAAATCTCCAGCTAGTGTCTTGCTCTTAGCACAAAGCACATTATGTCACAGTATTCTAAATCTTTTTTTTTTTTTTTTTTTTTGACACAGCTTCCTAGGGGTTTGCAAACTTTAAGTTCCTGAAGCTTTTGGCAGAAAAGTACAGTGTATCAAAGGTATCAGACAGAAAGCTTTTACTACTACTACTACTGCTACTAATTCCCCTCACATACATCCTGAGACCTGTGTGGTTCAGAGCAAGAAAAAGCTGAGGTGGATACAGGCTAAATAGTCTGAAATATAAGAGACAGGATGTTAGGGTATGTGTGTAAATGCACCGAGGCAGTGTAAGTGATAAGGGGTGACATCGAGTGGCATGCTCTTCATGAGCTGAAGCTCATTCATTTCCATCAGCATCATTAGCTCGTCAAGGGCAGTCAAGCATGCTGCCAACAAACCTTTACTGGCCTTCTACCTTCACACATGCCAGCTGTGCTCCAAATGCAAACTGCTCACTTAGCTTGTCTGCCACGCAATTTCCAACACTGCCTTTCCACAGAGAGGCACGACGCTTCTCATGCCTGAACTAGCTACTGAGAACATGCAGGGCAGCTCAGCACTCTCTATACACTATGCACAAATTTAATTCAAACTCTTACGATACATATGAATAGAACATTCTACAAGTCAGTCTTACAAGTATCTACCTATACTAAAGATAAATGCCTACAAAAATGGCATTTACAACTCCATTGTGTCCCTTACATGCCTGAATATTATGGCTGCTAATAAATTACATTCTCTTGACAGTTAAAAGACAGACATTGCTGTGCTTGAAGACACATCCATGCAATATTCATTCATTTCACTTAATCCTACTAGGGCCACAGGAGGCTTTCAGTAGAGTCCAGGCAAAGGCGGGGTACACTCTGAACAGCTAACCAATCCACTGGAGGGGCCAAAACACACACAACCATTCACACTCATAGTCATACCTATAGGCAATTTGGAACAGCCAGTGTTGTGCATGTGTGGACTGTGGGTGGAAACTGGAGTACCTGGGGGAAGCCCACGCAAGCATGGGGAGAACATGCAAACTCCACAAACACCCTCCCAGAACTCGAACCTAGGACCTTCAGTGAGGCAGACAAGCTAACCACTACACCACCGTTCCATGCAATAGATTTAAAGGATTTTTATATTCCCTATTACTTTTTCGTCTCTGAAAAAAATGCTGGTTTATCTTAGACTTGGATTAGAACCTTGTTACACTTGGAGCTATTGCCAAGCCTTGCAAACAAAATGCTGATTGCATTGGAGAATTTATTATCCAGCTTGCCTGTGTTTGGGACCGTCCCTGGATATCTCTGCACAATGTGTGCTAAAGAACAAAATAAGATCTGCCTGGCACATAGTTACTTATGAGATAATATCTAAAATCTCTGTGCATGAGATGCTGCTTCCACTTCACTATATAAATGTATATGAGTCAAAACTAGGGCAGAACCAAATGTGAATTTCAATAGGATACACTTTTTTGTTTGGACATGCAAAATTGGTAGAAAAAGGCACCATGCCTCGAATATCTATCATATTCTAATATTCTAATTTTCTAAGGTTCAGAAGGAAGATCTGTGCAGACAGAGTTGTGCATTACCAAGGCAAGCTCAAATAGCAAATACAAACACAGTGGCAGGTAAATGTCAACATACCATTGTACTCTTTAAACAATACAGTCATTATTTATATAATTTTTGCTGTAATACTTTTACCACTATCGTCAAGGCCACAGTATAAACTACAGTATATTGTTCAGATAAGACAATAGGCTGATTTACATTGTATTATAACTTACCTGTTTTGGGTAAGTTAGCCACGTTAATTAATTTTAATTTTAACTTTTAGGTTTAAAGCAAGAGTGAAAAGTTTAGAGTAAATAATTCCATGGCTGCTAGTTTTGTTTTGTTTTTTGTTTTTCCGTCTTATATTAAATGCATGTTTCATTTGCCAACATTTTACACTGGAGTTTCATTAACGCTAAGGATGTAATGTTTTAACTGTATACACAAACTGCTAAATTGGTAAATATGGCTAACTGCTCCCCTTCCAAATCCGCCACCCATCTCTCTCTCTCTCTCTCTCTCTCTCTCTCTCACTCACAGCTAAGTTACACAGTGCTTACAGAGTGCGCTTGACATATTAATATAATCGAAAGTAAATGTACCTGTGCAATTTATTTAAGCTCCAAAAAAACCCCCCGCTACATTCACAAACACACAAATACAGCATTATAGCTGCCCCCAGCTTTCTCTTTAGTCACTAGCTACTTTCCATCTTCAAACATGCTAATTGATTATCTACGTTACTGGCTCATAAACCACCTTGAACTTAAAAGTCTGTATAGCAAGATACCAATGAATTATCTGCTCTTTGGCATCTTTCATGCAGTGGAGCTACTGAAGCAGGGGATGATCCAAACAGAGGGTGAAAAGGCACCCAGTAGGTAGTACCAGAGAGTGAGGACCACCCAGTTGATGGCCAGGCACTCTTTATCAATTGTGCTGTACTTGCTCTCTCTCATGAAGAGCTTGCAGCTGATGTACAACACAGAGCACTCCTTCCTTTCACCACTTGGGACAAAACAGTCCCTACCCATGATCCAAGTGGAATCTGAGATAACATACTTCTTCAAGCCCAACTGCACATTTTTGGGTTTGACATGAGCGCTGTGTGCCTAAAGCTCTGAGCTATTGTAAATGCCACTGCCAATCATCACTATAGATTATAATATCTTCTAAGTAGGCAATGGTGTACACACTATGTGGGTAGAGAATTTTGTCCATGAGGCACTGAAACCTCTCTGGGGCCCCAAACAACCCAAACACAAAGCATTATGAATTGGTGTAAGCCAAACACAGTGGAAAAGACCATTTTTTCAAGGGATGTATCAGTCGAAGGAATCTGACAATATCCCTTTGAACCCCTCAGCCAGTGATGGCTGGAGGGGTATTTTCGTTGGCTTGGCAGCTGGGAGGGCTTGACTGTGACAATAGCTTTTTCCCGGCCATTGTTCGGCTCATGCACAGGCCAGCTTTCTAAAATTTTGCATAGGCACTTCCTATGACCTGAACCTGTGCGTGAGGTAGCTAATTTGCATATGTGACCTTTAGCCTTGGCACAGTGACCTTGAACATATAAAGTTTGCCCCGGCCATTGCTTGGCTCATATGCATGATGGTGTCATGATCTGAACTGTTATACTTTTGGCCACTAGGGGCCCTCAGTCAGCAAGTGTGTGGCATGTCACATGTCTAGTGCTACCCTGTCTTATTGGTAATTACTTTCACCTGAGCCTCGTTGCCTTTCCTTTATAAGCTGTGTGGGTTTTTTTTTGCATTCATTGTACAGTCTTGAGTTCTCTTGAGGTCTGTGACAAAACCCTATCTCGCAAGTACATTTTGAATCTTTTGCATTACATTGTTTTGCCTGTTTTTTCTCCCCCTGTTAAGAACTCTGCCCTTGCTGGGTTTTTTGGACTTCTTCCTCTTTGTTTTCTATTTTTGGATTTTTTTTTTTTTTGTTGTATGGACTGACTCCCTGGTTTATGACTTCTTGCTTCAGTACCATTCTGATTTTTGCTTGCTGTTTTTGATTACCTCTGCCTGGATTCTCAGTAAAGATCCTTATTACCTGTTTATCTCTGTGCCCTCTTCTCTACACTCTGCATCTGAGTCCACACACTCCTGGTAGCCTAGAGGATTGATTCCTGCCTGTCATGCAGGGGACCCGGGTTCGATTCCTGGTCGATCATTACAGGTGGCTTTCTGAACTTTTGCATAGGCACTCCCTATGACCTAAACCTGTGCGTGAGGTGGCTAATTTGCACATGTGACCTTTGACCTTGGCACAGTGACCTTGAACATATAGTCTTCCGGGCCATTGCTCAGCTCATATGCATGATAGCTTTCTAAACTTTTGCATAGACACTCCCTATGAGCTAAACCTGTGTGTAGAGTGGCTAATAACATACTGTTTGTATGGGGATGGCTTTTGTCCTCCGTGCACTTGAGGCATCCTGGCTGAGGGGTTACGATGTTCTATAGAACGGCTATTTTTTTAAATTGAGTGTCAAATAGAAGGTAGTTGCACCTAACCAATCAAGTAATTAATCAATGCAAAGCATTGAATATGCATGGAATTGACAAACCACACTGATTTTTCTGTAGTCAACCTGTCATACTTGGGCACAAAGACTACCGGTCTGCTCCAGTCGCTGGTGCTCCACTCTGTTCCATATCTTCTCGCTCCAAAGAATAGTGGAGGAAATGTGGAATGCCAAGAGGGATCTCACACTACTGTTTGTGGACTTTAAGAAAGTTTTCAATTCTGTCAACAGAGAGATTATATTTAAGATCCTTTTGCTCTACAGTATCCCAGACAAAATTGTCCTATTATACCAATACTCGAACAAGAGTTATCACCCCAGATGAAGAAACTGAGTCCTTTATCAATTCTAGTGTTCTTCAAGGGGATATGCTTGCTCCCTTACTCTTTATCATTCTTGATTATGTCCTCCATGTCTCACTCGATGTCAACAATGACAAATAAATCCTGTTGATAAAGCCTTGTATGAGTCAGTGGCACCCTGCCCAAAGCATCACCAATTTTGATTTTGTGGATGATGTTGCTATTTCACCAGCTTCCTCCAAAGCCAGCAATAAGAAGCACTAGCACTGCTCCTCTACAGAGTGGCAACTCGCTGGTGCACCACCCATTTCAGCACAGGGTAGTGCACTTAGGAGGCAGAGGGAAGCTGCACAGTGGCAAACTGAGCCTCACCAGTCAGGATTCACAGCACCTGCACTGCTCACTCCTCTTTAACCACCCCTTGCTTCAGTGGCCTGCTCAAATACCTCAAAGAAGGCTTCCGCATCGATCTTGCTGAGGTAGACTTGGGGGAAGTCTGTTGTGGCTGCAGATGGGATGGGGGTGGTGTGAGCATGCAGGATGGCATCTTACAGCACCTGATGATTCTCCTATTGCAGCTGGTAGAGCTCCTCATTGAGATGCTACAGGTCACCATGCAAAGCTAATGCAGTCACTTCCACTTGACACTGAAAATGTTATTTGTAATGATTTTTGCCATGAAGTCATGGCAAGATCACACTGTGATTTCTCTGAACTGTTCTTTTTCTGGGGCAGAATGAACAACCAGAATGAACAGTGATGAACGAACACACAGCTTTCATAATAATAATAATAATCATCGTCATTGGGCAGTGGTGGCCCAGTGGTAGGGTGCTGGATTGCTGATCTGAAGGTCAGGGGTTCAAGCCCCACTATCACAGGTTGTCACTGCTGTCCCCCCAGTGCAGCTAACTGGGTTATCAAAGTGCAGCCATGTCTCTCACTGTCTGTGGTGAGAGGCATGTAAAAGAACTTTTCATTTCATTGTTGATTTTCGAAAAGAGTAGGCTGCAATGCCGTCACCGTGTTTCTGCTCTGCGCTGGCCTGGCAAGCTGTCCAGGGTGCACTCTTCCCTCGCCTAGTGTCGGCTGAGATCGGCACCAGCCTCCCCGCGACCCTAATTAGGATTAAGCGGTTAAGAAAATGAATGAATGAATGAATCATTTATTGTGCAACTTTTTTAAACAGTGTATGCGACAGCACCTATTTTGGGCACCAAAGCTTTTACATACTCCTCAAACTCATCAGATGCGAAATCTAGATATTTATCTGCATTTCTAGAAATATTAATGTCATGCAATGTCATACCTGGAACAATGTGTAAAACTGTGTTCACACTGTAGTACATCATACAATGTGTAGGTCACATAAAAGCAAACTAAACATATGATGCTGTGTTCTTGTTTGTTTTGTTTCTGGGGTTTTTTTTGTGCAAATAAACAATCCCTGACTTCTGCAAATCTTTTGTAGTTAATGAACCAAGCTACTGTGTATCTCAAAACAAGTTACTACCTCTGACTGGTGATTTGCATCATTGTGGACCGTAGAGGCCCATTTATTGCCAAAGCAATCAAAATATCCATTTACTGAGGAGGGTGCAGATGCAGGGTGAGGCTCTACAAAAAGCCACATTATAACTGCTGTAATCCTCTGTCTATTTTAAATTTTTAAAATTTGTCTGAATATGGTGCGAGATACGATTTAATGTAATGGATCCATACAAGACTAAGAAATATTCCAAAAAATGTGCATATGCATACAAGGGTAATTCAGGCTAAATACCAATTAAGCAAACACTGATTGAGAAGTAATAAATACACTAAATGTTAAATGAACTCAGCAGGCACAAATACATTGTTCAGCTTGGTAGATGTAAAATAAGTATTTAATATAACTTGTTAATGATTGATAACTGCTTAAATGGGCCATTCTCATGAAAGTGTATAATTTCTAATTGCACCTTCCCAAGGAATAATTTTCACAGAAATACTTGCAAAATATCTACAAACAAACACTATGGTACAGAGTATATTTAGGAAAAGTTTTGAAGCTCCAGCTTTTTTGAATTATAAATTACAGCAATATTAATACAGGATTTTAACAGAATTGACGTAACAGAGTTGACAAAGTTCTTGGGGGCATACTAAACAGTGGTGAACATAATGTCACCCTACACTTTATATGCATCACAGTATCAGCTCTATTCTCATTACTACACTGTTATCATTTTAATACCGTATTATAATATGAATTTAGAGTTAGGAGTACCATACATTTTGATTAGAGAAATATAACAGTCATAGAGCTATGCTCGTAAAACAGGGATTGTGGTGAGACTATTGGATGGAAAGGAATGGAAGGTAGGTAAGGAAGCAAAGGACAGTAGTTAAGAAGCAACTGAAAAAATGTGGAAAATGATTGCACAATTATGGTATTCAGAACAAATTAAGCACACAGATTTATTTGGCTTTTGAAAATATTAAAAGGCAATTCTGCTGAAGATAAGAATAAGAGGCTATATAACTAAAAGCTATATAGGTAACTTTTATGCAAATGGAGATGAGGAGCTTTTTTTTTCTTGTTTGTTTTTCTATATTAATTTTTTTTTTTAATAAGAATACAAAGAATGTCAGTGTGTGCATGGAAGGCGACAGGTGTAGGAGTCAGTGAATGTGGAAAAGGGTTTTAATAGGAAATAAATACAACAAGGGAATGCTCATGAACCTCCACTCAGGCTTATGCTAAAAAAAACAGTTTGTATAATAAATAAATACCGAACAGGCTTGTAGAAAAAATCTGAGCAGCAGAAAAGCAAAAAACTTGTGCCCATAAGCCCAAATGCAGTCTCTGCGAGGGTGTCTCTCTGGGTGTCTTTAGTGGCTGTCAGTAAGGTTGGCCCCTCATATGTGGAGTGGGTCGATATGGCAGAGCCTGGTATACCTTTTGAGATTAGCTCTTGGGTCAAGATGTCTTGGACCGGGACGCAATTTCTCTCCTCAGGACCAGAACCCTCCAATTCCACACCATCCTGGAGCCTGCTGCCTTGCACCTTGGAGTTAAGGAGCTGGTTGACCTTGTAAGCAGGCGTGCCCATAATGTAATTTTGTAACACATAGGTTAATTTATTACTCATTTATTTTATTGAATAAACAAATGTTAAATGGTGTTAAAATGTTCCCTAGCAACAATTTTTTACCTCAGCAACCATACCCACACTGCCTGACAGAGCTTCAAAAGCCCTTTAATATGAGCCCAACATCTTGTCTTAAGCAGTTGTGGATATATTCCAAAAATTATATTTCCCTAGGAACCATTGTTTACCCTAGCAATCAGATCCTCCCTGCTTTAAAGCCACTCCAAAGACCTTTTATATGAACCAATCATCAAATCTCTATCATAAGCAGTTGTAAACATATTCAAATAAGAATGTTTTCATAGCAAGCATGGTTACCAGAGCAACTAAATTCACTTTTTCTAAAAGCCTGTCCAAAGACTCGTTAGGTTCATATGAGCCCAATAAGAAGGTTCTGGTATAAGTGGTTGTGGAGATAGAAATTAAGTGCACAAGGTGAAGATCACTGGTCGATAGACAGACCTGGTCACCTGCTCTGTAGGTTGGCGTCTCCATTCATTCATGTACTCCATACCTGTGAAATAAACAAGGGCTCACAACCAGACAGGATATTCTCTGGAAGAATGGAACACAAACTGGAAGAGAGCCTTAACTATCTGCACAGCAGACATGAGAGAGCAGAATGGAATAAAGCAGCAGCCCTTTCAGAAATGAATACACAAAACTAGAATAGTTTTTATCCCCCCCTTCAATATGATCCGTAACAAAGTCCACTGCTGTAAGTGGCCTGTTGTGCATTGGGAGTGACACATGCACATGCGTCAAGTTTAGAAGTCCTAAACTGGTAAATTTTCCAGCTAGATAGGACAATACTTCAGATCTTCTCATTACAACTCTCCCAGGGCAGTGTATCAACATAACCAGACAAAGATCTAAAAATATGTATAATATCAGACCTTTAAGGAAAGTAGTAAATATTTTCTAAGACAATACTCACAGGTATGGTAGTGCACAGTTGCTAGTTGTTTACATTCATTAGGCAGCCACAATACATTTTTTAAAATGTACTTTTAATTAAAACAATGTAACACCATCAAATGTCATAGTTATGACATGAACTAATTTTGACATATGAATAAAGATGTGGGCGGCATGGTGGCGAAGTGGTTTGCATACCTACTTCACAGCAAGAAGGTCCTGGGTTCGAGTCCAAGGCTTGGGGAGGCCATTTCTATGTGGAGTTTGCATGTTCTCCTTGTGCTTGTATGGGTTTCCTCCAGGTACTCCAAATTCTTCCCATAGTCCAGAGACATTAGGCCTTCGCCCAGAGTCAGCTGACATGGGTCCAAGCCTCCCTGCGACCCTAATTAGGATTAAGCGGATTAGAAAATTAATGAATAACCAATGACCCACCAATAATAAATGTTTTACAAAATGTCACATGGGGGCAGTGGTGGCCTGGTGGTAGGGCGCTGGATTACTGATCTCAAGGTTGGGGGTTCAAGCCCTTCTATCAACGGGTTGTCACTGCTGTCCTCTCAGTGCAGCTAACTGGATTATCAAAGGCTGTCCATGTCTCACTGCACTTAAAAGTTCACATACCTTAAAACCATCGTGTGTCTAATGTTGAATAAGAAATTTTAAAAGTAAGCATGTCTTTGAAGCCTTTAAAAAAGCAGGAAGAAAATGCACCATTCAACTCTATTAAACATTGGCGAGCATGAGGTAAAACCATTCTTTGTGTGTCCAAAGACTCTAATTGTTTCTGTTTCAAGTCCACATTTCACATCCAGTATATGTTTTAGCAGACTTGTAGCTACATACCCTGAGGCTCCATGTCGAGGGTGTGATATCTCTTGAGTGCAGAAACTTGTTTTAGCCTTAGGATAATGCACCAGATTTATTAATCAGGATCATTAAATTGTACAAAGCTGGTATCACAGGTGTGTCACATTAGATCCATGGAGAATATTAGTGCCAGATGTGTGAGATTGTTAAAAATGTAAAAATTACCTTCCTTAGGCACAGAAAAACTGCTTTAATTAATTCCTCAAGTCAAGTGTGCTTTATGTTTGTATATATTGAAATGAAATGCTGTTCCTCAGGACCTTGGTGAAACACATAATAGTACATTCCTGTTGGTTTATTACTTTATACTTATAGCTTTTGCTATATTCATGATATGCAAAAGTAAAAAAAAAAATTGCGACACCTTTCAATTTTTCTGTAAAATTGGTATTTTCAGTGTTTTTGGTTATTAGCCATACTTTTACCTCAATATAATTGTATAATAATTATGTTTTTGGTGGTTCTAATTGCCTACAATAGCATTGTTCAATACATTTTCACCAAAGAATTATAGAGAAGTAATTTTTTACTTCTATTTATTAGGAGCCCTTTTAGACAAAAGTGGTGGTGTATAATCTTCACTGCACACT
>JBCNYH010000027.1:37232456-37248494 GCA_039654325.1 Tandanus tandanus | reverse complement strand
AAGTGAGATGGGAAAATCTTTGTTTTTCATTTAGTTGCATAATAATTCTGCACACTAATAGTTGCCTAATAATGGTGCACATATAAATATTCTCTTAAGAAAGCCAACACTTCACTTTTACTACTTAAATGTTCAGTTTTGAGGGTTTGTTAACATTTTCATCCATGACACCATCTCTCTCTATCTCTCTCTCTCTCTCTCTCTCTCTCTCTCACACACACACAAACACAACTTTAAGATGGATGTTCTTTTGCAACTTTGATTTATTTATTAGTTTGTTCTGTATAGTGCTTGCCAAATATGAGTTCTTTAATCTGATAACACTTACATTATGTCTCAGCTCTGATATAGCCATGAAAAGTAGCCTTGAGTTCCCATTGTGATTGACCATGCAGTTGAAGTTGAAACACATTAAAAGAATGAGCACCGCAGTAAGGAAATCATTTAGTTACAAAAAGTCGACCTTCTCCCATTCGGATTATTTTAGTATGATGGTCTTAGCAATGCTTTTAACTTTTTTGTTTTTGCAAATCCACTTGTTGCTGTCCTCTTATCTGTCACTTTATTTTGATTTATAAATTTGACAGTATATCAACACTGCAAACACAGGCTTTACAACCTTTGCCATAACAGGCATTGTGCTGTGTAACCAGTGTCTCAAAGCAGTGCACAGGGGTGTGATAAATGCAGGACCTGACCTGGATGTACTCCCTTCTAGAGCACCGAGAGCAGCTGTGTGTGCATCTACTCACATCTTCAGAGCTTTACTTTGTGTACAAACCAATCAGATTGAGCGTTTTAATGCAGATGGTTCTTGCAGGTGTGACACTCTGTATTTGTGTAACCATAATGAGAATTAAAGTATTTACCAGTGACCACTGACAATGTGCGTCACAGATGCTCCACATGTAGGTAAGAGTGATACTGTTATGAAAAACACTGTTTCTGCAAGTGGATCTGCAATGTGATTCATCCTTGCTGCAGCTCAATTGCGCTATTATGCAATAATATCCCTTTGGGGTATTTTGCTTTTGTCTAATGCTAATTTAATGCCTCCATAGAAAATAGGACACCTTTTACTGTTCCAGTACAATTGAAAATTTTATGTACATAAACACAACATAAAGACACAAAGATTTTATTTATGTTTTGTGATGTAAATTTATTTTTAAAAAACTTCAATGTGGTGGGTACTCTATATATTTATTCTGGATAAATTAACTGAAAGCTGCTAAATAGGCATATAAGGGTAAACATAGCAGTTAGTTTTCCTCATTAAAAGCTTATTTGTGCTTTCACACATTATACATTGTCTGGCTAAAAAAATAAATAAATAAAAAGTCACGCACTCTATATATAGATACATATATGCAGTATACATATATTACATATATCGATATACTCAATATATACAACAAATATACACATCACAGCGTGCATGTTGGCGCACACACTGAAGGCAGCATGTTGTACATGTGCATGGGGCAGTTCAGGGCTCTGACAACCTGGGGGAAAGAAGTTGTTACAGAACCTGGTGGTGTGGGTTCTGATGCTTCAGAACCACTTCCCTGATGGAAGGAGGTCGAACAGTCCATGAGATGGGTGTGTGGAGTCTTTAGTGATTACAAAGGCCCTGCGCACACAGCGTGAGAGGAAGAGATCCTGGATGGAGGGGAGGGGCAATCCCGATGATTCTCTCAGCTGTTCTCACAGTGTGTTTCAGGCCCTTGCGATCCTGGGCACTGCAGCTCCCAAATCACACAGTAAGTCAGTTTGTCAGGACACTCTACACAGCGCCTCTGTAGAAGGTGGTGAGGATGGGTGGGGGCGAAGGCTGGCCTGTTTCAATCTCCGCAAGAAATGGAGATGCTGATGAGCCTTTTTCACCACAGAGCTGGTGTTTTTAGATTACGTGAGGTCATCAGAAATGGCCATACCAAGGAACTTGGTGGTACTGACCCTCTCTACTCTTGAGCGATTTATGAGCAGAGGATCATGGACAGCTGGTCTTCTTAAGTCCACCGCCATCTCCTTGGTTTTGTCTACATTCAGTGACAGGTTGTTGGTGTCACACCAGCTCACCATTCATCACTTCCTCTCTGTACGGTACCTCATTGTTGTTGTTGATGAGGCCAATAACGGTAGTGTTCGTTATTGAATGTAAATGAATGTTGTTAATGAGGATGGATTCTGAGCTTGCCGTGCAGTCATGGGTGATCAGCGTGAACAGCAGTGGTCTGAGCACACACCCCTGGGAGCACCCAGTGAAGTGTCCAGTGAAGTGGGGAAGGAGGAGTGGATGTGTGTCTGGACCAGCTGCTCAAAGCACTTTATCATGATGGGGTCAAGGCTACGGGGCGGTAGTCATTGGGACACGTTACTGTAGAATTCTTCGGCACTGGAATGACGGTGGTTTTCTTGAAGCTCGCTGGGACTGCCTAGCTCATAGACGTGTTGAAGATGTCAGTGAGCTCGTCTGACAGCTGATCTGCACAGTCTCTGAAGCTGCGTCTTGTTTTCATAGCTTTAAACCATGTAAAGAAGTCATTCAGTCTGTCTGGGAGGTGGACATCACTGTTGTCAATCAGTGGAGGGATTTTGTAATCCATCATGGCCTGGATGCCCTGCCACAAGCGGCGCCTCGGATCCTTGGTGTTGGAGAAGTGGTCGTGGATTCGTTATGCATACTGCCGCTTTGCTATGCGGATAGCCTTGGAAAGCTGTGCTCTGGCAGATCTGAGGGCTCCATCATCTCCTGACCTGAAAGCAGCATCTCTGTCTCTCAGCCGGCCGCAGACCTCAGCTGTTAGCCACGGCTTCTGGTTGGCACGTGTGGTTACAGTTTTGATAGCACTGACATCCTCACTGCACTTTGTAATGTATTCGATCACAGAGTTAGAGGTGAGCTGGTTGTAGCCGGCTGCTTCCTTGAACATGTCTCAGTCTGTATTCTCAAAACAGTCCTGCAACATGTCTATGGCGCCTTCAGGCCACACACTTATGGTCTTTGTTGCTGGCCTGGAGCGTTTCAGCAGGGGTCTGTATGCGGGGAGCTGCAGGACACAGAGGTGGTCAGAGAGACCCAGGTGTGGGCGGGGTTTGGCTTTGTATGAGTCACGGATGTTTGTGTAAAATAAATCCAGTTTATTGTTCCCTCTTGTGGCAAAGTTCACATGCTGAAAGAACTTTGGTGCAACAGACATTAAATCTCCGGCAATGATGAAAAATCCGTCCAAGTGGGATGTTTGCTGTTGACTGATGGCATCATGGAGCTCCCGTAGTGCTACGTTAGCATTAGTATCGGGTGGGATGTAGACTGCTATTATAACAATGGCAGTGAAACCCTCGGCAGGTAGAAGGGACGGCATCTAACCACTAAAAGCTCCAGTTGTTGTGAGCAGAGGGAAGTGGTAACCGCGGCGTTAACACACCAGTCCTTGTTGATATACACACACACAGCCCTCCCCCACGGGTCTTACCAGAGGCGATAGTGTCTCTATCTGCACAGAACGTTGTTAGCGCTTCAAGCTGAATAGCCGTGTCCGCAGCCACGTTTCTGTGAAAATGAAAATACAGCAGTTCCTCATTTCAGGCTGGGTGGTCAGGCAAAGTCTGAGAAAGTCCAATTTGTTGTCCAGAGAGCATACGTTGGCCAGTAGCACTGATGGGAGTGCCGGTCGGGTCAGGTTAGCCTTTAGCCTGCAGTGAACCCCTGCACGCACTTCCTCATTCTCTCACACTGCTTGTGGGACCTCTTCACTCAGACAGATGGGTTAGGCGACCTCCTGGCTGGCCTTTGTCCGCATAGTAGTCCCAGGCCACATAGCTTCTCAGACAGAAATCTCGGTATTAAAGTGCTGGCTGCACTATTTGAATGATTGGCTGTCTGTACGGCCCTCGGCACGGTAAAAACAAACAAAATTTACAGAACATCTTGCACCATTGTTATGAGCCGACGAGGCCACTGCATCTCTGCGCACCGCCATCTTGTCTAATACATTTCATTATTATTCATTCATTCATTAATTTTCTGAACCGCTTAATCCTATTTTCTGTGGGGCCGGTGGCATAGTGGTTAGGGTGCTGGGCTCATGATCAGGAGGTCATGGTTTCAAATCCCTGTTCGACCCCCACCATGCTAAGACCCCTGGGCAAGGTCTTAACCACAAGTTGTCCGCCTAGCAGTATAAATGGGTTCCAGTAAAAATAC
Organism: Tandanus tandanus; assembly: GCA_039654325.1. Lineage (NCBI taxonomy): Eukaryota > Metazoa > Chordata > Actinopteri > Siluriformes > Plotosidae > Tandanus > Tandanus tandanus. The sequence continues at coordinate 37,244,284 of JBCNYH010000027.1, read as the reverse complement.
TGGGAAGATAACCTGCGATGGACTAGCGTCCCATCCAGGAGGAGTTGAACTCCTAATCGCTTCACCCTACAGAAACCTGGGAAAAGCACTGGCCTGATGAGCCACTAGGCTCGGGTGTAAAAGCCCAACAGACTTACTTTATCCTAATAAGGGTCGTGGGGAGGGTGGTGCCCATCTCAGCCGACTCTGGGTGAGCGCGAGGTATATTCTTGACAGCTCACCAGGCCATCACAGAGCAAAAACATGCTGATGGCAATCCAATAACCTACTCTTTTCGAACGACAGTAACGGTTCTTTTATATGCCTCTCAACACAGACAGTAAGAGACATGGCTGGCCTTTGATAACCCAGTTAGCTGCATGTGTGTGTGTCAGGTGGCAGCAGTGACAACTCGGTGATAGTGGGACTTGAACCCTCGACCTTTGGATCAGTAAGCCAGCACCTTATCAACCAAACCGCCATTACACCACCACCCAACACTTTACAAAGAAAACAGTGCTTTGTACTGAACAATTAAGAACTCTTAATTGTTTTAAGAATTGTCTCTTCATCCTTTGTCTTTCACGCCACCACAGAGTATTTCAAAAGTAGAGCTATACAGTTATGTCTGCACTTGATATGAAAGTAAGATAAACAACCCATACATCTTAAACTTAGTGAAGCCACTCTGGGCTGCCACATACAGACATACCTGATCTATAAACCACATTACTGCAAAACCTATCCATATTTAATCTTTTTCAGAGATGTTATATTGCAGTGGCAGCTGATTATCATTCAAACAGGGGAAGCACATATTAGGCCTACATCATAAAATTTGTCAACTATTACATCATGTTATTTATATGTTAATTCCCCCTTTCTTATCAGTAGTTTAAAAAAGTTGAAAAGAAGGTTATTTTGAATTTTGAATCAAATCCATTTTGGGCATTGATCTGCCCAGCAGTTTCAATCAAACGGCCAAATTTGCCAAAATCTGATCAACAGTATTTGCCTGGGGTGGCAAGGTGGCATATTGGCTAGCATGTCCACCTCACAGCACAGTGGGCTGTTTCGCTAGCAATACAGACTATGAAGGGTCATTATCAACAGAATTCTGACAACATGATCAGAGTCTAAACTTTCAATTTACAACATGAGTGTATTCCAGTAGACACAATTAATTTAGCCAAAGACTAGACATAGTGGAGCCAATTTCTAATGGTTGCGTCCTAAGCATTCAACATGGACCAGAAACCTCATAAATGGCATATTGATGCTGTTTATCAGACCTCATCAGCAGTCAAAGCAAGAAAGAAAAATCTTGACAGAATGTGGTCTCAAACCATTTCGAGGTCGCTTGCATGCTTTTTGAGAAGTAAGTTTCTAAAATTTGGCCACTAGCTACTGCATTTAGTCTATAAGTTGAGCAATGAAAATTACTATTTTTATTATTATGTGTGTTTACAAGCGAGTGCTGGTATTTGATCTACTTTTCTCTGGCTGTAAATCCAATACAGTTGATGCCATTTCATTTTTTTATTTATTCATTTATTTATTATTTTTATATACTTTTGCCTATCTGTGGGACAAAATATTCAATAAAAATTCAAAATAACAGTCTTGTTGCTGGGAATGAAAGCTAGTAGTAATAATAATCTCAGTAGAGGTCTATCGACAGCAAGCAGATGTTTTTTTTTTACTTTGAGTTGTGTTGCAATTAAATGGCTCTGTCTTTGTTGTATTGGCACAGGTTACATTAATGTTACCCTGTTTGCTTGATTCAATAACGTACTGCTCTATATTCTGACACAGCACAGCTCTGCGATTGCGCAAACAGTTAACCACTGTTATCTGTCGGCACACTTTTCCCCCACTGTTCTTCTGCGCTTTCTGTGATATTGACCCAAAACCTTCTCATATGTCCAGTATCTGAATAGTGTGTTGGTGTAAAGTTTTTGGACAGACACACCTTGTTTTTCCTTCATGCAACTAAATGGGGTTTCAGAATTAAAGTGCTCTGACTTTAATACCAAACTTCTTTTCATGCTCTAAACAGCACAACCAACGCACATTCATCGCTCATTAGCAGATGAATCATACTTGTGTTTTCTTCATAAATGCATTATTAGTTGCCTCAGTGCTTCATCTTTACAATCCACAGCATAGAGCAGCTGATGAACACAAGCACTAACAGATAACTTGCTATCAAATTGTCTACAGTTGTAGTGGTGACGTGTACACATGGTGTGTATTATTTTTCTGTTGAATACTAAAGGAGATAATCTGGTTATGCCTAAAGATTCTTATTATTAGCCTAATCTTTTAGGGTGACTAACCCTATCGTGAACAGAAGAGTTAATGTTTTGTAGAAATTATGACTTCCACATGATGTGGTATAAGATTTTAAATGCATTCGAAGAACATATTTTAAGTAAAATTAAATTTGACTACTCTCTCTCTCTCTCTCTCTCTCTCTCTCTCTCTCTCTGCTAAGGTATGGGTTGATACTTGAAAACCTTTTTCCCTCTAACCTAAATCTAGTATCTGGCATCTAGTATTTGAAAGGTAACATAGTAAGTATAAACCACACACAGACACACACACACACACACACACAGTGTTGCGTTATGCATTAATAACAGAAAGGAAGCTTTGGTAGTTACGAGCAGGAAATGCATCCAGGAGCTGGACAATGAGAAAGTTTAGTCACTGTGAATGAATTATTCTTCCCTTTCATGGTGTGTGAGAGCTAGTAGGTACACTGCTGTATAGACTTGCGGTACATCATTTGCTGATGAAGTGTACTGCCTTATATCTACCTCTTTGTAACACACATACCTTATGTCCTTAATATAGAAATGCAATCGTTTATTAACAATTCAGCAGTATAGAAAATTTTGAATCATAGAAATGTAAGCATGTGAAATCATGCACTCCTTTTGCATTTCCCAAGACATCTCAGCTTGAGAATGACTCATAATTGCTTATTTTTTCTGGGCAAAGCTGAATTTCATTAAAGCAACATTTTACAGTCACGATAATATCCAGCCAGCCAACACTATGCTACAACAGGGGTGAAGGTTTTAAGTGTACAATTCTCATTTAAGATTCCTTGGCATTTTTCATACTTTCAAAGTGGAGACTTTGAATTGTGCAGCACTGAAGTGGTCAGTGGGCATCTGGAATCTGCTAAATGAAGAATTTGCACTAAAATATACTGTACTGAGCTGAACATCTTCCAAACAAGCAGTGCAGATGGCAAAAAAGTTATCTTTCCAAACACTTAATAGTTTTGTGAAATTGATGTTCCCCAATTTTAATGGTCATAAATTAAGTGCATTTTGATCTTTCTTCAAAGCTGCGGGAGCTAAAATGTTACTTTTGTTATAAAAGGTTACTTATATAACAGAAATGTGGTGCACCCAAATATGTGTCACCACATTTGGTATATTTGCAATGTAAATCTTGAACTTTCCCTTGATTGCACTTTGTACAGAGTATTCACACTCTAAACATATAGTGTTGATTTATTACTAATTTCATAATTATTTGTGTGTAAATTGTGAGCGTCTTCTCTAGGCCTCACTAGTTCCTCGTGTTCGTTAATGTGTGAAAGACTAAACATATACAAACAGTAATTTAATTAAACACATTAGAATAATTACAATACATGTGATATTGCATGCAGCCACAGTCTCACAAAGTCTGAGTATAAGGATTGAACCGCTGACCTTTGGATCAGTAACCCACCATCTTAACCACTAAGCCACCACTACCCTTATATTTCCGTTACATTATCTTAAATCTAAACTATAACAAGTATAATCCTTAAAATAATGCTTGCTAAACCTTCATGTGAGAACATCTAAGCAACATTCTGCTTAAATGCTCGATCAACTCATAGCAATTTAGTACAATCATGTTTAATATGAAAAATAATAAAACCACTTAAACGAGCATGTCTTCAGTGTCACTTGAGTCTTGATCAGGCAATAACAAGGATCGAGCCTCAGCCAATTGTAATAACATTCTATTTTGTATAGAAGTCTCTTTAGTTACAGCTGCAATAATGCATTTCTCAATTATGGAGAGCAAAAAGGGAATACAACAGCATCCACAAAAAGCATAAATGGCTAAAACCGAAATTACAGCAGTAAATGCAGCTACCATATAAAGTTTCCACTTTCCAAACCATCGGTCTAGCAGGTCTTCAAATGCACTTTCAACCCCTGAATGTTCTTTCAACTCATCAGGAGCGGTATTATTTGGGATGAAAGTACAACACTGGTCTCCAAAATAATGGCAGACATCCCCTTTTTCGGCTAAGAGAAAATCAACCGCCATCGTAGTTTGCCAGGACATAATGGAAGTTGCGTCTAACTGTGAAGTGATTCCCGAAACTGCATCATGTTTCATATTAGTTAATCTTTGCTGATTAAAGTGTATATAATTCATTCTAGCCACATTTTTATTAATTGTAGACCACCAAAACTACACAGATTCAAATCTTCCAGCTAATTCATTGGCTAGTTTAAACTCATCAGGTATACCTCTGGGGACACCAATGACCACCAAAACAACACAGATTTAAGTCCTCCAGCTAATTCATTGGCAAGTTTAAACTCATCATGTATACCACTGGGGACACCGATAAAATCAATCCAAACAGGGTAATTTCCATACAGATCAAATATAGGCCTTACAGACCGCTTCTGTCGTCACAATCCCTATGGCAAAATGAAAGTCTCAAACAAGGTAAGTTGGTCTAGTTTTACACGGAGAATGTACATGGGTGATAATAAGGTAACTAATGTACATGAACCCCTCCCCAGGGACGTCTGGACCTCACTGCTTAGGCTGCTGCCCCCGCGACCCCGGAAGAAGTGGAAGAAGATGAATGAATGAATGAATGAATGTACATGAACCCCTCCAACCCCTTGGTAATGTGGGGAGCAGAATATGGCCACCACAGAACCACCGAATATCAGCACGTTCCTTAGGGAAGTGAGAATATATAGTTCTGGGAGACATCAATATATGCATGACACCAGTTCTGCGGTACCGTACCCACATCTTAGAGGTAATCCAGGAGACAACAGCTACAAAGGAAAAGTCAAAGAGGAAGAAAAGAGAGTCGCCAGAACAATCAATGTCTCCAGTTCAGCAGAGCCCCGATTCAAGTGAGTCAGAAGAGGATATTGCCTATTGGCTTCGTCAGTCACCAAAGAGCGAAGAGTCAAAGTCCAGTCCGAACTGTTGTACATGAGCCACTGAGTCAACTCAGGCCGATCCTAATGCCTCAAGAGCCAAGACCAAGTAAAGCATTCCAAAAACAGAGACCTCATCCTGAGTCAGCACAAGAGAGTATCGTTGCAGGAGAGGAATCGATTGTATCGAGCGATGATGAAGATGGCAGGAGTGTGTCACAGCACACCCCAACTACCTCGGACCACACCAACATCCTGGACCTGAACCCGATACAGGCCCAGAGCAGTCACCCCAGCTAAGCAGTGGGGACCCAGCTACGTCTTCACCTACCCAACACTGGGCCAGCCAACCTTTCAGCCACGTCCCATGGTGAACACAGTGACTGTCTATCCTCCAGACTATCCCTTGTTGTATTACCCATACACCTACACACACACCTTTGCCCCCTTACCTGTCACAGCCATGCCACTCACAGCATACACATACTTACCTTCCGCATATCCCATCCTGTGCTTTTGAGCTGAAAGACATTTAAGAGAGACAATTCACACAGACACATGAACATTCCTCCAATTGAAGATACTTTATACACACACACCATACACATACTTACCTTCCATATATGTCATCCCATGCTTTTGAACTGAAAGACATTCAGAGGAGACAATTCACACAGACACCCAAACATTCCTCAAACTGAAGAGACCTTATGCATATACACACGCACCATCTATAAGAGAACGTCCCACCATGGACTTGTGAAGAGAACTCTCCCTTGATTGCACTTTGTACAGAGTGTTCACACTCTAAATATATAGTGTTGATTTATTACTAATTTCATAATTAGTTGTGTGTAAATTGTGAGTGTTCATAATTTGTTGAATGTATATTGTAAGTGTTGGATGCAAAGCGGAACCTTCTCCATGAGTGTACTTCCACCTGGGTCTGTTTAGTGGGGCAACTTCCTGTTTGTACTGGATGTGATCTGGAGGAAGACACGAGTGGTCCTTTGTTCATTGTGCTAACACTCTACTTGTATTTTACAGACCGCCATCTCATCTCTTTGTTACTGAGTGTCACCTGCCTGGGACCCGTAACAGTAACAGTGTGGCAGTATTGTTCTTATGCTAATGTATTATCCTAGTAATGTTTTATCCCATAACTTGCATCATGGGTAATTTGGTAATTGACTCATAGTCATGAATGCATTCACTTCAGAAAACTTGACAAGGTCACATTTAATACATACATATTCACACATATGAAAACAGAGATGCTCCCTGCTTGAATAAAAAATAATGAGAAAGTGTTGTGAGGTTTAATTACATGCAACTGTGACAAATCCACAATGCTTGGGTTATTGGATTGGAAATGTATTTGATGTACTGGATAATGGGATAATGTGGACATTAAGTGCCAGAGCGTAGCCATGCTTAAGGAATATTCAGCATGATAATGAACACCTTAAAGCTCTGCTATCAGCCACGGGAAGCAGAGGGAGAAAAAGGGACGAGAAGCAGTTTCATTGTGGAAAATAGGGAAAGGGCTCACTGCCTAAGCAGCACACCCATGATATCTAGTTAATTGCTGATGGCTGAGATTACTAAAATTGGATTAAGAACTATCCAACATTTTATTAAAACCTTGGAGAATATTATTGCATGAATATACGTTACGAATGTGGTCAGAATAAAATCTTGACTGACTGCAATGGGAGATCATCTAAACTGTACAAGCCTCTAGAGGAAGTGTTACAATCTGGGATTGCTTCAGTTGGTCTAGTTGAGGCTCAGCAACATTATGGGGCAATACAGTGAAGCCAGCTGATGACCCGAATGTACTGAATGACCAGGTTTTACCATCAATGGAATTTTTCTTCTGTGAAGCCTGAGATATAACATTTAGGCTTAATTGGTTGAAGAGTGGTTCAGGGAGACTGAGGAAAATTCACACAGGAATTGGCATGACAGAATCATGATCTCAGTTCTGTAAAAAGTCTTAGGGGTGTGCTTAAGTAGATTTTATGCAATGGTTCGTCTGTCCCATCCTCAACTCTTGGGGAAAAATTAATAAAACTCAGTATAAATGAAAGTTGTGACATTGCATAAATTTATCAAAACAACAACACAATGAATGTATGTATGCTGTAATCAAAGCAAAATGCAGTCCAAAAAATATTCTAATATTGTATATATGTATTATAGTGCAGAATTATCTACTCATGTTCAAGCTGAAGTGTGGAATGTGAGGTGGTTACACAAACACTCTGCTGGGTGGATATATACTAAGAGGCATTAAAAACACAACATTGAAATAATTCCATAATTTTATTATGTTTAACCAAATCAGTTAAATAATATACAAATCAAGAGTAGACATTTCAGAAACGGACAGTGGAGAGTAAAAACACATTTCAGTGTTTTTCAGCGCCTGCGGTCTGTCAAGACCATACCAACATGTGCTCTGAACGACCGGATACCTTCTTCCCTGAGCCTTCTACGCACTGTACGAGCACTGATGTGGTTGCAGCGAGTACCAGGAACCTCAGCCGCCGTCAGTGTTGCTGGACAAAAACGGTCCCTTCATCACCCGGATACGACAGTCTTGTGCATGTGTAGTGACACATGGCAGGCCACGTCTTGGTCGGTCTCAGGTGGTTCCAGTCTGTCTGTGGCGTGTCTGAAGGTGTACAACAGTGCAACGATGCACGCCAAAGTGTGCTGCTACCCTTGCAGTGGTCATTTCGGCACTCAGCATGCCCAGGGCCTGGTCTCTGCTTGTTTGTTGCAGTTGTGGCATCTTCACTTTTCACAAACTTAAACTTTTTTTTACCAGGCTTTTGATAGCCAGAGGTGCCACTTGACAACAAACAAACATGTTTTGATCTCACGCTCCACTTTGTGTATTAATCAAGGAGTAGCTAAGGTATCAGACTTGTGATTGTGCCACGTGCACACGCTAACATGGGCATTCACTTTTACTCATGACAAATTGGTAACTATGCCACACTTGAGTACTTGAATTTGTTTTCATATTTTCATGTTTATATACATGTTGTAAATTTGTGTTTGTTGCATTTTTTATTGCCTCTCAGTATATGAGAGACTCAGTATTACAGACTGTTTTATTTTATTTTTATTTATTTATCTATTTATTTTTGAAAAAAGCAGTCCATCCTGTATCCTAAACTGCTCTGTCTCACTTTATTTCCTGGCTATGATTTAAATAAATTGATTAACAGAATGGAATATATATATATATATCTCGTGTGACAGTTCTTTGATCAGCCCGCCTATCTGAAGCCTATCCAGGTTGTCCAGCTAAACTGTCAAAGCTCTGTGTAGCAGACTTTGAATTATGCTGTAAAGTGAAATTTTCACTATTTTATAAATCTCCCAGTGAGCAATCATATCCTTTCTGCCTATAGACTGATTGACTAAACCAGTGGACAAAGGGCCAAATAGAGTACAGAAGTAGAAATGCACAAAAGTATGTATACCATGAAGAGAGGCCCAAGCACATTTGGATTAAACAAACCATTATAGCAGAGTACAAAAACAGTTTTAAAAGTTTTTAATTATGCCCTGAACCAATAATTCCCAACTGGGAAGGTTGGGGGTCACAAAGTTCTCTTGGATTTAAGGGGTGTGTTCATTTTAATGTGTTAAATATAAAAAAAATTTAAATACATATCAGCAGATAAGGGTAAATGTAATGTGAACATTCTTCCTGCTCTATACACGCAGGTAAGCTAGCATTGTAAACAGGGAGCTGATGGAGAAATGGCGAAGTGAATAAAGAGGTTCACTACGCCAGTTCCTTGAACAATTCACTGTTCCACACTGCTACTGTTTATTGTTTATTTTAGCAGCAAATGTTTTTAAATATAATACAGATGTGTGTATGACAGTGAAATGAAAAGGAAATCATCATATAGAGGAATATTTTTCCTAACAGTTTAAGGAAAAAGCAAAAAAGTATAATCTGTTCTGAAGTTTATTCATTACTAATTTTACACTGGTTTCCTGCAGGTGCTAAGAGTTTAGGTGCACTACTTAATTGAACAATTCATTGTTCCACAGGACCATACAACTGTATACTGTCAAACATCAGATATTCATTCAGAATTTTTTTAAATTTGCTTGGAGTATAGTACTAGGCCATGCTGCCATATTATTGCATTAGGAGTACACAGATATGCTTGGTACCATAGTTTCATATGCCTTTATCATAATAGGCTTATCGTCCCATATTAATTCTAGATTTGCTATTTAACCAAAACCCTAACCCCCTAACCCTAACCCTAATCTGAGCTCCTCTTATATAACTGGATGAAATACTGCTTCTGAAACAAGTCGAATTGAATGTGAATTTCTTCCCCATCATTGCCATCACCATTTTTAATCTTGTGAGATCTCGCAGCATTATATGGTTTTGCCATACAAATAACAATATAGTATGTTTTTTTTGTGGGTGTTTGTTTGTTTGCTTGATTGTTTGTTTGGTTTTTGTTTTTGTTTTGTTTTTTCAGTTAAAGTTTATGTTTTTTAAAATGTATTTTATGTTTATGTTTGTTACATGTGCAAAAATTGCTAAATGTTTGGAACTCTGACATTCTACGGATACAGTAATAGAAGACATAAAACAATTTGTGTAACACAATTAGGATATATACATGAAAAGTACAAGACAGAACAACTTAGAAAATACAACACAGTTGAAGCACAAATGTTTGATATGATTTTTGTATTAAGCGAAGCCAGTGGTGTGTGACAAGTACCATTTAATCTTAAGAGAGCCTACCTCAGTGTTCTCTTTGCTCTTAGGGGTTCAAATTGTCCACTCTGCTATGCAGCAATTTTACAGAAATTATTATATAAATAAAATTGTGCATGGAAGAAGAGACATGTTTGCATATTAATTAAGGACAAAATGCTTTTTAATACTATGACACACTTGATGCATATTAACCACATATATAAAATTACTCCCTCAGAAAATGACAGGATGAGCTATCTGATTGTTCTGTGCATTGTCAATAAATCCTGTGTCCAACCAGCAAGATAGTTGTTAGCTAGCTGCACTGCGCAGTATAATCGTAAAGGATCCCAGCTAGCAGAATGACTTTAAACCATCTTTAGTAGGTATGCTTCAATAGTTTGGTCCACAATAAGGGATCATCTTGTGTCTTTATTTTTTTTTTAACACTTTTCTTCATTCTAATTATTTTGCTACAATCTCACACATTCCCTCATCTGCCAATCTGCTTAATCCTATTAGGGCTGCGGGAAGGCATGAGCCTATCTCAGCCCACAGTGGGCAAAGGCGAGGCACACCCTCTATAAACTCAGCATTGGGACAAAGCAGGGCTGTGTTATGGCTCCAGTCCCCTTCAGCATTGTGTTTTCTGCCATGCTGGAGCAACAGAGGCATCAGGATCTGCTTCAGGATGGACGGCAGGTTTACACAACATCAACATCACCAGGACTAGTTAGAAGCTTGCGGAGGACATTTGTCGCAAGCGACAAGTCAGACCAACATCATCACTGTATATGTACATTTGTCGACTTCAGATGATACACATAGTTACCTTGACTTACCTCGGTCAATACATAAGTCTAGGAGTGCATTAGTGTAAATTATACCTTGGGGGACAGAAATTGATGCCTACTGTACCCCCATTTCTGACAATGTAGCCTCTGAAAATTTCATACAATTTAATGTGGGTGTACGTCCGACAGGAAAGTGGGACGAATGCACTGATGACTCACTCTAGCGTACTTGTGTTGAGACAAAATGCAAAGCTCATATGCTCATTGACGCCGCACTTCAACCCAAACCTTGCACTTCAGAGCCCTTTATCTGCTTTTTACTGTATAAGGAACATATTGTCCTTTGCTTATTCCCTTGAGTGAATCTAATAACATACACTGTGTTGAAACACAGCATTACAATTTATAGCTATATTTCCTTATATATCTCTATTTCATGAATGTTCAATCAGTGACACATGAGGAGAATAAATCTGGTTTAAATGCACAAGAGTTGTAATGACTTAAGGAAACAATAAGCCCTGATTGAGGTAATTGGATTGGAAATGAAACTGTGGACAGAAGTAAGATTCTGCGTGGCACCTGTTTGATAAGAGGAGTGTGATAGAGGGAAGTGAGGAAAGGAGTAAAATAAAAGCAGGTGACACAGCAGCTGTCAAGAGCTGCTCACATTTGTATTAAAGAGCAGAGCAAGAGATCAGTTACATCACATCAGTCTGCCATAGAGTCACTGAACACGACAGCAACGATGTTTGCACGACAATTTGTGGCAAGCTTATCCATTTTCAGCATTCACACCTCATTTCTGATTCACTCCTCGTTTCACCACCCACCAACATGCAAACACACACACACACACACACACGGAATAGAAACACTCTATCACTACCACATATAATTACTACATTTGAATTTGATTAGAGGGTTATTTATCTTTAATATGTATTTTAAATCATCCCATCATCTCCCTCTCTCTCTCTCTCTCTCTCTCTCTCTCTCTCTCTCTCTCTCTCTCTCTCTCTCTCTCTCTCTCTCTTCTTCTCTACTTGGTATGTATTCTTTCCGGTCCAAAAATATTGGCACCCC
>JBCNYH010000027.1:37221211-37232432 GCA_039654325.1 Tandanus tandanus | reverse complement strand
CTCTCTCTCTCTCTCTCTCTCTCTCTCTCTCTCTCTCTCTCTCTCTCTCTCTCTCTCTCTCTCTCTCTCTCTTCTGTAAAATCATGCTCTGTTGCCAAGGCTTTATTTCAAGTTTTTTTTTTCTTTCCTGATGACTGTACCGTGCTTTACTGATCCCAAACCCTGCAGCAGCAAGCCAGAACTACCTGAGTATGTGTTTATGAATCTCAGTCTATCCTGCACAAATACCCTGCAGACTTCAAAACATATCTGAGGCATTTCATGCTCATTTCATCTTCATTAGAGCAGCGGCATGCAGCAGAGCATAGAAATGAAAAGCCGGCTGGGCATTATCTACACATCTAACCTGCTTTTTCTGAAGACACAAATCTTCTGGTGGACCCTGGTGTTAAAATACAGTCAGGAAAAACAAGCATGTGGAAATATTAGTAACAATAATTACAACTACAAATGATATTTGTAAGTAATTAAATTAGACTTTCTTTTTATAAAAAACAAAAAAGAAGAAGAAACACACCCTTTAACAGCTATAATTGCTGCACACACTTTGCAAACTTTTCTCACATGTTCTGCAGCTCCTTTCATATGACTTCCCATAGGTTTGTGCAGCTGATTAGGGACCTCACTCGAAACTTTTGATCCAATTCCTTCCTGTGCAGCTCAGGTGGGTTACGTTTGGATGACTGCCCAAGTCTTTCCATTACAGACAAAAATGCCTCTTTACTTTCCACATATGTCCTGCACAACTTTGAGGTGTGCCTAGGATTGTTCAAAATAAAATATTCCTCGTGAAATTTAAGGAACAGGATATCTCCATGCTGGGAAAAACAGATATATCTGATATTTGCTTATATATGTATTTATACAATGATCAGCCATACCATTCAAACCACCTGCCTATTAGTGTGTAGGTCCTTCATCTGTCACCAAAACAGCTCTAACCCATCAAGGCATGAACTCCACAAAGTCTCTGAGAGTGTGCTGTGGTATCTGGTACCAAGCCATTCACAACACATCCTTTAATTCCTGTAACTTGCAAGGTGGGGTACACAGGGGTATATTGGCCCTGCAACAGTTTGGTGAACTGTTCAGAGTGTACCATGCCTTCACACCCTGGGATGGGCTCCAGCCTCTCTGTGACCCTAATAAATGATAAAGACATTTTAAAAATGATATAAAGTTCCAAGTTGGGACCTCTATGGTTTTGACTAGTTTGTCCAACATATTCTACAGATGGGAAATGTGGGCTTGCTCAGTAGGGTTTATGGGGTTTATAGAGAAATGTATAAAATCGTAAGTTAAAATTCTTTACCAAATTTGTTTTACTATGTATAGCTGCTTTGCAACAATGTCAATTGTAATAGCACTATACAAATAGAACTGAATTTAATTTCATTTAATTTAAATTATGTGGGAAAGATACAGTCGTATATCATGAATTTGTTCAGTTTTTGAAATATTTTATACAGTTATTCTGAGACAGTTTAGGGTGAATCCCTCATTTCTTCACAAAAAAAAAATAATAATAAATTTAAGTATCTGCTCAGATATATATTGGCTTACTGTGATTCTGCTGGCCAAAATGCTACTCTTCATATTCAATTCTGATCAGATTAGATTAAATCAAATATGATTTAATAAACCCCAGTGCAGCTTACTGGGTTATCAAAGGCCAGTCATGTTTCTCACTGTCTATGGTGAGAGGCATGTAAAAGAACAATTGCTGGCTTTCATAAAAAGTGCAAAACTCCCTGCAATGGCCTGGCGAGCTGTCCAGGGTGTACTCTGCCCTCGCCCAGAGTCGGCTGAGAAGGGCGCCAGCCTTCCTGCGACCCAAATTAGGATAAATCGGTTCAGAAAATGAACGATGAATGGTTCAAAGAATGAATGAATGGTCCAGAAAATTAATGAATGAATAAATGAATGAATGAATAATTTAATAAATAAATAAAATCTATATACTTAACTCATCTGCTAGTGGGGGTGTGTATGCGTGTTTGTTACAATTCTGTGTTTGTTTCATGTGAAGTCTTGTTGAGAAGCAATGAGCCAGCAGCATTTAAACATAATCAAAAGTAAATATAACTGTGTTTTATTTAGATGAGCAAATTTTCAGTAATTTTCACCTTTTAATTTGCAAATAAACACAGATTAGAACTCTAGCAAAACACTGAATTTCTCTAGCACAGCAAAGCAGACACAGGCTATGTCCCAAACAGCAAACTGCTTGAAAAGAAGTGTAAAGGGTGCATAATCTAATCTTTTCATTTATTTTTCTCCCATTTTCTCCCCTAATTTTAGTCGTATCCAGTTCCCACCCATTAAGTGTTGCCTTCCCTTTCACATGACCACCACCAGCTAGGGAGGGGCGTAAGCATGCTCATGCCACCTCCGTGACATGCAATGCTGCCACCTGCAGAGAAGTGAGCGTATGCCATCCCTCCCTCCCATCTTGTCGATGCGACACTCGGGAGCCTTTCCTTCTTAATATAATGAAACAAATTTAGAGATCTTTCCTCCAGTGTGCAGTAAGGGCTCTATGGTCTCTTGCAGTAATGTTGCTAGACAAGTCAATCCTGGGCAGATTTATACAGGGTTATCCCGATTGGTCAAAACTTATTTTTCTTATTCAATTTCTAATCGGATTAGATGGCTCAATATAATTTATTTTCAAATTATGAATTAAAATAAATAAAATTTTGATATTTTACTCTTAAAGATGCATTACATGTTACAAATTTGCCTACATTTACAAGTCCATTCAATAACTGAACATCAGTGGTCACCATTTGGAGATATGTTTAATGTTAACCTACTTCCAGTCTATCCATACATCTATTTTCTGCTGCTTATCTGAGGTTAGGTCAGGGAGGCAATAGGTCTAGGAGGAAAACCTGGGCGCTCCTCCTGCGGTAACCAACTCGTTCCCAGTTCAGATGAGATATATAATCCCCGGAGTTAGTGGTCTGCCCTGGGGCCTTTTTCCAGTTGGACTTGCCCAGAAAACCTCTACAGGGAGGCAAACAGGAGACATCCTAATCAGATGCCTGAACTACCTCAACTGACTCCTTTTGATATGGAAGAGCAGCAACTCTACCCTGAGCTCCCACCCCAGATGTCTGAGCTCCTCATCCCATCTCTAAAGCTGAACTCAGACACTCTCAGAAATAAACTCATTTCAGCTGCTTGCATCCACAGTCTCGTTATTTTGCTCACTACCCAAATCTCATGACCATAGGTAAGGGTTGCAAAATATGTGGACTGGTAAACTGAAAGCTTTGCCTTTCAGCTCAGCTCTTTCATCACCATAACAGACCACTTCAGTGCTCCACATTACTGCTGACCCTGAACCGATTCATCTATCCATCTCCTGTGCCATTCTCCCATCTCCCGTGAACAAAAACCAAGATACTTGAACTCCTGCACTTGAGGCAGGAATTCTGCAAAGGTTAAGAGCTGGTTCACTGTTTCATGAGCCTCCTCTCCAACACCCTGGAGTAAACTTTCCTGGAAAGGCTGAGCAGTGTGATCCTCCGATATTTGGAGCACACGCTCTGGTCCCTTTTTTAAAATGGGGTTTACCACCCTGGTCTGCCACTCCACATGTGCCTTCCTGGACCTCCATGTGACACTGAAAAAGTGTGTCAGCCAAGACAGCCCCACAACATCCAGAGCCTTTAGCATCTAGACGCGAATCTTGTCCCCCTTGGCGGTTTTTGACTACCTTGGCAACTTCTGCCAGTGTGATGGCCTCGTCTTCCCCTGAGTCTTCAGACTGTGCCTCCTCAGTGGAAGACATGGTAACCGGATTGAGGAGATCCTCAAAGTGCTCCTTCCACTGCTCAACTATATCCCCAGTCTGGGTCAGCAGTTCCTGACCCAGACAAAGCACAGCCTGGAAAGGGCCCCGCTTTCCTTTTTTTTTTAACGATAAACACTGAAAGTGCTATTCCCAGTACTTCCAAAAGAGGCAGGTTTTAAGTTTTCATTCGAGGACACCCAGTGACAGTGGCTGTCGAGACATCTAGGGGAAGTTCATTCCACCACCTCGGAGCCAGAACAGAGAAGAGTTTAGATATGTTTTCTTTGTACCAAGATAGATGGAGGGATGATTCGAGCAATGCTCAGAAAACACTACACATACTATAACTGATAAGTAGACTAATATGATTTATGTAAGCAGATAAACATTTTTATTTAAGCAATTATGCCTAAACCTGCATCAACTTGGTGCATTTTGAAAGAAACTGGCAATAGTGTACTTACTGTGGACATCAGGCCTGGTGATCTTACTATAATATGTAGGCCTTTGGAATATTACAGCACTGCAAAATAAAGGTAATATATTCTACCTGTGTGTTAAAGCCTAGGCAGTGCAGTGAAATCCTTGTCATTATTGCCATTACTACCATGGCAACACAATATTTAATTTAAGTATTGCCCGGCAATACTTTTTTAGCTAGAAATGAAGTAGTTAATTATTTTAATATTAACACTACTGACAGTTTTATTGCATTCGGGTAACCCCAGACCTGATTTTATCTAGATCATCTAGATTGGTTCCACTCTTTCATCAACGGTCACATAGATGCATTCAATTTATGAGGCACTAACACCATTAATTAAAAATTAAGCGTTATCGTTTAATTAATTGCCTGAAGTGCCTTGTGATTATACAACTAGCAAGTTTCTCAGCATGTACCCTACTGACACATTCACATACACACATACATCCACATAGCACTCTCGTTCTCTCACTCACTCATTTGCCAAACCATTTAATCCTACTATTAGGGTTGCGGGGGAACAGCCGCAAAGAGAAATAGAAGCTTTGAATGTTTATGCAGAAAGTCAGGAAGATTTCAGAATTCTGATCCAATCCTGTTCTTCCTGCTGTTGGTTTACTGATTGTTTGAAGCAGAGGAAAATTATTAAAACGTAATAAGTGATTCCACCTGACACTAAATTTTTCTCATGTCAAAAATGCTTCCAATATAGTTTCTATGTTAAACATTCCCATGTTAAAGTGATGATCCAACTAAACATTTAAAACACTCACTCATTTGCCAAGCCGACACATGATGAAGCCAGGATACACCCTGAACAGCTATATTTAGTTCAAGATCTTTAAGTATATTGAAACTTGGTCACCTTGACTTAATTTCAAGGTCACAGGGGCCATATATTTCAATATGCACATGGTCATGTAAAAGGCCAAATGTATAAAATTTAGCAGAGGATTGTATGTTATTTATGTGTTATAGCTATGCCTATGTACATGCCTGGTAACCTTTTAAAAACTGTCAAATTGATCTATTACCTGATTTCCATGTCATAAGAATCAAATTTAGTAAAACCATGATGATACTAAGTGTGCTGTTGACCATGCAGGGGATACACCTAGTGTTCTGTGACAAGAATGCATTTCTACTGTTATATATAACTGTCATTTTTATATAAGTAAATATGTTATAATATTTGCCTTGAAACAACAGGATGAACTGACTAAGAGGACAAGAAGAGCAACAATGTGCGACTAATAGTCATGTCTAGACACAGACAGTTATAGGAGCAAAGTCCTACATGCATGTAGAAGACAGTACACTGCATCAAATAATACCAGAGGGTGGGGGGCCATCATGATGCCTATGCATAGCTTTGCAAGTAGGAGCTTTAGGAAAAGGTTTGGAGGAGATTGTTTGAACTCTTTCTGTTGTTTAGTGTGGCAGAAGTTAAAAAGAACATTACATACAGTCACTGTTATTTATCCCTCTACAGCAACAGTGTCAATTGTGAAAGGCACTACACAAATAAAATAGAATTAAATTTAACTGAATCCTGTACTCTGGCTTTCAAGTAAAAGTCTCACCAACAGAAAGTACCCTATTCAGTGTATAGTGGTCAACAGATAATATATTGGCTACAAGTTAATAGGGTAAAGTGCTGTTTCTCTTACATGTTTAATGTTCCATGAATGTGATAATTATTCATCTTTGCACTAGGCTTAGGACTATTATTGATATAATTTTTCTTTTTTAATTAATGATCATGTGCACAGTAAAATCGAAAGAGAATATGTAACAGACTTTCAGTAGACCCTCCTCTGCGGCAGTGAGCTTGGAGCTTTGATGTTGACACATAAGCTGACTAAGGAGAGTGGGGCTGTTAAAAATAGAACTGTTATACTGCATCAGTGTTTTGAGGGACAGTGGATTTCTGAGGGAGATAAGCAGGAGTTTGAGTCCTTGGTAATCATATAGCTCTGATGAATGTATGCAGTCTTGGATAATCCCTACACAATCTCAACTCACAGTAATATTGAGGTGTGTGCTGGATTTCATATGCTGGGATCAGACAGAGAGAGCACCGAGTACAAGTTTGCTATTGGGCCCAATTATGCAGGACTTGTATTATTTTCAATTAGCACTGAGTTAATGGCATTAGGTCTAATGATGATTAGCATAAATGAGAGTAGAGCATTAAAGGCTAAGTGAGCACTGGCCTGAGGAGAGTGAGTGTGACAAGCAGAGAGAGAGAGAGAGAGAGAGAGAGAGAGAGAGAGAGAGATGAATTGCAAATAAGTTGACAGCTACCCAGCTGCCTGGTGCAGCATTCAACTTGTATTTCAGCACTTTCAAACTTTGGCAACAAAGAGTTTGATCAGTTGTTTCAGATAGTCATTTGTATATATGTATTTTTTTTTATCTATAACACCTTTAAAAACAGTTGTGAACAGTTTGTAATGGTAACTGGGGCACAAAAGTGTGACAGATAAGATCACATCTATAGCCCACGTTTCTCACTGAACCACTTTCCCCACCCATTCAACCTTCTGTTTGGCCCCATCTCTCTCTGCCTGTTCCTATGTCTGCCTCTGTCCTGATTGTGTCTGATCATGTCCTTGACATCAGTCACCATAAGTCACAATCAAAGTGTCATGCTGATGATGCGAAGATCGGTAAAGGACAGTGGGTAAAGAACTATCCATCACTCTGTCCATCCAGCAAACAACTCGCAGCAAAAGACTGCTTTCATACATCCTCTACCAACAGCCTTTAGGTACTTCCTATTTTAAAAACAATGTGTTGCACAGTAGTTGAGAGATAATAATTTGTCATTTGGGTCAACAGCTTATACCTAAGGAGAATAGATTATACTATTAAAGCAGAGTGGCACTGTGTTTCTGTTTGTACCGAGTTTGATGTTTTTACAAATCCATGTAGGTTTTCCCCACTTTCCACCCCTCTAATGCCCGTACATGAACTGGTTGCCTCTCAGGTCTAAATGAGTGTGAGAATCCAGTGTGTATTTCCACTTTGTCCCAGTGTTCCCAGGATAGTCTGAGAAGGATTAAATGGTAGGGAAGTTGAATGAATATTATAGTGATACAAAATCACTAAAATTATGTTTCTGCCCCCATCAATCCACTTCTCGTACACAGTCACTGCTTTTATAATTATGCACTACAACATTAAAAAGATGAACGATTTAGTTTCACGCATTAAATATAAGCATATATCATGTACACTGACTATGCTCATAAATTTGATTCAAAATTTGGGAACACCAAGCTTCTCAAAAGGATTTGCAATAAATGATTAACCCACTGATTATTTTCATGGATTTTATATTTTCACTTTTTTTAGAGTTAACCTATTAGTTTAACCAGGATTATTTTAAAAGTTTATTTATTTATTTATTTATTTATTCATTCTTTCATTTATTTATTTATTTGTCTGTCTATTTATTTATTTAGTTATATTCAAAAAGCCACCTTTTTTATGCGTTCCTTAGTAAAGATTAGAACCATATATAGAGGCACGTGTAATTGCATTGTTTCTAAGCTACGATGTTGCACGATGTCACGTGACACTGTGGGACACATTCATTGGACACTCTCAGTTGAGCACATAATGCTAGAAATGGCAGACAGCAGGGGGCAAGTGCATATTTTGTTTTCGCCACCTGCTAGCTCAGGTGAACTAAGCTTTACTTTCATATCTCTAAAATATCGTAACTTTCCATTACTACAAACTACACCGGAAAGCCACAACCCTTTTCTCACTCTAGTCTCGCAGATATTAACAACATAAACTGAAATAAAAGGACGAGATTGCAGAGCTGGTTCTCCCCATGTCTATGATCAATACAGCCACATTACGAGGCTTGTTTTTAATACTTTCTTGAGAGACACCACGACTCACTTAAAGGGTACACATAGCAGTATTCTCATTAAATAATTCTATTCACAAAATCACCAAGAGAAAAACAGAATTGTATATAGAGCTCAGAGATCTAAACCAAAAACATGCTTAATGTGGGAATATTCAATAAAAATCTTAGAGGTTTTAAGCATTATGCAATCATACCTGTTTTACAGCATAAGTTCACTGATGTTTTATGGTGTTCATGTGTGATTACTGGCAAAGAGAAAAAATAAATATAGTTCTGAAATCCCAGAATGAATGCATTAATGTTCCCCAGCTGGTCAAAATCGCGTGCTGTTGTGTCAAAGAACTGGAGTTTGACTTGAGTAGGTGATTGTATGATAGGGACTATGCAATGCATGAAAGGGAAATTTGTATTCCCTCTATACTGGTCCCATATTAAGGCTTGCTTTGCTTTGTCTCTTTCAGGACCTAACAGAGGTGTCATGTTTGGACAGGTTTCCATCCTGACTAAATTATAGACAGCATTGCCTCCCTTTTCTCCAAATATTTCTTCTACAGTCTGAGGTCACAATCAAACATACTCAGGGAATATGGCAAAAACAAAATGTGTCACCAGTGTTTTAATGGATAGATAATGTTTATGACATTTGTAATTTTTGGACAACCAGTTGTTCTGACACAGAGTGAAGAGAGGGGAGTGATACAAACACACATAATATACAGTAGCCTTTTTGCAAGGGTGTAGAATACATTTTGACAAAAATGGAAAGAGGATCAGAAGTAGTGATATTGGGGTAGAAGGGGTCAAAATTTGAATAAGACCCTCCAAAATCTACTCCACCCACATGCAAATTTAACTTTACCCCTACCCTGATAATAGAACACCACTTTAAGAGTGACATACACATTATTTCTTAAGGAAAGCACAGATTCAATGCTTTTTTCACACAATAATATCAAGATGTAGGCACTGCCTAAAAGTAATGGATAGATATCTCTATTGATAGGTGTCCGAAGTTAGTGTTTTAAGAGTAATGTGGCTCCTTTAAAAGTGCACATTCACATATTCACATATGTCAAGATTAAGTGTTAAGAAACCAAAGGAAAGCATTTCTCATTTCAAGAGAAATAAAGAAGATGGCATTGTTTACTAATATCGTTGTGCCCGATGCAGCAGTCATTGCCACTCACAAACAGAACTAAACGAACGGTTTCAGAACGATATTGTAGCCAAGAGATAACATTTTATTTCATTTTTATTTAATATGTCTGGTAAGTGAATAGGCACCTTTAAGGGCTGTATCATCTGTCTTGTTAGTTTAATTATCCGCTTAACAAATTCAAGTTCTGTATTCCTCTTGATGTTTGCCTTCCTGAAAGTTTGTCTTCTCACCTGAACTAGATTGTGTTTTTTATACAGTGTGAGTCTGAGTGGTGGTGTGTGAGCCTCTATTTCTTTGGGTTTCAGTTTTGTTGTTAATAAACCTGTTTTTTTATTGGTGACACAGCAGCCTTATTGGGTTTCCTGTGGTGGCACTGACATGGGACAACCATTCAAGTCATGTTCCATGCCTATGGGTCTCCACTTAGAAGCTCCACTACTATTAGTCAGTGTTCATTTGTTGTGACAAATGCTGCATCAGAACAGTGCTTTTTCTATTTAATACTGTTAGTAATTAAATGCTGGTCTGGCAAAACACATTACCTATATAGTATACATACTATATTCTTGATATCTGCGATTATTGCCATCCTTTATAAAAGGATAGCCAGCTAGCCAGCTCTCCCCCTTTACCAGTCATTGTCTCATCATTCAAAGTCCCTACTCTGACCTGATCATGCTTAAGATTTCTCTTTTTCTCTGTTTCTGGATGTGTTTTCCTCCTCTTCTCATTCTCCCTGGCACAACAGTTGCCCAGTTTCTGCCAGTACCCTGCTGGCTTACAGTAATTTTGGCAGTCATTGTTAACCCAGGCCCTCAAACAATCTGGTATGAACATATATATATATATGACAAACTTCAAACACAACGTTAAAAAAACATGATCTCGTCGTTTTTTGTTTTGTTTTGTTTTTAGAGATAATAATATAAATTTATGTTACTCTCAATTTTACTTTTTTCTGTAACAGTGCTTAAATTTTGCCACTTCCCGCGGTAAGTGAATAGACACAACAATGTCCAAATTAAATACCATTTGGTGTTGTCTTGATGAAACATATGGCAATGGTACAATTATGTCAAAACGAGTGAGAACGAGCCATTGGGATCTTGGCCAAATGACACAGATGCAAGTCACAAGAAAATTATGTGTCAACATATTCATGATTGGAAGGCTGTGAAAATGTTACAATGACACAGGCAGCAGCAAAGACCGACCACATGCCCCAGACCATGTGTCACCACACCAGCACAGGACTGCCATATTCGTCTCAACACCTTTGCAATCGCTTTTGTTCAGCTAAAGTTACTGCTGGGGAGATCAGAGATCAGCACTAGAAGAGAATCAGTGTCCACACTGTCCACAGTCAGTTACAGGAAGCAGTTTAATGTAACCGACGTCTGAGTCATGGACTGGTGCAGACACCTGCTCATCAGCGTGTACGTCTGCAGAGGGCAAGAGCACACCTGGGCTGGAATGTTTTCAGATGGAACAGGGTCATGTTTTGTGATGAATCACGTTTTAAGTTGAGTGTTGCTGATGGTAGAGTGCAAGTTTGGCGTAGGTGAGGATGCTAATGTTCTGGAGTGAGACCAATAGGATGGTCCAGGTGTCATGGTTTGGGCTGGAATCAACAGCAGACACCACACACACACACACACACACACACACACACACAAAATTCACAATGTGTGTGATGCCAGATGCGGTCATACAAAATACTGGGATTTGTGATCCAGAACTATACACATAGGATCAAGCGGTCTGGCAAATGAATGAATGAATGAATGAATGAATGCATAGAATCACCAGTCAAATCTGTGTGTGTGTGTGTGTGTGTGTGTGTGTGTGTGTGTGTGTGTGTGTGTGTGTGTGTGTGTGTGTGTGTGT
>JBCNYH010000027.1:37197313-37210180 GCA_039654325.1 Tandanus tandanus | reverse complement strand
TGCATCAAACCCGGCCGATGTCCCGCCCCCGAGAGCCATATACCCCACCGTGATTGGTAGGTTCGTTCAGCTCCGCCAACAACTGTAAAGTGTCAAACGTATCAAACTCGTGGGCCGCACTAACATTAAACTTTCATATTAAGGCGGGGACCACAAACTATCGTCCCGCGGGCCGCGGGGCAATTGAGTTTGAGACCCCTGGCTTAGAGTTATTGTCTGACCATTGTATGACTCACTTTCTCTTGAGATTTAGTTCACAGAGATGTCCAGACATTTTCCTTTAGAATTTGCTAGTATAATTCAGAATTGATTGTTCCATCAATGATGTCAAACTATCCTGAACTAGAAGCAGCAAAACAGACCCAAACCATTAAATCAGAATCAGAATACTTTATTTATCGTGCAGAAAATTGTGTAAATATCATAATGTGTGTATATATCACCACTATGATTCACAGATGGGATAAGGTTATTATGCTAGAATGTAGTGTTTTCCTTCTCAAAACATAAAACGTCTCATTTAACCCAAAAAAGTTCTATGTTGTTCTCATTCACCCATCCATCAAACTTTTAAATTAGTGTCATGGCTTGTCCATGTGATCTTTGACAAACTGCAGGCAGTGTTGTTCTTTTTGAAGAGCAGTGGCTTTCTCCATAAATGCCACTTTTGTTCAGTATTTTCCTGATTGTATATTCATTACAATAAGCCAATGTGAGAGAGGCATTTATTTGCTTAAAAGTTACCCACAGTTCCTCTTAGACCCCGTGGAGTATTATACACCTTGCTCATAATATGATCTTTGTTGATTAACCACTCCTGTTGATGATTATTATGGTCTTCAATTTCCTCCATCTGTGTGACAGTGAATTGGTGAAATCCAAATCCTTTAGAAATCTTTTCCAGCATGAGCATCAACAGCTCTTTTTCTGAG
This sequence comes from Tandanus tandanus, assembly GCA_039654325.1. NCBI lineage: Eukaryota > Metazoa > Chordata > Actinopteri > Siluriformes > Plotosidae > Tandanus > Tandanus tandanus. The sequence goes on along the minus strand of JBCNYH010000027.1, from coordinate 37,209,248 downwards.
GTCCTCAAAAATTTCCCTTTGTGTGCTGTGATATACTTCCACAAACATGTGTTAAGGAGGTCAGACTTTGACAGATCCCTGTCTTTAAATAAAACAGGGCACTCATTCACACTTGATTGTTGTTTAATTTCAATTAGAAATTACTTTTGGAAATGGGACTTTTGCCACCCAGAGATATTGGGGCAGCCATAGCCTAATGGTTAGAGACACAGCTTTGGGACCAAAGGGTCGCTGGTTTGATTCACGAACCAGCAGGGAAAATGTGTGGTGGTGGGGGAGTGAGCTGCACCTTCATGGCTAAAGTGCCCTTGAGCAAGGCACCACACCCCCCCAACTGCTCTCTGGGTGCCCCCAATGTGTGTGGCAGCCCACTGTGCTGAGTGTGTGTGTGTGCCCACTTTGGATGAGTTAAATGTAGATTGCCTTGCAGGATTAATACAGTATTGCAAAATATATTTTTTAAAGTTAATATTGGATGATTTTCCTCAATAAATAACTGATATAATAAATAACTGAATAATTTTGTCTTTTTTTGTTCAGTTGGGCACTTTTACTTTTAGTACTTATGTAAAAATCTTACTATGTTCGAAATCATATTCATGCAGAAATATAGAAAATTCTAAAGGTTTCACAAACTTTTTCAAACACCACTGTGCCTGCAGCACACAGCCATGCTGACATTCAGTATAACAGCACTTGCTTGTGTAATATTGCTTTATTATATGTCAGGTGTTAGTACTATAATCATATAAAGCCATGTTAAAAGGTTTTTGAGTTGTGATTACAGCTTGTCATAATATTGCTTTAATTCAGGCATCAGTGCATTGGAGCTGATGCAAAACCTCCATTGATGCTTTCTTGCATTAATAGTGTACCATGCTGCTACTGTTAAAATCCATATGAGATATGCACCATAAAATCCATTAACAAACTGTGTGTGAACTTAATAAATTAATTACTGATGAACTGAATAACTTTGATAGCTGTGGATCAGGATGCGCTAATGGTATAGCAGGGATTTTACAGTAGCATTTACAAGCTACTCCAGGACTGTTTAAAAACTGTTGTGTGTACAAACAATAATAAACTGCATAATGAAATTAAAATGTTAACTTACACTATTTTATTCTTGAATTTTCATCCAGTCTCAAAAAAAATAGTCTAAACAAAGTCACCACAATGCAGTCGAATCAGGTTGGAGCCCAAGAAAACAGATCTCATGTTCCTGAGCTTAGCTAATCTAGTGCAGAGGACAGGAGCAAGATCAGAAAGCAAAGGTATTTTTTTTACTTCCTTTTCTTCTGCGTGGTCCATGGATGTTACAGAAAGCTACATTGGTTTAGCTGTCCTGTGAAGGTGCTCCTCAGTGCGTCTCACTGATAAAAACTGAAAGAGAAGACATTCAAAGCCACCCACAGTTACCATGAAGACACTAAAGAAGAAATGCAATTTAATTTAAACTCAAATTAATTTCAATATTTGATGTCCAGCTCTAGACCCAAACTGACAGTTCAAACCTCAAACCCACACCAAGTTTTGATGTTCAATTTGTTCTCAGGTTTATGGTGTCTTCCATTAGAAAGGGTAGCCAGTGTAAAATAAAACAAAAAAGTGTTTAAATGTTTTTAAGGAGAGAAAACTTTCCGTGAATTTTATTCAATTATAAATTTCATTTCTGAAAAATTGGGAGCTGTTAATGACTAAATAAGAACTAGGAAAACAGGAGGACCAATGGAGTAGAAATCCCAGTAAATATATTTATTATATAGAGTATGTGCAGTTACTCTATTAAAATGTAATTTAAAAGTTTACATATAATATTTGGAATTTGGACCTGTGTTTCCTATGAATAAGAAAAGATCACTCAGAAAAGTGGTAACCCTTTTCATCAAACTAAAAAAATAATAAAATTTTTTCATCTATTGTTTTGGTTCGTTTCTACTTTAATTGGACAATGTGTCCTCAGTCTATCTAGTTTCTGATTCTCCTCCAAACATACTTCATCAGAAAAATAATTATAGAAATAATAATCCAGCTCATTCATGTTCATTATACATGCAACTGAGTCTTTCACACATGCCTACTGGTGACTTACACACAAATGGCATTAAAATGGGCTAGAATATATCAGACCTTAATAGGTCAAAACCTGGTGTCACTCTGTATAGTTACGTAACACGGGTGATTGCTGATTGGCTGCATAAACCTACAGCACACGCTAATTATAAGTTAGCCCACAGCCTAGCTTTCAATCATTCTGTGTCTATATTGTCGTACTAATAGTCACTCTAGCTCAATCTTTGAAAAAATCACAAATGATCCATTTTAAAATGTTTGGTAATACTGATATGAACTGTCTGTGAATTTAGACATTTTATTTAGGAAAAAATATATAATAACACACTGGAGAATAAGAACCTATTAAAAAATAATATAATTATGATTACTCTGGGCATTTATTATTTATGAGTCTGGGTGGTACTAGGTTGTGTATTTCCAGTTTAGTACAGCATCATTAAACAGATATATAACAGATTATACAAATCTATGGCAAGAAAATTTTCTATGATTTCTGAAAATATTTACTTTGTAGTTTACTACCCAGCAGCATACTGAAATGATTATCCCTACAGTAAGGAGCTGTACATTGATGGTGTCCTTAATCTAGTGCTTTGTCACCCCCCAAGAACTTTTAAAAGAAACTGCCTGGAACATTAAAGAATATTAATATGGCCTTGATCGTGTTTTGAACACAGTTATGCAATTTTCTGTGCATGTGGGGCAGAAACACAGTGCTACAGAGACATATATAATCATGCTGAAAAGGACAAAGATGTTGATGGTGGATAATCAGCAGCAATTTCACAAACAGCTCTTAGTCAATGTTCATAACATGTGGATAGACAGAGAAGTGGCTGGACAATTTTTAACCTGTACTACCACAATTTCACAATGTGGTTTGTGCTGCACTCTTCCACCATTAATCTCAGGGCTGCAAGTACTCATATCCAGAACGCTATGTCCCAAACAGCATAATACAATTAGCAGTATGCCTAGTGGCACACCATTTAGTATGGTAGGGTTATAAGAATAAAATAGTTTATTTTGCAAATTATGAGGTCAGAGTTACTGAGTAGACAAAAGAATAAAACAAAAAACAACACCAGATAGTACTAATTGTTCCTGTAATAGTACTAATTGTTGTTGCTGTTCTTCTACCTTCAGTCAAATCCCTCATTTGGTGACTCTATTGTCAGTATTCTTGCCAGATTTTTTTACAGTATACGTTGCCAGGAATTTCCCAGGTGGTTTTACCATCCAAATACTAACCAGGCCCGACCCTGCATAGTTTCTGAGATTAGACGGCAATGGGCATTCACGGGGTTCATAAGGGACTAGACAGAATTAGTACACAACTTAAAATGCATTTCAATCACTCACCATCAACAGGTACATCCACAGGAAAACTCACAAGCAATTAAAATAACCATGAGTTCTCTAGCTAAATAACCTGTCAAATAGGAAATTATACAAACTCCACATCAAGGATATACCAGGTGACTTGTAATCATTATAATAAACTTCCAACAAAATTAAAGAATAAATAAATGCCTCACTGTTTTAGCAAAAAATAAAAAATAAATTAAATTTAAAAAATTTAAAAAAAAAAACAGATCCAAAACCATCAGTCCTTTAATTATATTATAGTTGGCTCACACTCACTTTTACATGTAGTTGAACAAGTGCTTAAAACTGAGACACAATGACATTTAATGTATCCTACCTGATACCCACTATGTCACCAGAAGTGTGTGGCTACCTCAAACATACCCATGTGTTATTCGTCTTATTCCAAATTCAGTCCACTCTCCTAGGAGTGCTTTCCACTAGGTTTTGGAGTGTGGCTGTGGGGATTAGTACCCATTTAACCACAAAAGCATTAGTGAAGTCAAGCTCTGAGGTTGGGTGAAGAGGCCTGGGACACAGTGTGCATTCCAGTTGGTAACCCAATAGTTTTGGGCTTCTTATGTCAAGTGGGGGGAAATTGTAATACTAGACCATACACTGAGATTCTGCACAGTTGTGTGTTTCTAGAATTGTATTAACTGTATAGTGAAGGTCCACATATGGATGTTATGGTCAGGTGTTCACAGATTTATGGCCATATAGTGTATGATGCATGGGTGCAAATTTCACACCAGTTCCCACCTAACACAAGACGGTCAGGGCAATTTAAAGCAACACCAGCTGACTATACTCAATTAGCACACATGTGATTGGTCCACTATATCAAGATTTTAAAAAACATCCTGAGTGGATAATGCTTGAATCAAAAAAATGCTTTCCTTGTGTTTCAGTGTAGTACATTCTAAAACTTTGATCGAATGTAAAACCACACGTTTAATGGAGACTAGTTTACTTCCTTATCTGTGTAGTATGAACTAAACGCTGAATGAGTAGGCTATAAACAAATGCCAGCACTCCACAGTACTAGCTCTGGTCAGGGCACACAGAGCTCATGTTAAAATATGTGAAAATTAGTTATTAAAAAAATGCTTGTTTTAGTTTGCTTTTCTTTGTTTCTGTGTAGTATATACTCTTAATGCTCTTAAGGAGTTAAAGAGACACTGTTACACAGGTCTTATGCACCTGCTCACATCTATGTGCAGGGGTGGTGCTTTTCATTATTTTAAAAGCTTAAAACCATAAACATTGATATATTGTGATTGTTCCCGTGATTATCGTGATCAGTGATAATTATTCCCCTCAGCCTCGGTGGAGGTTGCTGAATTGTATCGGCCCTTGACTACATCAGCCCTTCAGCAACATCCACGTCATCATCTGCACATAATCACTAATAACAATAATAACATTATTTACAGTTTTTTAATGTGCCTATGTACTTGTGTACTAAACCCACATGTAAGTTCCCGACATAAACAGAAAAAGATGTCACATTTGCTATGCTGTCATATTTGGAGCCAGGTTTCAATAAAGACCACACATGTTCTACTAAAGGACTGAAGGTATTTGTCAAATCATATACGCTTGGGCTGGTTAAATACCAAAGCAATGGCAGGACCTGCCCTGCTTCACACATATTTAAGCAAACTTTTGCGATCCTTAGTCATTTTCAGTATTTCATGCAGCAGTAGCCCGTCATTTAAAGAAACTTCACAGAGCCAAAATTAAAACTCGACTTCACCTGTTATCAGTGGATCATGTCAATTAGCATTCCCTTCACACATGACTGTTGTTTCTGCTTTAGCAGTTCAGATGGGAATGTGACAGTGAAGACGTCAGGTTGTCTATCATTGTCAAGAATTTCATAGACGTCCTCAATATATTAATTCTGAAAGTCCAACACTGCCCCCTATTGGAAAATGAGGCCCAGATGTGAGGGGAATTTTAAACTCACTCACAGAATACTCATTATCATATTATATTTTGAATATACCCTTATCATTTGATATGAAGTGTCACAGGTGTGCTTTAAAGGAATACACATTATAAGTGTTCCAACATGTAACTGTAAACAGTAGAGTTCATTTCCCACTGCCACACACACAAACACACCCTTCTTGGCTCAGATATGAATTGCCTCACTTTAACACTTTCCTTGATATTGCAAATATTTCTGTGATATTAAACATAAAATTAAAGATATAGAGAACACTATTGTCCGTTCCATGTAAAGAACACAGAAAATAACACTATTGGCCATGTGTTTCATGTGACGTAAAACTCAGTCAATTTCTTTTTGATTTTAAACTGAAACAGAGAGCTTTGCTTATTACTTGCAGCACATATCCAGATGTTATTTGGCCATGTAGCTGGACAGCTCTTTGTCCATGGTAAGTGCAAAGCGATGGTTAAGGAAGAGGAGCTGCCCATGGGGAAGAAGCCTCTGAAGCACTGCATCCACCCGGTCACTTTTTAACAGCACCTGAGAATGATTACATTGTCAGCCAAAAGGGAAAGGGCATAAGTAATTTACATAGTAAAAGTAACATCATCAATACTTTATATAGCACCTTATATACCACGTTTAACACTCTCCTAGAACAAGATATAAAGGAGATTGGAGTAGTCGAATAAAGGTTTGTTGAGATGTCAGGAAACAGAAAGAGACAGTGTACAGAAGGAGAAGAACTGCAGTTCTGACTTGATTGAGGAGAGAGATAGAGAGGGGTTTTCACTGGGATGGCACAGCGGCATAGTGATGAGCACATCTGCCTTACAGCAAGAAGGTCCTGGGTTTGAGTCCAGGGTTCAGTGAGGGCATTTCTGAATGGAGTTTGCATGTTCTTCCTGTGCTTGAGTGGGTTTCTTCTGGGGACTCTGGTTTCCTCCCACAGTCCAAAGAGATGCATATTAGGCTGACTGGCTGTTCCTACAAGTGTGAGTATAGGAGCCCCTAGGTTTGAGTGTGAATTGCTGTCTGTGTTGGCCCTGCGATGGACTGGCAAGCTATTTGGGGTGTACCCTGCCTTCACCCAGAGTGGGCTGAGATAGCCCCCAGCCTCCTTGTGACTCTAGTAGGATTGAGCGGTTCAGCAAATGAATAAATGAGTTTTCACTGAGGCTTTGTGGAAGTGAATTTCAAAGTTTGGTTGCTATGACACTGAAATATCTGATGCTTACAGAAGAAAGTCTATATCCACTTACCAGAAGAAAACTGGACCATGATGAGAGGAGTGTATGGGCGTAATAGTTCACCAAGGTAACCCACAGCATAGCTGTTTAAGGCTTTGTATGTGGGAAGCAGGATACAATTACGAAGATTTGAATGCACACAGGGAATGGGGAACCAGAATAATCTAAAGTGAGTGGGTTAAGCAAATTTTGGATATACAGCAAGCTCCATTAATATTTGAACGTTAACAAAGTTATTTTTATTTTCTTACTCACCTCACTCATGACCCATTCAACACACATGATTGCCATTGGGCCACTTTTATGGTTTCTCTTGCATTGTATGCTTTTACCTGAGAGTTCTGCAAGCCCCCACAGAACATCTTTAGAAAAAACAAACATCCAATTTCACTCATATTGACACCTAGGGAAAATTTGCAACAGCCAATGAACCTAATGTGCATACCTTTGAACGGTGGGAGGAAACTGGAGTACTTGGAGAACACCCATGCAAGTATCGGAAGAACATGCAAACTCCACACAGAAACGTCCTTGCCGACCACAGGGCTTGACCACAGGGCTTGAACCCTGGGCCTTCTTACTGTGAGTTGATTTTGGTAACTACTATGCTACCATGCCCCCACCAAAGTACACTGAGTAAACTGGAATAAACAAATATTTAAAATGCAAGCTTTCAGCCTTAATTTGAGAGTATTTACAGCCAAATCAAGTAAACAGGGTAGGAATTAAAGCATATTTTATATATGCTTCAACCTTTTTCAAGGAATCAAGAGTAATTGGACCACTGGCCATGAGTGTCTAATTCTTTAATTTTTTCATCTAGAAGAAGGCAGTTAAATCTAAGAGGTGATTTCAAGTGTGGCAATTGGAATCTTCTGCTGTTTACTCTCAATATAATATCACAGAGTTGTCACTGCCTGTGGAGCAAGTCATCTTTCGACTGAAAAAAAAAAACCCATCAGAGAGATAGCAGAAGCAATTGATGTGGTCAAATCAACTATTTGATATATTCTTTAAAAGAGAAAATGTACTCTGAAGCTCAGAAACATCTAAAGCATTGAAAGAGCATATAAAACAACAGATATATGACAGAATTCTGAGGGAAAATCCCTTCATAACACTTGGAAAGTTCATAAATACCCTCAAGGAGGAAGGCATTTCCGTGTCAACAATCAATAGAAGACTTCAGCAAACACAGAGGGTAAACACCAAGATATTAAGTTTTAAATAAATACCTAAATTAATAAATTTGAGTGCGCCTAAAATAATATAACCTTCAAAATTCTCGAACAACATCCTTGAGGGTAGAGATGAGACAAGAATCAACTTGCAACAATGCTGGGAAGAGAAGAGTATAGACTCATAGTATGGTGCTTAAAGGGTACCTCTGGTAAATTTGTATTAGTATCTATTTAAAACGATCACGTATGACATGTGCGGCTCCTTCCCGCAATGTCAATCCTTGCCCGATTCTAAGTGTGCACGAAGTCTACGACTCTATGCATGCTCAGAGACATGTTGCCTTTCGGGTTGCCTGTTCCAGCCTGGTAGTAACAAGAACTCGTTGGATTGGCTGGGCTACATCACTGACCAGTGTAGCATAACACATTACCAGCCAATGCTGAGCTGCACAAACAACAAGCACAAAAATCGCGGAAAACAAACTGACAACAAGAAAGACAAGTTCGCAAAATGTTAGCTGCATGAGCCATTTTGGACCTACCGTCACACACATCTCTGGCAGCATTGTTATCCTCAGAGTCACTAAAATGCGACGTCTCACTGTCTCCACAGGACTACTCCCTCTCTAGTTCAAATAGGTAACCATTTACACCAATTTCCTCGAAATTGCTAGCCATAAGTTGCTTCCTTATCATTATATTTATTTATCACCTAAAATGTCGCTTGCTGAATAGATCTGCTTGATTACATGCATTGGACAACCCCGCCCAACGTGTTGACGTCAGAAAAACAACTGCTCCGCATTGGTTCAGAAACTGCTAGTAATATATGGGGGGGGGAAGAAAAAAATGACCAGTTTTGCACTTTTTAAAATAAGCGTCTGTATCGTTTAAACGTATTACATACCCACAAATTATGCTGAAAGGATGGCCAATACCGGTACTCTAACAGTGCAGCTGATCAATGACATTATGATCATTTGCAGGCAACAAATTTTCTGCAATGGCCAAGTCATCACCAGACCTGAATCTAACTAGGTTTACATTTCATGTGCTGCAGGTAAATCTTCAGGATTAACTCAATGTAGTCAATTAAAAATTCTTTGACCAGAACATCAATGACATACATACAAAATAAAATTATGCCATTTTCAGCAAGTGCAGGTATTTGACTGAATATTTATAGGGACAAGCATCACAGAATTTTACTTATTTGTGTCGCACTGCACGTTGATGAATGTATTTATGAGAGCAAACATGATGGGTAAATTCCCATAAACATTAATTCTGCAGGTTAAAGAAAGAAACAGGGGCAGGGACATTTGTTTAAAATAAGCAGCTTCAGTTTTAAAGTCACTTATCACACTCACACACCTCACTTCCAGGTCCAAGCAAACGCAGTTCCTCCAGGCAGTGGCGTGTCAGGTTCCGCAGAGTTCCCTCAGCAAGCAGCAGGTTTTCATGTGGCTGACACACCAAAGTAAAGGCCAGAGACTGAACCCCAAGCCACAGTGCAACACAGCTCATTGCAAAAGGCTCCCTACGAGCCAAAGACAGCACACCATATTCAGCCTCACTCAATGCTGTGGCCTCTTCTCCAAGCACAGCCTCCACAAACACTCTTCCTGAGGCCTCCCGGCTTGCAGACACAGCACTGCAAACCTTCCTGAAAGAGAGAGAGTGAGAGATTTTACAATGCACAATTAACAATTCACTATTTTCAAAACTTCTACACGTGACAGAGAAGTGGGCAGCACCCACATAAAATTTGAAAAAGTGCATTTGCTCTTTACAGATAATTTTCTTCTTTTTTAGATTTGTAAAGTTTGCTAATGTTTTATTTCTCATACCTATTCACACATGATTTGATTGGAAAATTAAATTTAAATTAAAAGCATTCTGGGCAAGTTCTACTCCTGAAATCTATCAACAAAGGAACATTTACCCAGGAAGCAATGAGTGACAACCAAGCATGCAAAGTCAATGAAAGCCAGTAAAATGAGCAATGAGAGGCAAAATTTTCTAAGACGATGCAAAATGGGCGGTTACGGTGTTCAACTGTGCTAAATTTTCAGGAAATAAAATTTGTGTTATAACCAATCAGAGCTTAAAGATACCATTAACTGTCAGATGCCACCACAAAACAAGTTCCTCAAAATACTTCCCATAGGGAACCAATGAACACAAGTTTAACTGTTCAACATGGAAGAGCCATTATCCTTGTGAAATTTCTGTGGGTAGTCCTTAAGCACTGGATGTTTAGACACTGCAGTTGCCGTGTCTAAAAATCCAGTGCTTAATGACTACACACAGAAATTTCATAAAAATAATAAACAGAAACACACGATTTTTGGCTCCACATTTCGTATTAGCAGTCCTGCTTCATGTCGGACACACTTGCTGCGTGATAATAACAATGATAATTATAAGCTATATATTTACTATGATAATATGAAGTAAAATAATATAAGATAATGACAATATAAGCCCTCACTGATCTACTGTAGGGAACTACCTCAAGGCTACTCACAGTTTCACTCTGAAATATTATCAGGAAACATGTGAGAAGGTTACCTATGCCACAAGAGCTGACAACACTTTAGTGGCAAAGTGATTCACTTGCCTCACAAGGGGATTCGCACATAGTAGCAAAGAAATCAGTGTGTTGTTTGTTGCTTCCTGTGTGAATGCTGCATGACTGTGTACTCAAACCTAAAGCAAATTAATGGTCATTAAAGCCTTTTTAGACATGGTTTCAAATGTTTAATGATGGAAGATCCTGAAATATATCAATATGAACTAAAGGTGAATTCAAGGTCAATTATCCTCAGTATCAATTATTGGGAGAAAAAAATTGTTTACTTGTAGGTCATCCCTAAGTAGTTCTATTTACTGATTGTCACCATATACACAAAGGCATGAATAGATCATATTAACCAGTAATGCAACGCTGCAACCTCTCCACCACGTATCCATCACAGAGCAAGGATGACTGTGTTTAATTGTTACTCTGCCACAATAAGTTTGTTTTCATGAGCTGACTAGCAGAAGTAGCAGCAAATATTCATTCATCTTCTATAACAGCTTCATTGTGGTCTGGATCACAGTGAGACTGGAACCAGTCTCAGCAAGACTACGTGGAAGGTAGGAGATGGGTCACTAGTCCATCAAAAGGCATCAGTCACATGCTCATTCACACCTGGGGCAATTTATTGCAGCCAATCAACATATATGCATGCATGGTTTTGGACAGGAGGGGGAGATCAAAATGAACATGAAGAGAACGTATGAAACTCGACATAGGCAATAATACAATCTCAGATTGAACACAAGACCCTAGATATGGGGAGGACAATGCTACCCACATCACGCTGCTCAGACGACTAACCAGTTTAGGTTAAAAGCAAATAAATTTGACTGTTTACAAGTTAAGATTATGCTTCAGCAATTTGAGGTTCTATAATAATATGAATTAAAGTAGTGTGTAAAAGACTTCTGAAAGACATATGTGTTGCTGGTATCAATCTTCATCAGAGAATCATTATCTTCTCCCCTTAGCAAATCCATTGCCAGGAGCTTTGCCACTACTTGAAATCTTTAAGCACATTGTATTGTTCCATAAAAGGCCAAAGTAGCTGATTTTTCACTCAAAGTGCATAGGGCATAGCCCTAACTACTACAACATTTGTTCGGTGTTGTTTAATTGACTGCACTTTTAAGGCATTGCAGAGAGCACAAGTGAGATGTAGGATGCATTTTAAAATCAGCAGTTAACTTATACCAGATATAATCATGTTTCTAGTATTGCTGCATAGACTTTATACTTGAAGAAGAAAAAAAAAAAATCAAACAAGTACTTCCCCCAATTTTATTTACATTTCAGGTCATATGTCTTGAGAAATTCACTCATTCATTCATTTACCAAACCATGTAATCCTATTAGGGTCACAGGGAGGCTGGAGCCTATCTCAGCCTACACTGGGCTAAGGCAGGGTACACTTTGAACCATAGGTACTGAGCCCTGTAGAACCCACTGGACCCTCCAAATAGGTCAAATTTGATATGAAAACATAGACTGCCAAAATAATATTTTTTAT
>JBCNYH010000027.1:37156613-37169158 GCA_039654325.1 Tandanus tandanus | reverse complement strand
TGTCATCCGTGTGCAGTTATCTGTGTATGGGGGGGGGGAGGGGGGGGGAAGAGAGAGAAAAAAAACACACACAAAAAAAAAAAAAAAAAAAAAAAAAAAAAAAAAAAAAAAAAAAAAAGAGAAAATTTACTATTTGCCATATAATATTCAGATTTCGACAACGCAAAAAAGTAAACTTAATCAAATATTTCACAGAACTCATACTGCATTTAAAAAAGAAAAGAAAGTAAATTTTCAGAAAAACTCACCTTGGTAAAATCTCCTATCACATTACTGGGGTCAGTGTCCAATAGTTTCTCTATCTCCTCATAATTAAAAGACTTTGAGCGCAGAACCTGCAACAGAAATGAGGTCGGGTTCAGGAATATGTTGTTTGAAGAGATGTCAATCTTTTGGTGTAGAAGCACAGAGGGTAGGTCTAACCTGATGAGGAACAACATCCTCCTGCTCCATGGCTGTGACGTGCGACCCAGCAACACTCCTCCTCCTCTTCACACGCACAGGTGTGTTCTCATCTCCAGGCCTATCTGGCCTCTTAAGAGGAGCGCGGCCTCCTGCAGGCATGGAGGGTGATCGGAATAGCCCTCGGGGTTGACATCGAACCGGCTGTGAACCATAAAACAAAATCAAGTCAGATATGGGCATAATCAGTGTGGCATCAATTTAACAAATTTGTGTACACAAAGTTAAAATGTTGATACAAACCGAGTCTGCAGAAGTCATGCTTTGGTCAGCAACCAGAGGAGCAGTGAGCAAACTGGCCATTCCCTTTGGTACCTCAGGGTCAGTCTATCAGTAATTTAAAAAAAAAAAAAAAAAAAAAAACAAACAAGAAACACCCACACACATTAGCATTTATCTTTTTAAAGCTGCACAATTTCACCTTCCAGTTACCATTTACAATCCACATCTTCCAACACACATCTCACCTCTACATCATCGAGTACATCTAAAAAGCCGTCGTCATCATCGTTCGGAAAGCTGGAGAGTGATGTGCACTGCAGTGTGAAGGGACTATCGCTATCGTGTGAGGCTAGCGGATTAGATGAAGTAGGAGAAACCTGTGGGGATGACAGGAGGAATTAAGTCACTGCACTGTTCATCAAAATGCCAATCAAAAAATTAAAGTTCAAATTACTGTTACCATAAGGGCAGGAGCAGAGTTAGGGCGGCTAGCAAAGGCTTCCTTTGCATCCCCAGTTGAGCGCAGTCGACAACGAGAAACAGGCTTGGTGGGCTTCTTGAACTCAAAAGTTGTCTACATAAAACACACAAGACAGGTAAGACTTAACTGACTCTTGCTGGAGGGTTCACAGATGTGATTTACAAAAAATGACTTACATCATGCAGGTTCTCCTTGTTGTCCAAGCGAAGTGTGCAGCTCTGACTAAAGACTCCATAATGCGGCAAATCAGAATCTTTACTCTTCAGGTTAGGACTGTGACCAAGCAATTGCAGCTAGAAACAAGAATAATGTCAAAGAATGAACAGTCTATTTCCACATCATGGAGAAAGCAAAGTTGAAACATTGGAACCTTGCCTTAATGGCACCATGAGCAGTATAATTGGCCATACATACCGGTAATGAGTTTATCCTGCGAATTGGCATTCTTCTGTTAAAAGACAAAACAATTACAATTTCAGTCATTTTAAAAGAATTGGGCTCTGGCTAAAAAGAAAAATTTGAGTACTTGCATTTTATTACTCATTCAACTTACTCATATATCACTCTAGTAGAATTCTGAATGACCTGCTCAAACCTGAAAGACAGCAAATGACAGTTGGAAGCTTTCTCACCAAGGGTTTGTCAAATAACAGAACACAAAAAATTGGACATAAAGGAGCTTTATGGACCCCTTACCACATACTGGGGGTTAAACACATGGTGATCTCCACCTGTATGCTAAAGAGTTCCTATAAGGGGAAGGAGGACTGGGCCTTCTAATCAACCATATGCCCACATGACGCTAACCCCTAATGCAAAGTCCCCTTTGTCAGAGCACAGAATAAATGGTGCCTTGAACAGGGAGGAGGAAGGGAGTGTGCATCGTTCAGCACAGAGGAAAAGGGGAGAATTGCAGAGTGTAGGCAGGTTGGGGGGGGGGAGACAAGCACACGCTATCTACACAGCTCTATTCAAAAAAAAAAATTAAAAAAAAATTGCAAAGTGTGCCGGTTCATTCAACCAACCCCCTTGTGCTTTATGCAAAGAGGTGCCCACCACCACTACCACTGCTGCTGCCTGAGTAACAAACAGCTGCTAGTTGAAAGAGAAATGTAGATGAATGGGATCTCCACAAATAGCAAGTGGACAAAAGTGGAGCACACCTCAGACTACAATGGAGACTACAGACTGTCACTACAACGTCCAGGCACGCATGTCTACACAAAGGTAGGCTGCTGCAATTACAGTAATGCAGAATAAGCGAGCGCACGTTTTACCCAACTGACCCATTCCACCCCAAAAAGAGATCCAAGCCTGCAAGATGCAGTGATTATAAAGAGCAGGGATCAGATTTATATCCTTTAAGCCAAACATTCACATATTGATCCACATCACAATGAGATACCAGGAAAGTGTTCATAGACTGCATTAAAAACAAGCAAAGAAACCTGAATCGCATCTATAATTTAAATCACAAACCTGATGTAATCTAATGATAGTACTAATAAAAACAAAACTCCCCCAGTGCAGCTAACTGGGTAATCAAAGGCCGGCCATGTCTCTCACTGTCTGTGGTGAGAGGCATGTAAAAGAACCATTGCTGACTTTCTAAAAGAACAGGCTGCATTGCCATCAGTGTGTTTCTGCCCTGCGATGGCCTGGCGAGCTCTCTAGGGTGTACTCTGCCCTCACCCAGTGTCGGCTGAGATGGGCGCCAGTCTCCCCACGACCCTATTAAGCGCTTAAAAAAAAAGCACGAATAAGCGCTTCAGAAAATGATTGAATGAAACACAAATAACTTTGTTTCATTTTTAGTAAACCATTATTACGTGTGTTTTTGTTGCTGATTACATTTATAACATTTACACACATGCAGTGAAGGTCGATATGAAAGCAATTTATTTTTATGACTAGCTGAAAAAGCCAACAGGTAATGGGGGAGAACTTTGTCCCTGCGAGGATACTGTGCGGATGTTGAGAGCTTAGCTGGAGAATGTGTAACAACTGTAAATGCAACACACGCCATATATTGTGTACCATCAGATTCTGACAAGTTAAAAAAAACACAAATCTTATACCAAAAGACAGAATAAGCGTTAACATGAGAATGCTGTGTCATCACAGTAAGACACCGCAGCATATATTAATACATTTAGGATTACCAGCATCACTTGTATGCGAGTTTATGATGGTTTGAACTATGCATTTGCTTGGACAAACATAGCATAGTAAAATGCCTGGAGAGATTTTCCACAGTTACTCCATCGACTACTCACTTGTACTCTGCATCCACCTGGTCCTCAGGGCTGGGAGAGTCCAGGCCCAATCCTGAAACAGGAGAGAGAGGAGCCAGTTAGCCCAAGTATCCGCAGCTACATTTCAGTGACATGACCAAACTACAAAACAAGTAAAGGGCACAACAAAAAACAACACCTCCACAGCCCGGAGCCCGTCGTTATTACCATTTAACTGATTTATATGAGAGCGAAGAGGGCGGCGAATTTCACCTGCATCTGAGGAAGTGTCGGAAGCGAATGACGGAATCTTCAGTAAGGGCAGATTTCTTTCAGTTTTCTTCCTTTTGGGGGTTTCACATTGCCTAACATCATAAGAGTTATAATCATACATTAAGTCATTTCATTAGTAATAAAAAACAAACAAACATCTCTCTCATAATCCACTCTAAAAACAGCTCTGTGGTAGCTAGAGGAAGTGAGATGCTGGGTAGAGTTAGCAAGCTAACCAGACCTGCTAGCTGTGACTAACTTTCACAGATGAATAAAGCTGCAGCGATTAAAGCTTTTAAAACTGAACTGTAAAATCCGTGATACTCACCCTTCCAGAACAGCGAGATTGTCCATGTTGAGTGTCAGGTTCGTCACAGGAGACAGCGCGGTGGTAGTTCCGGGGGAGAAAAGGTTTTTCATGCAGGGGGACCCCTTCAGAACAAATTCAGGCAGACTTGGTCTGGAAACTCTGGGGACTGAGTCGGGGCCTGCACACAACTCTAAGCTAACGGGGCTGAAATCGCTCACAACTTTATTAAAAGCCATTGTTACACGTTCACGGTGGCGGAGACCATTCAAAACAAAACAGCGGGTCCTCAGACTGGAAACGGCAGATGATCTTACCGAACAAAAAGGGTTAACCCAGGGGTGTCTCTATGGCTAACGTGTTAGCAACCAGTCTATTCATCTATTTTGCTGAGGGTGAAGAAAAACTGGCTAAGTAACCGAAAATGACGTAGACACATAAAATAAATAGTCCGAAAAGAACGAATGGTATATTTTAAAAGCCTTTGTTCCGTCTAGTCAGAGAGCTACCGCAAAAAAGCGTACTCTCTCTGACCCCTTCCAAACTCTACTGTGGGAAACGAAGCACTGGGGGTTAGCCCTTATTTATGTTCAAACTAGGCAGCCCACGAGCGGCAATCCGTATGACCAATCAGCGAACTCGATACATCCGATCTGTCCAATAAGAGAAGGCTGTTTTTTTTCCTCCGCGGTGTTCTTTAAAAAAAAAAAAGTCTGCATGACAGGCACACCGTGTGGCCAATCTACGATTAGTGCACGTGTCACTCTATCCAATGGTGTTCTGTCTTGGACATTTACGGGCGGCAGTATGTAAAATATCCGTGAAGAAAGGAGTAGATTTTCCCGCGGAACGATTCAAGCCTGCTTAGACACGCCCTCAACAAAAACTCAGCCAATGGTAGAACAGAAGACATACCGGACTGTACCACAATGAGGAAGGTAAAAGTTTAAAACTGTATCACTTGAATTGCTGTGAATATAAAATGCTGACAGTGTATAAAATATATGCACAATGATTTAACCCATGGTCATTGAAGTAGTGAAGATCTAGTAAACATGTACTGTCGTGTTTCACTATATTTATCCTTCAATTGTGCTCATATGAGGACATCATATTTCCTCCCAACTACATTGTGTGTATATGTCCTTGTAAAATCCTCATATGAGGACCATAGGGTCTGAGTCTTTTTCCAAATTTATTCCAGTCTGAAGATGTTGATCAAATTCAGTAGTTATCAGTCATCTAAGAAACAGAAGCGGTGTGGAGAAATGATCCACAAACTACATATTTCATTGGCTTAGTGATAGTTACTGGTGTTTAGACTCCATCTGTCCATGTTTGGGGACAATGTGTTGCTGTTTTGTAATCAAAGCCTGATACTTTGTGACCAGTGAGCTTTTATTCACATAAAAACACCTTTGTTACATTAATTTTTGAAATAAATTACAGCACTGTTCACAGGACCATTGTTAGCAGTTGATCTTAATGCCTCCAGAATATGTTACAAACATTTACAAAACAAATTATTATATTGGTGGTTTGTGATCGGTTAACCCTTTCTATCTCTCTGTTTTACAAGCAGACCCTATCTTCTACGTCATAGCAACCAGTCCGTCTCCAAAAGCAGCTGTTCCCTCTTTAACAAGATCCCTCCAAATTCAGTACAAAGAAGCTGTGAACATTGGGGGAGCAGTAAGTGTAGCTGAAACAGCACATTGTGTTGCTTTTAGTATTCTATTTTTCCCTAATAATGGTATAAATGATCAGTGCACTTAAACATAACTGAGCAAAAACAAGATATCTGCTCATGTAAAATGCTTTGAGTTAGTTTACCCAGACCATTTAAAATTAGAACAATGTGTGCCACGGTCTGTTGCTTTAGCTGTAATTCTATCATAACAATGAATAAATTGCAAAGAATTCCATCTAGCATACCAAAGTAATGAGCCCTATCATAGAAACTGTTGTATAACCAGTATTCTGTACGGGCACTGGGTTTAACAGCCTTGAGCACATGTCTACATTTTAAAAACGCTGTAGACGAGATGTGATTCCACTTTTTGCTGTAGGATGCTAACTCTCATACTTAAGCCCCTTTTCTGCCTTTGAGTCTCTTACAAATATAGCTCATCAAAACATTTAGAGGATATGTTGTTTTATATCAGATATGTGATTCTCGTACGTGGGCCTCTCTGCTGTGGTTGATTCAAAACGAATCAAAATGGCCACCATAGTGCCTGTACTGTTCTTATTGTGCTCCTAATTTGTTCACAAAACATTGGTTTATGGTGAAATTATATAGGGAAATAAATCAAACAAAAAAAAAGTTAGCGGTCAAGTTTAGTAGATATTTACTTGGAAAGAATATATGATTTCATGTTTTACAGTTATGAACTCAACAATAGAGCGTGAAGAAATTCAAATTCATCTCCTAAAAACTAGATAAACTGGACCTCTGTAAAGGAGTTCCAGAGGCAAGCTCAGACATTGAGATAGCTGTTGGCTTACATGTAAAAACCTGTCATGAGGGTTTACACTAGAATGGTAGAGTTGGCCAGGGTGTGTGAACTGAGGGTTGGTTGAGTACAGACAACCTCACACATGTTTACATATTGTTATAAATGGGACCAGCATGCAGTCTGTACTTATATAATATAGAAGCAAATGCAAATCTCAAGGACAATAGCAATATTTTTATATAACACATAATAAGAACAATTTTACAAAACACACAGAAACAAATTCCAGACATTCATAACTTATGAATCAGACTCAGAATCAGAATACTTCATTTATCCCAGAGGAAATTGTGTGCAGACAGTTGCTCCATATCAAGTAAAGAATAAGATAAAGTCTCAATATGAAGAAAAAATACAAATATCTACATATCTATCCATCTATCTATCTACCGATCTATCTATCTATCAATCTATATATATGTGTGTGTGTGTGTGTGTGTGTGTGTGTATAAGTTACTAATATCTATATAAACAGATACAGAATGAATCCTGTCAGTGAGTAAAATGTACAGTATTATCAATATGATAAACAGTAAAATGCAAATGTATAAAGGTGGATATTGTTGCTATATAGAGGAGTTGTACAGTTTAATGGCCACAGGTAGGAATGATTTCCTGTGTCGTACAGTGGTACATTTAGGTGATATCAGGTAGTAACCATAGCATCATGTTTTTGACACCCCCTAGACTATCAGTAAGGGAGTACGGCTTCACTGATGAATTTGGATACCTAGTCTAAATTTTCAAGCTAAATAAAACAAGCTCTATATGATGTCATTAAACTGTCGACACTGTCACTCAAAATGATACATAGGGATACTGACCAAATGCTGTGTAAATTAAAATTGCCAGGCTTTCGTTCAGTCTGCCAAGGAAATTTTTGTGAGTTGAATGATGGTAAATTGCACCATGAGGGTTTTTTTTAGAAAGCATATAATCTGGGACATATGAATGTGGAACAGATTGAAATGTGTGTAGACTGCTGAAAGTATTTGGTAACGTGTGATTTAGAGTTATCGGACACACACTGAAGTTAAAAAAAAAGGTGTCTAGTAAAGCCGTATATAAAAACATCCATCTTTATGCTAGATACCCATTGCATTTCATGATTAACTTTGTCAATACATCTTCCTCTGACTAAATTATTCTTTTTTTTTTTTTTTTACCAAATTTCATATTGTGCTCGCATTTTTTTGGCCATTGTTATTGTTCGTCTTGTTAATACCAAGCAGACAGAGACTGAGAGACAGAGAGGAGTATGATAATGGAAGAAGGTAAACATAAAACTATGAGTCAAAACTGTTTGAATTGCAGAAAAATCCAACAAGCAGAAGTAAAGGCGAGGAGAAATAACATTGAAGAATAACTTTGCGATGGACCAGCCTGAGACGAACACCTGTCTAGGAATATAATATAATCTGACAACATGACTGGACAAACACCTGTAGAAATATTAAAAGCCCAAGAGCCACACATAAAGGATCAAATTGACAAAATATCAGATAAACGAAACGAACGATGGACGAAAAGAACCAAGGATTTAAAAAATCAGTGGCCCAAAGGTGGTACATTCAATAAAACACTGTGTGAGCAGATGCAGATCCTGATAGAGAATTATAAGCCTAAAGATTCTTGGAAGAAAAGGCAGGATAAAAGGACAGCAGAACTGATGGTTTTAGATAAGTTTAGAGCGGAGGGAGAGCGACAGAGAGAAAAAACAGGAGATTGAGATAACAGTTGAGCCCAGCGCACCACCGCCATACCCAGTAAATCTGGGAAGAAGGGCTGAAATAGACCCCCCGCCATGGAATAGAGGGATATACTCAGTACTGAAGGGCGAGCTCATTTTCAATTATAAAAAGACGACCTCAAATTCTAGAGGTCTGTTGGTAAGTTGAGCAGGGTGTTTGAAGCTGAATGGCTAGAGCTAGAGCAAACCTGGCAAGACACTCTGTATGAGAGAAGAGATGAGACTGGACAGTCAGTGTTAGATGCCTATGCTGGTAGAACAGGGTGTCCAGAACACAGAGATGAGAGGGAGTCACAGGTGTGTAAACCGGAGTGGGCCCGGCAGGGCGAGCCCAGACAGAAAGAATGGCGATTAGTAAGTCTTCCCAGACAGAAAGAATGGCTATTAGAAGGTCTGCCCAGACAGGAAAGATGGCAACCAGTAAGACTGACATCGAGAGTAGAAGGTACAGAGCTAAAGAGGAGACAAAATCCACAGAAAGAACAGCAGAAGAGGGAAATGATGCCTTCACTCAGGACAGCAGCCCGAGCATTACAGGAAAGGTTAGCTGTGTATGGGATCTCAAACAAGCTTCAGAAAAGGGAGCAGAGAAGGGAGCAAGAGGCACCAGGAGGGTGGACATCAGGAGCAGGCCAGGAGTGTGAGAAGGAGTTTAGGTATGAGGAAGGGACAGAGGAATTAGAAGGTAAGCCAGAGCTAGACACTAACCTAGGAGAAACATCTGTCACCAGGTCAGGCCAAACATTCCGAGTACAGGAAAAATCTACTCATCAAATGCCGCTACTGGTAAAAGGGCATAATGTACAATATATACCCTAGCAGACCCTAGATCAGGAGGGATTGGTGAAAGGCCTGCCAAATCTACATGAGGGGGCATATAAGTGGATCCGTGACTTTGAGGATAAAATGCGGGGGAAGGTGTTAACTTTAGGAGACATCAAAGCGGTGTTGGCGAGAGCAATAGGCATAACTGACATGTGCAAAATAATGTTGAGTGCAGATCTGACTAACCTAAGAAATATATCGACCACTGCATTAGATGCAAAGTTGATATTCTATTCCCAGGATGGAAATATGCTGAAAATCTTATATGGCGATTCAGCCAAATATAACGAAATAGAAACTCAGGGAATGCAAATGAGTCAAACAGTAGGGAGGGAGGAAGTGCTGAAAAAGGAAATGATAAAAGAGATACCCAGTGAATTATGGTCATAACATGACACTGATGTGGGACTGGTTAAATCAGCCACACCCAAGCTGGTTAAATTAAAACCTAATGTTTGTCTTCCTAGAAAGGCGCAGTACCCCCTAACAGCAGAAGCCACACAGGGAATAGCGGGCACAATTCAGGGACTAGTGGAAGTAGGAGTGCTTATTCCTACGAGTAGCCCATGTAACACACCGATCTTCCCTGTTCAGAAAGCCGATAAAAAGAGATGGAGGTTGGTACATGACTTAAGGGCAGCGAATGAGGTAGTAGAGGATTACCCGGCAGAGGTTCCTAATCCACACACATTACTATCAAATATACCACCAGAAGCACAGTATTTTTCAGTGATAGATTTGTGTTCCGCTTTCCTCAGCGTTCCCTTGGCCGACAAATCCGGATATCTCTTCGCTTTTACATTTCAGGTCCAACAATACACATACACTCCGATGCCACAAGGCTTCAAACATTCCCCACATGTGTTTAATAAGGTCCTCAAAAACGACTTAGCCGGGATAAACGCAACCAGTCAAGTAATCTCTTATTGTGATGATATGTTAATATGCTCCCCCACAATCGAGGAGTGTCATAAAGATTCAATAGTGGTCTTTAAGCACCTGGCGCTGGGAGGACACAAAGCATCATTAACCAAATTACAGTACTGCCAACCACAAGTAGAATATCTTGGACACACCATAGCACATGGTTCAAGGGCAATAGCTCCCTCACAGCTTGAAGGGATTAGCAAGGCACCACAACCTATGAATGTGAGGCAAATGATGACCCTTTTGGGTATGTCAGGCTTCAGTTCAGACTGGGTTGAGGATTATGCAACAAAAGTGGCCCCACTTAGAGCTTCAATAACCACAGCCGGCTCAAAAACATTGTCAGCTCCACTACAATGGACCTCAGATTCCATAGTAGCATTTGAAACTATTAAACAGGAATTACAAACCGCACCAGCATTAGCTATGCCGGACGTTAGTAAGCCTTTCCACCTATATGTAGCCAATGTGGTGGATATGCGTCTGCGGTATTAATACAAGAAACGTGTAAAGGGCGTCCAAAACAATCAATAGCCTACTACAGCTCTAAACCCAATGGAGTGGCACAGGGCTGGCCTCCCTGTTATCAGGGAGTGGCAGCAGTTCACTACGCATACTCCAAGGCATCTATATTAACCATGGGACACCCAGTGATAATTCACACACATTATAAAATGCCATAACTACTGGAGCATGAACGCTTCGTGTTAACTGCTGCCCATACTCGACAATACTGTAGTCTGCTTACCTATCCTGATGTCACCATAAGATGCACCACAGTTAACCCGGCAGAAAGCATACCATTTCAGTTCAAAGGCAAACCCCACGAGTGTGTAGCTGAAGCACTGGCGTACACAAAGCTTAGATCTGATTTGGAATCCTCCCCATTAAAGGAAGCAGACTTAACATACTTTGTAGATGGGTCGTGCTTCAGGGACCACACAGGCAAACATGCAAGATATGCAGTAGTGCAAAAAATGTTTGATATCGCGTATCCAGTAGTTGCCGCAGAAAAGATTCCCCAACCATGTTCAGCCCAAAAGGCAGAACTTAAAGCTCTAGCAGTGGCTTGCAGATTAGCAGCAGGGAAAAATGCCAACATTTACACGGATTCAGCTTATGCGCATGGAGTATGTCATCTGTTTGGTGCTGTATGGAAACAACGGGGATTCAAAAAGACGGATGGAAGCCCCATCCAACATATGGTGGAGATCACAGATTTAATGACTGCGATGATGCAACCACATCGCCTAGCAATAATTTAATGCCAAGCACATAAGATAGGGAAAAATATTGTCACACATGGAAATAATGCAGCGGATCACATGGCTCGGGCAGTAACAGGATGCGCCATACCCATAATGGCACCGCAAATTACAGTACAACCACAGTTGACCCTAAACAACATTCAACGTATGCAAGCGGCAGCCCTGCTGAATGAAAAAAACGCTATGGGAAGAGAGAGGGGCCATGACTGACGCTCTTGATCTATGGTGCACACCCGATGGACTTTTGGTGGTACCCTCCACACTCCTCCCCACATTAATAACCGATGCACATGGTTTAGACCATTGTGCACAGGGAGAAGTCTTGAGGAAAATACAAGGGATATATAAAAGACAGGGATATTGGTCACCATATTTACAAGAGCAGGTAGATAAAGTACTCAGAGAATGTAAGGTCTGTGCCCAGTTTAATGTTCAGAAAGGAATAAGTACCCCCGTGGGGCAAGTACTGGTGCCAGAAGGGGCATTTAAACACATAGCTATAGATTTTGTAGACATGATAACTCCAGTTCAAGGGGTGCGGTACATGATGGTAGTAGTAGACTGATTCAGTAGATGGGTAGAGGCGGCCCCTACTAGAACATAAGCCGCAAAACCCATGAAAAGGTTTCTCACGGAAGAAGTATTTCCTCAGTTTGGAATACCATCAATCATTAGCTCAGACAACGGAACGGCCTTCATGCAGACAGAATTGAGAAATGCCATGGAGTGGTTGAGAGTTAAATGGAGACTAGGATGTGTATATCACCCCCAGTCCCAGGGTATTGTGGAAAGAGTCAATGGAACTTGAAAGGCAAAAATTGCAAAGGTCTCAAGACAAACAGGACTCAACTTGGTAGACTCACTCCCATTAGCGCTAATGCATTACCGAACTGAAGCACACAGTAGAACACACCTGACACTGCATGAAATGTTAACTGGAAGACTCATCCTGGACTTAGAGGGCCATATGAAGGTCCAGCACCAGAACAAAAGTAAGGGGAAGTAGGGGCTTATATGAAACAAATGACCTGTATACACGAAGCAATTTACTTACAGGAGCAGCAAAGACAGTGAAAGCAGCAACAAGAGAATAATCTCACCAACAATCCCATCCAAGTAGGAGACAAGGTGTACATTCAGGCGTTCAGATGGAGGTGGCACCAACCAAAAAGGACAGGCCCGTTTAAGGTAACTGACGCAGTCCCTGCCACAGTGAAGGTGAGAGGAAGCAATACATGGTACCACCTTAATCATTGTACAAGAATACCTGTTAAAGA
>JBCNYH010000027.1:37025014-37037106 GCA_039654325.1 Tandanus tandanus | reverse complement strand
AAAAGAAGTCCAGTTGCCTCGACTCAAGCTTTTTAGGATTATTATGACCTGGATGATTGAGAATCTACACCAACATGTATGTTTAGCACTGTGCTACATCACTTTTTTAATTGTTTGAGTACTGAGAATACTCATTTCTGCAGTTGTGAAATTTAAATATTGTTGTGCATTTTAGCTGGATACAAGACTTTAGTTGCTCAACAGTCTGTGGTCTCTTCTCTTATTTATGATGCACCATACTTTTTCAATAGGAGACAGGCAGCAGGCCAATCAGGCACACACCCTCTGTGTCTATGAACCCACACTGCTGTTGCATATATGCACAATGGGAGCTGGAAACGTCCTGATAAAATACGCATGGGACTTCCTGGAAAGAAATGTTGCCTTCTGATGGCAACATGTGTTCCTGTAAAATAACAATAAACGCCTGTGAATGACACTTTCAACTCACCCATGCCATGGGAACTGATGCATCCCATCACAAATGCTAGCTTTTGCTGAAAACAATCTAGATGACACAAAAAAGTTAACATTCATTTTTCCCAAAAACCTGCTGAAATACTGACTTTTCTGACGAGAGCACATGGTTCCACTGACTTTCAGTCCATCTGAGATGAGCTCAGGCCCAAAGAACTTGGCAGCATTTCTGAATAGAACTGATGTATGGCTTCCTCCTTGCACAACATGGTTTCCGGTTACATTTCAGGATATACATTTCTGTGTTGAGTGACAACAGTTTATCTAAACATTCCCGAGTCAATATGTCTATATTTATCACAGTCTAATAATGATTTCTCATGCATTGCTGCCTGAGGGCTTGAAAGTCATACACATTCAGCAGCGGTTTTTGACCTTGCCTTTTATGCACCAGGATATGTTTGAATTCCCTTAAGTATTATGTACTGTAGGATTTTAAATTCTCTGCAAATTTGCACTGAGAAATGTTTCTTTTGGAATGACTAACAATTCTATCACAAACTTTGGCACAAAGGGATGATCCACAGCCTATCATTGCTTGCAAAGACTGAGATAATTATCTTTGGGCTGTTATAAATATTCTGTATTTATTTTAACTGTCACAACTTTTGATAAGTGTGGTTAAGGTACCAAATTCTAAATTTGTTTACCTATACAGAGTACATCCAAGTTGGTCAGAAAAATATGAAGTAAATATTTTCAATATTTTAGTCATTTAAATAAACGTCCATGTGAATCAACAAACCACATTCTAAAATTTCTGGAATGTTAGTATTTTCAGGGGTAAAGCTGTGGTTGAAATGTTACTCTAGTAAAGCTACATATCAACTTTATGAAAACCATTTAAACAAGCATGACCTCAATTTTTATGTCTGAATGAAAGCATAGGACATTTCATAACACCAACATGTACTGTACAGCATTACCAATTCAGACTTGAAACCTGGCTGATTAAAAGCATATTAGTGAATCTTCGACTATGTTTAAACTCGGTTGTTTTATGAAACTTGGCACATTTGAATAACATTAAAAACTTGATCACTCAAACCACTTCAGGAGATGGTCAGAGTTGTGTTTTAGCCAGTTCATGCAAGTTTAAATGCATCTATCTCTACAACCACATCTGATGACAAAAACCCTCCTAATAGGTGATAGACATGATGGACATGGTATTTGACTTACAAAAATGTATGTTGTATGTATGTTGAAGGAGACAATCAACACACAACTTGCATATGTGAAGGCGGGGGTACACCCTGGACAGCTAGACACACACACACAACCATTCACACATACACCTGGGCAATTTGGTACAGCCAGTTAGCCTAATGTGCATATCTTTGGACTGTGGAAGTAAGCCGGAGTACCTGGAGGAAACCAACGGAACCGTGGGGAGAATATGCAAACTCCACATAGAAACGACTTCGCCAAGCATGGGATCAGAACCCAGGACATTCTATACTTGTACACAACAAGGAATAATCCAGCTGTATTTTGCATTGTACTGAATACCATTGTAAACAGTGAAAATGACAAAAACATTTGTACAGATACAGCAAACATACCCACTAGTGAATATCAAGAAAATGAAAGGCTAGGTTGTTTTACAAAACACTTCATGATCAAATACCGACTGATATAACTCATTAAACCATGTTTGGTCATTGAAGAGCAGTAGTATATCTGCACTTGACAGTAGATTTACCAGTGATACCAAATTACCTTTCTTCCTTATTTCACACAAATAGCCACAATCCTTTAGCATCTTTGGCGCTTATGTTTATCTACTATGGTTTTATTATTATTTCCACTCCCATGAAAGTATTTCATGGCAAACTTGTTAGTATTCCAAGATTGGTAGATCATGCCTTAACTTAATAAATAAACAATTACAGTTATCATTCCTCAAACTGCTCACTGGCATCCAATCGAAATCCACAAGGGCATCACATTTATCCACTGTACACATCAAAGTGCAGTTCAATTATTATACAGTACGCTTCTTCATTCAACCCCAAAGTAATTACTAACTATCCACTGGTGCAGTTGCTGATCAAGAATTATAGCTGGTCCTGGGTTCGAGGACCAGGTTAGATGACACGACATATTAGGTAGTCATGTTTTTATTTTAATAAGTAACCTAAAAATTTAGCACTGAAGGCTAGAATGCATTCCGGTAAGGTCAGTGCCAAACAGAGTCAGTGCACAATTCTCTGTAAAAACCTGCATCTAATTTAAAAGTCATCTCTTTATATACCACAAATATACATGCACATAATTACATAGTGTGTGTGTACCTAGAATGAGTTAAAGCAAATAAAAATCATACCATGCCTGCTTTATCTTACAGCACTGCAGTCTGTTAGCATCGCAGCACTAGGAGACACCATAATGATCATCCAACCATATCAAAGAAAGTTTCTGAGATCTCATTTTATCCCCTATTATGATGGAAGATGTGAACACAATTTGATGCTGTTGGAAGCATATCTGCACTGCTGCCACACCATCAGAGGATCAGATGACTGATGAAAAAACGAGTAGGTGTACAGGTTTTCATAAAATATAGATTTAGGCATTGCCTTAAAATGGCGCTCCTGATAGATGTCTCCTGATAGGTGCCCGAGCCTGGGTTTGGCTTTTACTGCGTTTCTGATTTCCGCTTTCAGTTGTATTACCTGTCCTGTATGTTTTATCATCCTTTTTTAACAAACTCACTTTTGTTAAAGATTTTAATTTCGGCGTTCGCTCCACAAACACTAGGTGCCCGCTAGCCACTCACCACCTCACAAAATGCAAGTTCCGACCGTCGGTGGCTGTTCCTACCTTACATCATTAGCCACAGTGGCTAACTCCCACTTGGACTACATTTTATCATATATTGTTGACATTCTATCGCATTTTGTTGAGAATCTATCGGCGTTTCATTCATTTTGAAGCCCCATGGTGGCGGCCATTTGCAATCTTGTTTGTACTCTCGTCCGGTGACGTCATCACGTGCGCGATATTTCCTTATTGTCGTCTGCTACAGCGTCTGCTACAGCGATCAGGCCTATAATTTTTAACAGATTTATTAAATTAATTATTTCAGCAGTTATACGTAAAAATTCAACATGCCCAAAGGCCAAAATTCGCACGAAAAATTTAGCAGGTTGTAAATCCATGTTGGAATTTCACTAATAAACCAGCTACATCTACCACAAGTGATAGGCCTATAACTTCTACACTCACCTGTAACCAAGCAAAACAAAGACATTAGAAAACTACTAGTATCTGATAATCAACAGATATGATAAAATCTTGAGCAAATGATCTGTGGCTAATCCATTGTTCTTGTGGCTCAGTCCGAAGTAAGTGGAAGTTAGCCACAGTGGCTAATACCTCAAAAATCCTAGCGTGCACCTAGAAACATTTATTTACCTGCAAGCTTGTCTGCCTACCTGAGTAAGATTGTGTTTTTTATTCTGAGGAAGTTTGAGCAGTGGTGTATGAGTCTGTGTTTTGGGGGTTTCAGCAATAATAATAAATCGCTTTTTTTATTCCTGCCGTCGTCATGCAAGACATCGTTACTTAACAGCCAATCAGCATCAACTCAGCGACGCGGGAGCCTTATTGAGTTTCCAGTGGTGGGCACACGCAGTCACCAGACAGGACACTGGACAACTATGCAAACCATGTTCCATGACTATGGCGCTCCGATCGCAAGCTCTGCTAAAAGGAGATGTGAGTGTATATTCATGTTTGGTCATTGAAGAGCAGTAGTATATCTGCACTTGACAGTAAATTTACCAGTGATACCAAATTACCTTTCTTCCTTATTTCACACAAATAGCCACAAGCCTTTAGCATCTTTGGCGCTTATGTTTATCTACTATGGTTTTATTATTATTTCCACTCCCATGAAAGTATTTCATGGCAAACTTGTTAGTATTCCAAGATTGGTAGATCATGCCTTAACTTAATAAATAAACAATTCCAGTTATCATTCCTCAAACTGCTCGCTGGCATCCAATCGAAATCCACAAGGGCATCACATTTATCCACTGTACAGATCAAAGTGCAGTTAAATTTTTATACAGCACGCTTCTTCATCCAACCCCAAAGTAATTACTAACTATCCACTGGTGCAGCTGCTGATCAAGAATTATAGCTGCACTGCATACACGGCTATACTATCTGTCCAGTGATGTAGGAAACTAGTGATAGGAAACAACCAGCCAAAGACTGCACAAGAGACAAATGTAGAAAGTATATGAGGAAAGACAAAAGGCAAGGAAGGGAGGGAGAGAGAGGAAGAGAGAGAGAGATGTAATATGCTAAATGGCACATATATTAGCAGTGATATTAGTGTCATTACTACGGAGAACACACATGAATGTTTATAATCAGACAATAATACATATAGTTTTTTACCTTGGTTTACTGTATGGATCCTTAGAGCTGAACCAGCCTCGGTGTTTTCCCTCTGCAGCTGGCTGAGCCTGGCCAGTTTCCTTTTTCTCAGCTCGAGCATGTGGGAACAAGCTTCGCTTCTTCTTGCCTTGAGCTTCTACTTCACTTACAGACACAGTCGTCTGCACCTCGGTTCCATCGGCCATCAATCCAGTATGTTCCAGTGCAGCAGCAATGGCCGCTTTCTCCTCCTCTCCTGGTTTATCAAAGGACCAGCGTCGACCGTCAATAGGCCCTCCACCCTGCTGATCCTCTTTACGGCGAGAGACGTTCTGCAAGGACAGAGAGAGTGCAGAACCCTTCTGCAGCAACCCCATTGCAGGGAACTGCAGGTCAGGCTTGGATTTAGACTCCACTTTAGTCTGAAACTGTGGACTGGATTGAGGTTTGACTTCTGAGTGCTGGGCTGTTTGGGCCTGAGTAGGTGTGCCTTTCTCTGGTGGGTATGTCTGAGGAGTTTTTGGCGATTCTTGTTGGGTCTCCGTCTGTGGTCTAGGTTGTTGTAATACCAGTGTGGGGGGTTGGTGAGTGAGAGGAGATGTCTCTACTGGATTCCCATTAACACATACAGAGGGCAGGAGAATGGGGACATTACTGTCAGTGGCCAAGGAATGAGGAATCGTGATGCTAAGATCACAAACCTCATCATCAAACACATTTCTAACAGGAGAAACTAGTGGTGAAGGGGCCACCGTGTGCTCTGAGAGAGAGAGACAGAGAGAGACAGAGGGGGATTAAAGACCATGGATAACATGTTTACATGCAAATACATCCTACTAGGGTTGAGGGGAGGCTGGAGCATCTCAGTCAACTCTGAGTGAAGGCAGGGTAAACTGTTCGCCAGACCATTGTAGGGCAACACACACAATCAATCACACTCACACCTAGGGGCACTGTGGAACAGCCAATTCGCCCAATGTGCATGTCTTTGGACTGTGGGTGGAAACCCATGCAAGCACAGGGAGAACATGCAAACCCCACCGAAATGCCGAGTCTGTAACTCGAACCCAGGACCTTCTTATAGTGACGCAGAAGTGTTAACCACTACACCACCATGCCGCCACACGCGTACTTGTCTCTCTAAATTTATGGAGACCAAATATCTAACAAAAGATAAATAAAATCAAAATATGACTGCCCTGAATTAAAATTTTTACTGGCCAGGAACAGTCTATAAAGATTTGGGATTACTATATTCGGAGGAAGAAATGTATATTTATATTCCCAGTTTTGCTTTGGACCAGAATAATGACTAGACCTAAACACTGAATGGGGGACATGTTAAAGTTCAGACATACAGCATTAATTTTGTGTGTGTGTACCTGGGCTGTTGTCTGCAGTCAGGTTGCTGCTGTTGCTGGGTGAAGTGGAGAGATCAGAGACCACTACACTGATGCCAGCAGTTGGGCTAAGGCTGCCCCCTCTGGAAGATGACTCGCTGCTCTCAGAACCCAGAGACGTGCTAGAACGTGTGTCCGAAGACTTTCTCAGCCTTCCATGGAGGAAGTAACTCCTCATTTTACTCCTCCTCAGCTCCCCTCCTTCATCATCCTCATAGTCTTCCTCTCCACCACCATCACTTGGCAGACGGCCCCGCATGCGTCCCAACGCTCCATAACCACCAGGCACAATGGCTGAGGAGGACTCTTCATCGCCACCTCGCTTCCTGGCACGCATGCGCTCACGCAGCCTGATGAAGGCTGACCGCGGTTTGTCCTTTATAGAGAGGTCATACATGCTAGCTGTCAGGTTATGTCGAGTGAACTGAATTGTAAGCTGAAGCTCTCCTCTTTCTTTCTCCTTTTTGCCAGATTTAGAATGAAGCTTGTACCATCTGTAGGAGAAAAGAGGCAGTGGAGTAGGATTAACTTAGAAAAATAGGACATACAATTACTCTTACTTTTTCTTCCTTCCTTTATCTAAAATACTGTTGTCAAACAGGTGACAGGAATTACTTAGATAAAAAGAGGTTTTATCTAAAGAAACATCATAAAGTATATAGTGTTAACCTGATACAACACTCACTCTCAATCTTTTGCTGAACCGCTTAATCCCACTCTTAAGGTCGCAGGTAGGCTGTAGCCTATCTTAGCCCACACTGGGCCAATACAGCATTCACCCTGAACATCTCGCCTGACCATCGCAGGGCTGACACACAACCATTCACACTCACACCTAGGGGCAATTTGGAACAGCAAATTAGCCAAATGTGCATGTCTTTGGACTGTGAGAGGAAACTGGAATACTCAGAGGAAACAAACACAAGCAAGGGGAAAAGATGAAAACTCTACACAAAAAAAGCCCTTGCCGAGCCCAGGACATGAACTCAGGACCCTCTTGGTATGAGGTGGACGTGCTAACTAGCACGCCACCGTCCGTCCCCCAATACAACCCTCTCTCTCACCCACTCATTTGCCGAACCACTTAATCCTACTGGGGAGGCTGGTGCCTATCTCAGCTGAAACTAGGCGAAGATGCGGTACACCCTGAAAAGCTCCAGTAAAACTTATTTTTCCCAAATTCACAATTCATGTCCGTGTATTTTAAAAACATACACCCTATACCTCTGAGAAAAAGCCAGTTCTCTTTTAATGTATATAAAGCACATTAACAAAACAGAGAAATAAAAGTAAAAGAAATAGGCTAGAGTTCAAGACATCCATTAAAATATCAGGATGATTGAGTAAAACTCAGACACCCATTTCACAGATTTTTTTAAAACAGGGAAATAGGTAACATGGTGACAGTTGTACTTATTTATAATAGATCTAGCCATATATCATTAGTGGAGGATTGTGCACACTTCATAAATGATGCTTTATCCTTAGATTCCATCCAACTTTGTACTTCTAACTTTTTAAACCAGTTAATAAATACTCCTACTAAGGCTGAACTGATGTATTGGCTACAGACACAGAAGCAAATAATTTGTTGTATAAATACAGAACATGAGCATGAACCACAAAATTAAGCATCTGAGATACATGATAACTATCTTAGGAGGAAGTGTGAAAAATCCACCATGACCTAACAGAGCTCAGAGCTGAGCTATCGGTTTTAAGCTGCACCTGCTGCACACATATGCACATGATACACAATATTATGTAATGATAATGTTCAAAAATGGCACTGGGGGAAGTAGATCAATAAAATGGTAAAGCTAGAAGACTATCATTTAAATCAACTCAGTCCATTTAATGTTGTTGTTGTTATTATTATTATTAACAAGCATAAGGTGAAGCTTCAAGATGGAAATTCACTGATGCACTTCCTGTGTCAGTGCCATTTTGTACATATAATGTTAGTTTAAAAAAGACAAATAATGCCTATAAAACTTTGTACCAGAACTACTGCAAACATAACTTTAAAAGAAAACTTGACCAGCTTTTACTCTACAAGTTCTGAACCTACTGAGAGTTCTCAATCAGAATTTTAATGGATTACAAGGTTTTACACAGCACTAGAAAGTTTTCATCTTGAAAATCTGACCACATCACCATCAAGCTAAAGTAACAGACAATTATTAATAAAAGTTACTTATACATTATAACACTTGGGTCTAATTAAGCCTGAGCACTCAGGGAAATTATTTCTACACTTTCAGTGAAATCACTGAGATAACTGACATCAAACAACAGTTTCGGGGGTTTTTTCGTACGCCATGCTGGGCCTTCTGATTAGCTGAAAGCTGAAAAATGCCCAATCAAGATGCATAATCTCAACGACCACTTATGTCAGGATATTACAACAACAATCACGACGTAGCAGACAAACATGTTTTGCCACTGTTTGCTATCAATCTATATTCACTCTGCATATATTTTAAGAAGCAGTAACATTGCAAAAAAAATGATCATTTTCACAAAATAAGTGATGTGAAAGACAGCCCTGCACCACAAAAAGGCAAGCCTAAGATTATCACTGAGGGAAACATATTTATTTTGTTCATTACAGCTTAGAGTGCCATAACATATTTGCAGCCCAGTATATTTGTTTTGTTACTCTGTGCTCATTCAAATTTTTTAACAATCATTGGTGGGTTTTAAGTTAGAAAAGTTTGAGAACCACTGCTCTAAGACAAGCATTCATTCACACCCTGGGGCAATTTAAAATAATCAATTAGCCTCATGTGCATGCTTTTGGACTGTGAGTGGAAACCAGAGTACCCACAGGAAACCCATGCAAGCATGGGGAAAGCGTCTTGCTGTGCTAACCACTACACCACCCATTCTAATGTAGTATACAATGAATGCACATATGCAATATAATTTCGTAGCTCTGACTTATTGAATATTCTTAGTTGTAACTACACATGCAAAAATGCAGCCATGTCTGGCATCAAAAGTGCAGTTTAATGCTTATAAGCAGTACTGATGTGCACAACTGCGAAACATGCATGCAAGACTATTAGCAGTGCTTTCATAATGTAATGAGCACAGAGAACAATATGACCATGATGCAAGAAAATGTTACAAATTTCTCTTTCTGCTATAGCTGCATATCTGCACCTATTTACACATACTCTATTACAGTCACTATTGCTCACACCCACCACCCACTCAGCTGGGCCTAGGAACAATGTCCCAGACTTTCATCCCTATAAAACGGAGTCAGGATTCTGAAAAGAAAAATCAAAAGCAATTCAGATATTACTTCCTTTTATACATTTTCTCTACATTTTCCTTTTGCTTACACAACCACACACAAAGTGTTTTGTGGGAATGCTCACCAACATAATGCATTCTTAAGCCCCTTATTACTCTAACCGTAGGCATCACAACTAAATGCCTAACCCCAACTCCTACCCTAATCTAATTCTAACCCCAACATTAAAACCAAGTCTGAACTACGTTGGTTAAATCCATGTTCTAACCCTCAATATGTAGCAAATACACACACACACACACACACACACACACACACACACACATAATTAGCATGAGTATACAGTACATCTTTATGCTCATTTACTTCTGGAGAGTGAACCTTAATGCTGGACTCAGAACGGCTAATCGTTCTTATCCTGCGTCTTTAGCCTAAACAACACTTTGTTTAATTGCTAAAATTTCTGTGTCAGTGTATGGAAAGCTATCAAAACATATCAAGGAAAATCTGTAGACAATTTTGTCTTGTAAGGCAGGTTTGTAGTTTTAGTGAAACTACCTGCCTGGCTCTGTTGATTTCAGAAGCATATACATCCACATTCGAGGTTTTATCTTAACAGTGTTCTTAAAGTCAGACCTATTTGCACCCGAATGGAATGTTTTACAAAACACTTAAGATGTTCTAGATGAACAAATCTGTCAAATTTTGTAGACATCCCTGCTTCAGTTCCTCTGAAAAACATTAGCCATCACACGCCAACCAATTTTGTTAGACAGTGAATATTTATCTCAAAAATATGAAACCACAACACAGATGCCAGGACAGGAATTTATAGTGTAAATAGAAGCTTTAACCCTCAAAATTATAAAAACTTATCTGATTATTAAAATTCCTAATATCATATGAGAAGTGACTGTGTAGTATACTGCTAAATGCT
The DNA here is from genome assembly GCA_039654325.1 of Tandanus tandanus. Taxonomy (NCBI): domain Eukaryota; kingdom Metazoa; phylum Chordata; class Actinopteri; order Siluriformes; family Plotosidae; genus Tandanus; species Tandanus tandanus. Next base: position 37,026,635 of record JBCNYH010000027.1, on the reverse strand, counting down.
GAGTCACTGTTCAAAATACCATGCTAGACTACACAGAACCAAAAATCTAGCTTGCATGCCTTACTACCGCATCCAGGAAAACACCAACACAACAGAAAAAAAATTACCCAATTACCAAGAGTGCCTTTCACACACACACACACACACACACACACACACACACACACACACTTAAAGGATAACCACATACTGCAGAAACACGCATACAAAAAAAAAACACAGTGTACTTCTTTGATATAGATATATATTCCACACTCCCCCACAGCCTCAGTGCCTTGTCTTAGTCACCAACCAGCTGGATTACCAATTTCCTAGACATGCAAAGGATTTGGTGTGTATGTACAGTTTCTCAAGAAATATCCTCATTACTTCTTATATGTGCATTCACAAACACACATCCTTTATCAAACTTTACAAAGTCACATGGAAATGTTTTGCATGAGCCATCTAAAATAAAAATGTTTGCTGAATGTACACATAATTCTGAATGGTTTCTATTTTCTATTAGTGCTTGCATGTGTACGCTAATAAAAACCAGTTACCTATAGATTACTGTGGCACAAATGATTTGCATTTGGTGATGCCTACAAAATTTCATAAAAGGAAACGTTGGCATGACAAGTATATGACAAAAAAATAATAAAATACTCAGAGATACAACTGAAAATTATTCTGACTCATGTCTGTGGCAGTAAAATGTTATATAATGGCAGGAAAATGGTCTGACATGAAAACTGAGGAGGTAAAGTAATCTATTTTGCAGTGCATACAATTATGTAGCTACAGATGAACAATTTAGGTTAATGTTCACATCAAATTTCATGGGGGGGGGGGGGGGGCTGTTTAATTTAATTGACTTCAATAGTGGCATGTGTGATAGCACCAGATGGGCTAGCTTTTTAGCATTTCAGAAACTGCTGATTGCCTGGAATTGTCACACACAAACGTCTCTCGAGTTTACACATGCACAAACCAAAAAACACTGAGTGAAAAAGCAGGTCAGTGGGTGGACACGCCTTGTTGATAAAAGAGATCAGAAGAAAACGGCTAGAGGTTCAAGCTGTAGAAAAATGAAAATGGTTCGAGCTGTAGGAAACGATGTACAGTCATCGACAAAAGTTTTGTCGCATGTGTGCCTGATACTGACAACAACTGATAACTTCACTTCAGATTAACCAATTTTCATCAACAATGCCTTACATTAATCCTACAAGTACACAGATTGTTTTGTGAAAGCAACAGGAAATTGTACATTTATTTATACTTTTTACAGCTAATAAAAGATTAACATATCCATTCTAGGCTGGGAAAAATCATGTAACATCAAATTCTGGATCAAAGTAATTAGTAAAATTAGTAAAATATAATTAGTAAAAATTAATGAAAAGTGCGGTTAGTGGTGGCCCAGTGGTAGGACTGTACATCATATTTCTTGCAATGGTCACCATACACCTTACAGGTCCTGTACAAGACACAGCTAGAACACCTTGACCTGCTTACCAAGGCCCTAATACGTGGAAACTGTTATTAGCAGAAACATGGAGGAAAAAAATTATATTTGAGATGAATTATTAATTCAATATCATATTGCTATGCCACCAATGTTGTTACTGACCATCTA
>JBCNYH010000027.1:36933893-36944436 GCA_039654325.1 Tandanus tandanus | reverse complement strand
ATATATAAACTAAAATATTTTATTCACTTATAGATGTTGAAAGTTAGTTTATCACCCACTTAAAAGCAAACAGATGTACACAGATATACTGTGTATCATACATAAGATTGGGAACTTTCATTGTTTTATTACGCCTGGACAGAAAAGTGTGAAATAATTCCAGTGATTATTAGCAATTACTATTTTATGACAGCGTAAACTTATGTTTAAATGATGACGAATACCAATAAAACTGACTTAATAATAAAAAATAATAAGTATAATTGACTGAAAGTTACAGGCTTCATAAGATGTTGTGGAAAATTAAATAATGTAGGTACAGCACCCTCACGGAGCCTTGTTGTCTGTCCTGTTCTGTCAAACCAGTGCTCCTCTAAATGGTCGGAACACGGCCCTGCATGTTTTGATGGATAATAGTTTTCTCTTCTCATGTTCACTAACCACTTTTTTAATAGTTCTGGCTTACTGTGTGGAAACCTGTTAATGGCAAGACAATGGCTGGATTTACATGTCCTATGTACAAAATTTAACATATGTATGTACATATACATGACACATAAAACAAATATATAATTATGACTTAGCGTCATGCATGTGCACATCTATATATGCCTTTATGTAAATAACTTTATATAAAACAAATTCTCATTTGCCTAATAACTGAATTATTTGGCCTAGGGACAGTATATTTTAATAACAAATGGTATAATTATAATAATGAGTATTATTAGATATTTATTACCAGTAACAGGCTATATAAATGGTATTTTGTTTTTTCTCACACGTGGGACATTACAGGACATTTTGGCATAAATGGCATTAAATACATTATAAATCCTACTTAATTTTGAAATGTTTTTCCATTTCCAGTTCCTTTTCTGTATGTACAGTTAATTTCTGCACAAGACGGCATAATAAAATGTAAGAAACAGTTGTAAAACAATAAAAATACTGAGAGAAATTATGGTTGTTTAGACCAGCGGGGGAACCACAGCAGGCAATGTTTTGGTGCTCGCAAAATGGGCGCTTAAGCATATGTGGTTACTTCAGATTCAGCAGCCCAGTGCAACATCCAGTGTTTATTTTTAGATCGGTGACCCTACCCCACCACTGCCTGGAGTTTATGTTGGAAACATTAAATGTTTTTAGCTCATTTGGCCTAGGGGCCAAATAGGCTATTCTAATGCTGCAGATTTCCAGTGTGTTGTTGTCTGTCTGTTACAGCTTTTTTTTTAGTCTCTCCTGCCTGCAATTCCTGTTAGATCGTCACGATAATGCACACATTCCTTCTATGTACCTTTCTCCAGGTATATGTTGATTTTCAAGTTTCCAGGTCAATCCCCCTGGTCATACTGATCCAAAATAGCACAAAAATGTCACTCCTTACAAGGGAGTAACGTTGTTAGATCTACTTGCCGATTTTTTTCCCGGAAGCGGAATAGGCTGTTCCAGGAGTAGGCTATCCCCCTGCAGGAAAAAAAAATTGGCAAGTAGATCCAGCCATACTGCTAGCGCAAACGTTATAATTTTACATGCTTTACTAAAAGCCACGTTTCTGGGCATCCGAATGAAAGTCTGCTTTAGGTAGGTATGCTTTATTCCAAAGCTTTGTGGTGGCTTTTTTTTTTTTCAGAGAAACATTAAAATATTTAAAAAAACCTTTTCATTTGTTACGATGCACTTCGGGAGTTGCTAGCCATGCGGTACTGTTTATATTTTTCCATACAATCTTTTTGTGCACTTCCACAAACAAAATATAGTTCCACTGTATTTCTTTACTTCTGCGTGTTTTATTTTTTAATTTTTTAATTATTATTTTTTTTTTTTTAGTTTTTGCAGGCTCCATATTATGTATGTTCCCTATTAATATTGATATTTTTTTCTGTTTTCAGCACAGTATCATTATTTACATACTTATGAATAATATGATTACATCACACACATTCCTCAAAACTGCTGAATGCAGGTGCTAAGTTTAATCATTCCTGCACATTTTCATGTGACCTGTTACCTGCCAAATGAGCTACAAAGTCATTGACGTATTTTTATTTTATTTTACATTTTTTTGCAATTTTTCTCGCATAGCCCTTGTAGTTCAAACTTTATTTGTTCATATCTTTCATATTTTGTACTCACTCACTCTTCTTGGTTCAAGTTTCTTGCTGGGAGACGGATGTGCTAACCACTTAGCCACCGTGCCTCCCCAAATTTTGTACAACAAAAAAGTTTGTGCAACAAAAATTTCCATCATTTAAAAACTCGTATTTTTGAGAAATTGATCATGTGACTGGTTTGGTGCTGAAGGGTCATATATGATTAAATGAGTTGAATTAAATTAAGTTGAGAGGACTCATGATGAAATATGACATTTCACTTATGTTTCAGTCATGATGGTGTATACTTGGAAACATGCAATATATATATATACATGGTTGCTTCACGCATATACTTTTATTTGTTTATTTTTAGTTTTGGCAACATGATGTGCAAAGAAAAGCGAGATTCTGTCTCAAAAGAAGATTTGGCTAGAGCCACACTTGTGACCATCACAAACAACATAGGTTCAATCACACGAATGTGTGCACAAAATGAGGTATACCCTACACATTGTTACATGCTAGTATTTTTTGCTGTGTGGTTTAGTCTGTTTTGGCCTTACCCTTGTCTCTCAGCCTCTTTACAGTGCTGCCTTGTGGAATCTGGTTCAAGCAGCATTGTACAGGGCTATGAGTGTCCAGGGTCCATGCAACATATGAAGTGAATTATGTTTTATTGTTCAATGAATCTGGTTAAGAGGGTGATGGATTAATGTGTCTTGTTTAGCACATCAATAGAGTGGTGTTTGTTGGAAACTTCTTGCGGGTGAACGCATTATCCATGAGGTTGCTGGCATATGCGTTGGACTACTGGAGTAAAGGACAACTGAAAGCTCTGTTTCTCAGACATGAGGTGTGTTTTGTGTGAGTGTGTGTGTGTGTGTGTGTTGTGTAAAACATACAGAAACACTAAAAGAAATGGTTTCTTATGATGATTGACTCTGCTTTTTTCACAGGGCTACTTCGGGGCTGTTGGAGCGCTGTTGGAACTGTTGAATTCATCTTGATCACTGCTATCATCTCAGGACTACTACCAAAATTCTCAGTAACTCTGGAGATTCACCACCAGATACCTTCTCTGTCTGGCTGTTATCACATTACATGAATGAATGGACATTGGTAGTTGTGTAAAATGTCATGCCATCGACTGTACTGTAGATGTGGTCTCTAGGTATTGAGGTGAAACTTCGCTTTCGGTCAGTTCTTTAGGGTCTGTACAGTGCAGTGTCTTCTACAGCTTTCTCTGAATTAAATACTTTTCACTACTCGCTTTTCAATCACAGTGCTAGATTACAGAACCTCATGTGCAAACTAGCTACAGATAGTTATTTCCTTAGCATAAAATCTTCATAGCAAAAGTGTACAGGGATCAATTCAGTAGTGTTTTTGATCCTGATAAGCCTTGCTAGTAAAGTCGCTCTCATAGTAGTGGATGCCTTTGGCAACAATGGATACAATATTTTAATTAGCTTTTAATTTTCATGTTCTTATTTCAATCACAGTTCAACTTCTCAGTTGTGGATGCATTTGCAGACAATACATTTCCTTTTTTTTATGTTTTAGTGGGAAGGTCCTGTGCATGGGTTCTAGGTCTCATATGCGCCTTGTCTTTTTGGTCCTTCATTGTGTTAACTGCAGATGAAGACCAATAAATTTGTTCATTTTTTAAGAAAGAAAGGAAGGAAAAAGCACTTGCTAAGAAAATGTCCATGGTAGCCGTTTAATGGCATTGCTGTCATTTACACTATTATGTTATTTTGTTATAGTTCTAAAGCCATAAGATGTGGTAAAGGATGTACACACTAGTAAAGATGGTCAGTGTAATTTTTTTTAATGGTATAAGGCATTTCAGTTAATGGGCATAAGAGTCAAATGAGGCACTTACCAAAGGTCATCCTTCTCTCACATTCTTTACAATTACATATATTCTTTATATATATTAAGAATTGTTAAATAGATAGGTCAGAGCGTTCCAGACAGATGTATTTTTGCTGTAAATCTTTAAGGCATACAGACTTGTATGTTCATGTTATATTTTTAAATCAAATGCCTTCAGTGGTAAAAACGATAGAGAAAACAGGGTGCATAAGCTTTCACTTCTGCAGCCTGTAAATGTAGGTGGATGTACCTGGTTTTATGGGGAGCAGTGCATGCATTTCTTATATTGTCTGTATGAAAGGATCTCTAATGGTTCTGTGGAAGTCTGGACCTTCAACCATCTAGGGACTAACCAGTGATGTGGATGTTACATGGATTGTGGTCCAATGGTTCATGTTGTGCTTTTACCTCACAGTAAAACTGTAAGACTGTTATTTTCTTCCAAAAGCTTTTCACTATGTTCAGATTAGAAATAATGAACATATTTAACAGTTACAGGCTTGTATGCTGTATGACATGAAAAGTGCCTAAAATCAAAGACAATCATATGATGGAGCTGCTTGAAATATTAATCACCATCTTCAGAGATATTGCGATGGCCTGGCGAGCTGTCCAGGGTGTACTCTGCCCTCGCCCAGAGTCGGCTGAGATGGGCGCCAGCCTCCCCGCGACCCTAATTGGGAGTAAGCGGTTCAGAGAATGAATGAATCTTCAGAGATATTGGAAGGTGGTTTTCTAGGATTTTTTGTTTTGTTTTGTTTTTTAATAGGAATGTACTGAGACTCGCCTTTGTACTTTTTATTATCTGCTTTCATAATAAAAGCTGTTTAAATTAACTGTGTGTTTGACTCCGTATTTTTAATGTGTACTTGAAACATGGAGACTTGTGAATGAGCTGAAATGCCATCATTTTGGCTGTATGCAGAGATGGTGTGTGGAGGAGACGCGACTCGGATCACGCAGGACGGAAACATGGAAAAACGCTCCTGAACGGTGAAAGAACCAGTGTGTGTTCCTGCAGTCTCAACTCCTCCTCCCTCCCTCTCTCTCTCTCTCCATCTGGCAAGGTTTCTCCTTTTAGGTCTCTTACTCCTTATCTGTAGTTCAAGGGAATCCCAGAGCTGTGAAGAAAGTCGCTTCTCGTCGCTCTTTGTTGCAGTAATGTCGCGTCTTCAGCGGTCTGATTCATTTTCATAACCATTGCTGATTGTTTTAAACTTAAAAAAGTCTCCAGGACACCGAACAAAACTGGGGGGAAAAGGATCTATAAGCTGTTAAAAAGGTAGGCTCAATTGTGGGATGTTGTTTTATTTAATACACTTGTTTATTTTAAAGAAACTCGTGCTGAATTACGGCTTGGTGTGTTTCTTTTTTTATTCCGAGTAAACTGTGATAAGAGTTTCAGTGCTGGTCGACACGTAGCTCTCTTATAGGAATCTCCTCACTGCATCTGTTCAATGACTTCATTTTTCCTCTCGATGGCTTTTTGATCTCGGTACACATCACACTTTTCTTCACACATTTTCCTGTTGATCGTGTTTGAATTCATTCGAAATGTTTTGGTTAACTTTCCTGAACCGAGTAGAAGCTACTAAAGATAAATATCAGGCCTAAATAAATCATCATTAAACTCCATCATGGACCACAGTATTCCAGCATGTATGCTATAAGTTGCACAATCATTTGTTTATGATGTGTTTCATTCCTGTATCTGCAACATCAGCTCTATTTCTTCAGTGTTTGTTTTATTTATTTAGTAATAGCCACTGACCTTACCATCCCTCTTCATGCTAACTAATGTTATGGAAGTCCTCGCTTGTGTCCTTTGATTGATCTTTTAAATTCATGCAGGTTATTTGGAATAATAGACCTGTTTCAAATTTGCTGGTTTCTCTTATAGCCAGCTTCCAAATCAATGTTCCCCTCTAAATATTTCATCAAATATATATGAGCATGAGTAGATCTGGTACCAGTCCATCATGTTACCCTTATGACATCTGTAAGTTTTATCTGCAGAGTCACATGCACCATAGTCCTGTCCTTTACTTGTTCTAACAGCCTCATGAGGGACCTGTAGTTTCCAAGCAATTTGAAAATATCCATAGTTGAGATTGACTCATGTATAACATTGTGTTAATAATGTGAGAAAGTTCAACTCATCCCAACGGCTTAAACCTGGTGATGATTTGACTTTGGTATTTGCACCGCTAGGTCCATGGTTCCCTGGCAGTCAATCTCATAATCCACTGCCTGTCCAAAATGATCCACTCTGGCAAACCACTTTTCTGTCAAATATGCTCATGGAGTGCAAACCTCTCTGCCTTCTGCTATTGAGGTGAAGCAATTTTGAGAGGAAAAGAATTGTTTTTCTACCGCAAAAAAAAAACTAAGACGTTAAAGGAGATGTGTCATTATTGTTACCCAAATTCAGGTGCCAAAAAGTCATCTAAATATGCCATCAATGTCCAAAGTATTTGTCTATATCTTGTAAGTAGCCTTTTAGCTTGCAAAGTAAACGGAGTCGTGAATTTTGGAGCCCAGAATGAAGCGAATGGAAATGGACTGCAAAATTGGATTGCAAACCCTAGCAAATTTAATGTTTGAACATAATTTATGTCTGGTATCCTTCATAAACCAAATTTCCATCTATAAGAATGATAATGTCTTGTTTTATAACGCACCACTGATGATATTTTGGCTATTTTCTTCAAACAGCCATGATGCCATCCTTTAATAAGACTGAATATAGTTATAAGATTTTGATGGATGATAGCCAGAAAAGGCCGTTGGCACCCATCTTTCAAGTGCTATTTGATATACTTTTAGGGTTCTGTAAGACATTGTTAAAGATAGCATATGATTTTTTTTGTACATTCACATGTATGCAGAGTTTGTATTAATGTGGTGTGTAATGCTAGAAGGATCAGTGATGTACATTAGACATAGTCATTTGAACTGTGAGCTTTTATACACATTTCACCACGTGATTCATGAATCAAGTAGGAATGAATATGTCTGAATTATAGCCAAAGTATCGGAAGAAAAGACACTCAGTACTTTATGATAACCATTGGCCATAGCCTTAGGAGTTCAGAACTACAATGTGCTGGATTGTCCCTACTAGTGGTGCTATAAAACCACCAAGCACGGACACGGGACAACCATCCAAGTCATGATTCATGCCTACGGTGTTCCGCTCAGGAGCTCCATTATAAAACTCATTCTGTACAGTGACTTAAAATATTCTCAAAGCGGCTCCCGAGAGGCGCATCGACAAGGTGCGTGACTATCAACCTGGAGATTGCGAGTTCGAATCCTGGTTGATGCCACAGAGTCCATGGGACACAGCTAACTGGCTGAGCTCTCACGGGAGAGAGGGATGGCATACGCTCACTTCCCTGTCACTCACAGCGATCACCAGCCAATCATGGGCTTCTGTGAGCTCATTCGTACGAGGGGACGAATAGCGCTGTCCCTCCGAGTGTGTTAAGCCGCCCCCCAAATATGCATGCACAGCAGTTCGTAAAGAAGCGGGTGGCAGCATTGCATGTCACGGAGGGGGCATGTGCATGCTTACACCCCTCCATTGTTAGTGGTGGTCGTGTGATAGGGAAGGCAATACTTGACAGGTGGGAATTAAATATGAGATTTGAAAATGATTGCATTATCTATACAAAACTATACACCGATCAGCCATAACAGGAACGCCACCTGACTGGTCCCTACACAGCATACACAGCAAGCTGCAATGTACTGTGTGTTCTGACACCTTTCTATCATAGCCAGCATTAACAGTTTCAGCAGTTTGTGCTACAGTAGCTCTTGTGTGTCATCAAAGCAGACGTACTAGCCATCGCTCACCACACTCACCAGTGACCCCTGGGCACCCATGACACTCTTCCCAGTTCACTGGTTGTCCTTCCTTGGACCACCTTTGGTAGGTACATACCACTGCATACCAGGAATATGCCACAGACCTGCCGTTTTGGAGATGAGTGAACCCTGATCTGCCATCGCATCAAAAAAAAAAATTATGACCACTTAGAAATTGAAGTGAATTAATTATCTGATTAAGGGGTAGGATGTCTTAGGCAGAAAGTGAACTATCAGTTCTTGAAGTTGTTTTATTGCAAACAGGAGAACATATCCAAAACATCTCCAAAACAGTAGGTCTGGTAGAAAGGTGTCAGTATGCATATATTGCTGAGTATAAGGCTGTCTAGCTGCAGACCAGTCAGGTGGTGTTAATGTTATGGCTGATCAGTGTATAGTGCGACATAGTGTATCTGTTCCATCTGTTTCCCACTGAAGTCCATTATGAATTTCTATACACATTTTTTTGTCCAACACACACCAAGTAAAGATTAAGTAATAAGTTATTCATCAAAATGTAACAATTTAGGTCAAATATATAGTCTGTATTAAATGATCATTAATTATCTGTAGTAAATGATCATAAAAATGTTGAATGGGTTCAAACTGAAGTTCAGCACCTTTATTTTTCTGTATATTATCTTGTTTTTAACTAAATTTTTATAAAAGTAGAAAATATTCATTCATTCATTTTCTGAACCACTTAATCCTAATTATGGTCACAGGGAGGCTGGCGCCCATCTCAGCCGACTCTGGGGAAGGGCAGAGTACACCCTGGACAGCTCGCCAGGCCATCGTAGGGCAAGTAGAAAATATGCTGTAAATAATTAATTAAACTAAATAAATAAATAAACAAATTAATGTTAATTTTTAATCCAGTGTCATGGGTCTGGAAGGTTGAGAACTACAGCATTGTAATGGTGCCAGTATATATGATGGTGCCACTTTGTCTAATGTTGAATCATATCCTAAAAGGGAAAGGAAACCCAAACTTAAACGCTTACCAACATTGTATACGCCTTTGCACATCAAAACGCACTATTGTTATTACAAGCTTCTTCGTGAAGAAAAGAAAAAATAAGTAATAAATCCGCACACGGGGTGACATTGTGCTGCAAAATGTCACACGTGTATGTGACGGTAAATACGGAAGTAATTTGCATTTGAATAAACGGTGGTATATATCGTTCGCTCTTATAAATGAGCCAATGTTTGTCTGATGTATGTAAATGTCAGTATTATGTGTAAATGTGCCTAGTTTTATTTTATTCCAAAGTTCACTAGTTTATGTCTGATTTGTTTGTTTAATATTTGTATAGTTATTTTTGCCATTTTTATTTTGCCATGTTTCCCTATATGAACTGACAATTTCACGCATTCACAAAAGTGATACGTCTATGTACTATATGTGTCTATATACGATTTGCAACTTTGAAAATGTAAGTAAAAACACCTGATAATGAAAATATTAATTTGTTCATGAGTAACAGGAAAGTTTGGAAGTTTTCCTTTCATTTCACTTTAAGGCAGTTATTTTAGCTGGAAAGGCCTGCATTTTTAAACATAGTGGGCAACTCTGGCTGCACAACTTTTAAGAAGCCCTGTGTATTAAACCAAAATATCTTTGAGTGTGTTGGATAATAAAGTTGTATAGAAACTCATAGTGAGTTCAGTGGTCCAGGTTCAGTTGGAAAGTGGTCTCTGTCCTTGTTTTCATTAATCATTTTGTATGTATATCTGTTTGGTAGTTGAAATATGCATTGGATATCCTGTTGGTATTCCCACAACATTGCTGGACCTAAAAAAATTGACTGTTTTCATTGTTGTTTCAGGCTCAGACTTGTGAAAAATCTGCCTTGAATTTAGAACTATGCCTCAAGCATCCCAGGTCAGTCAGGTGAAAGATCAAGGGTTAGAGATTATTTCCAAATGGCTGTGGAAAATGAGGCCTTAGTGAAATGCTTATTCTCACTAATTTACTCAAACAAATGGTCATGATAACACACATCCGGTGTACACAGTATGTATATGTTAGTTACACATTGCCAGCGGTTCATCCCCTTGGCCACCCTGTTTGATTTTCTAAACTCGACAGCTGTTCCACATCAGGTCTTCATGCAGACTCACAGACAGACATGCTCAGTATCTAGGCTATGAGTTCTTCTTTCTCACTTTCCTTCTCTGCAGTTCTAGCTATGGAGCAGTCTCAGTGGTGGAGACATGTAGCCTTCCTCTTTCTTGGCATTTGGGTTCCATCATGCTTTACTCAAACAGCATCTATTGTGCACCCAAGTCCAACGCCAACAGTCAAGTCACCTGAGTATCTGAAGTTTCGACTTGCTGGTCATCCACGAAAGCATAATGAAGGCCGGATTGAGGTTTTCTATAAAGGTGAATGGGGAACCATCTGTGATGATGACTTCTCATTGGCCAATGCCCATGTGCTCTGTCGCCAGCTCGGGTTTGTCTCCGCCACAGGCTGGGCCCACAGCGCCAAATATGGAAAGGGCACAGGTAACAATAATAACACATGGCAAGCTAATTTAAATTATTAAAGATCATAGTCATGTCTTTCAAGTGCATCTGCTGAATACATTCTGAATGGGTTTTCTGCATGTTCGTGCGTGTGTGTGTGTGTGTGTGTGTGTGTGTGTGTGTGTGTGTGTGTGTGTGTGTGTGTGTGTGTGTGTGTGTGT
>JBCNYH010000027.1:36918795-36929087 GCA_039654325.1 Tandanus tandanus | reverse complement strand
ACACACACACACACACACACACACACACACACACACACACACACACACACACACACACACACACACACACCATTTTGTAATTGAATGGAGTCGTTTCTTAAGGGAAACCTGTGAGTTAACTTCAAGAACAAAAAGTAATCCACCGGTGTCTTTAAGATTACGTCTGCATTCATGTTTATTAAAAAAATTTATTTTTAAACAGAAAAAAGTGAAAGGATCGTGTTTCCATTTTAGTTCAACAGCATTTTTGGGAACTTTTAATCAGTCATCTATGATTTCCTGTATTGCGCAGTCATGAGGCATATGAGACAACACCGAGGCCAAATTCCTTTAGTCATTCATCAACATGGGAAGGGTTACAGAATAATACAAATGACATGAGAAAAATTGTGCTGTTCTTTAAGGGTTAGATTTCTCTCATATCATCAGTGTGTGAATGAGCTGGTAAACCATAATTCATATTCCATAACTTAAAAAAAAAACTCTATACCCCTGGGGGTTTAATTCTGATGCTGATGGTATATGATGGTAGTAGTTGATTAGTTGGATACTGATGTTTTCTTGAAGTTAAAGTCAATTCACAGGTTTCTGTTAATGAACTACATCATGCAGTTAGACTTGAAAAGTCATAAACATTTCACCAAGGGTGTCAATAATTATGGAGCTTAGTGTAACACTAAACCCAGTGTTGTACGGTGTCTGATAGGATTTCCACATCCCCACAGAAGCTTTTACAGTTTCTGGAATATTTCTGGAAGCTGTAAATGGAACCCTGTTAGGACTGTGGCATGTCGGATTTTGGAGAAATATGCATTGCTCACTGGTCTGGTACATAAAACACACTAGTTCATATCAAATCATCATCATATCAAAAACATATCAAATCACAGTTTGTGATTAAAGCAAATCAGATCCATTTCTTTCAGTATTCTGCCACTGTATCTTGGAAAGTTTGAAAAAATTATTAGTAATTATTAAACAATTAAGAAATTATGAGATTTACTATTAGTATATATACTCACTGCCAATGAAAACGCAACACTTAGAATAAATTAGATATGTTTAATATTTTGTCTCGAAATGGTCAATTAAATTATTAAAATAAATTTCATGCATCATTTGAGCAGTATGAATCAATAACAACCAAAAATCTTTGTGTCAAAATATTGCAACTTTAACAAAACTGAGGAACCCCTTCTTTCCAAAATCACAACAAAATGTCCATCCCAAAAACAAAGTTCAGTATGGAATATGATCTCCATTTGAGGTAATGCAGGCCGTAATTCGTCTGTGCACGGATCTGACGAACCTCCGTATGTAGTCCTGTGGGATGTTTTTCCACTCCTGCAATGCCACAATCAGTTCCTGCCTGTTCTGTGGTGCTGGTACTTGGCGTGATACTTGGCGTCCAAGCTGATCCCACAAGTGTTTGATGAGTGAAAAATCAGGCGAATACACAGACCAGGGAAGGACATTAAATGCCTGCTGCTGCAGATATTCGATCATTGATCATCATGTGACAGTCGAGGCATGGTCAAGATTCCACTGCAGAATGCTTAGATTTTTTGCTGAGCTTTATGTAGGCAAGATGACCACTCATTAAATGCACCCATTTCTGATTATTGAGACCCCCAAACGAACTTTAAGCTGTAAAAGAGTCTAGATCCAGAGCTCATGCTCAGTGAAGTGTGACGGTGAGTGCTGCTTCTGGAAATGAGTCATTGGGGTGTTTAGGGTCATTGAAATACCAGTACTCATATAGCTCGGATAGGATGGTCCCAAAAATATCACAAATAAAATTGTGTTGCACTTTCATTGGCAGTGAGTATACTACACAGGAACCACACCATCTGATTGGCTTGCTATCTGGATATTAAAAACATCCCAAATGGATAACGTGTATAGAAAAATAGTGGACACCCATAGATTCTCATGAAGTAGGCAGTGCCATTAAAAATAATAAAATCTCATTTTATTTCCATGTAGTATATACTAATACTTTTACTGAGTATAAAAACATGCCGTTACAGAGAATCTGTTGGCTACACATCACTTATGCTCTGTGTGCAAAGCTCACTTACCTGCTTCTGTAATGGTTAAATACATTAAAATAAACGATAAACATTTTGATTTAGTTTGCTTTTATGTTCCTGTGTACTATATTTACTACAACAGTTTTGCACCTCAGGCTCAGTGGTTTCAGCTGAATTGAACTGATTACTCAGCAACATCCAATAGTTAAGAGTTATAACTTTTATTATATTGCATAAGTTCACATTTGGAGGGCTCACATATCCAGGATAATATTACGCATCCCTGTCTCTGTACAGAATTAGTGTCACTGTCTGTAACCGTCTGTTGGTGTCTATCTACATTACACGTGCCAGTTCCTGCATAAAAGATATCATTATTTCATTCCTTATCTCCTGCAGGAATCTCAGAAAGAGATCCACTGAGCCAAAAGTCAGAATTAGAGCAAAAGCAAACAGGTACCATCTAAGGGGGAGAAACCAGCAGTGTTCTCTTCCTAGAGGTCTACAGTGCATTGTGTCTTGTAGAGACTCATCTTGAGTAGTGGTAGTCACTTTCTAACTAACACTTAACTTTGCTTCTGGGTAAACCCTTTTTTCAATGAATTGCTTAATTATCTGATCGATAACTGAGGATAATTCAGGTGCTTTTTCAAAGAGAAAATATATGACCATTGTTAAACATCCCTAATTGCCTTTTACAGCTTCTTCCAGCAATAATATGGAAATCTCTAGAGGCCCATTTTGTGGTATAATGACCCTCTCTCATTTCATCATAAAGGTGTACAACTGAAACAACTGTTATTATGATTAGTCTAAATAGAGCCAAGCACTTAATGTTCATAATTTATATTGATAACAGGATATATTTAAAAATATATACCTACCTAGGCCTATCTATGAATGCCAAGTAAGATAGCAAGCTACTGACAATAAAGTCCTTTAAGCCCCTGTTTCATACATTACACAGGTTAAAAAAAGATTATAAAATAATATATAAATATATATATATAAATATATAAAATAATATATAAATATATATATATAAATATATAAAATAATATATAAAATTATTTATTTTTACTAAAACTTTACTGTTTTGGGATATTATTATTGGGGCAGCTGTAACCTAATGGTTATAGAAGCGGCTTTGGAACCGAAAGGTCGCTGGTTCGATTCCCGAACCAGCAGGAAAAATGGGTGGTGGTGGGGGAGTGAGCTGCACCTTCCCTTCCTCCACATTCATGGCTGAAGTGCCCTTGAGCAAGACACCTAACCCACAACTGCTCTCCGGGCGCCCCAGTGTGTGTGGCAACCCACTGCTCCGAGTGTGTGCTCACTTTGGATGGGTTAAATGCAGAGACAATCATTTCCCTTGCAGGATTAATACAGTATAGCAAAATCAAAAATCTAAAAATTTATATGATAACACAGCTTTAAATCCACTTCACTCAAAAGTACGACAATCCCTTCTGTCTTAACCCAGCTAAATCCATACAGCAAATAAAATCACAGTTTGTTTGTGAAAGGGGCTTCAGTACCAAACATTAGGACAATTATGCACCTATTTTGTGAGGAATGTAGATGAAATATCATTTTTATTTACAACTTTCTATGTTGGTAATCCCACTAATTATGATTTCATCTCTCTTATAGTATAAATGGGTGCTTTTATATATTTAATTTTCTCCTCTTTATACACACGATACCAGGTGTGCTGCAGCTAACATTTTTAGGCATTTTTAGTCACAAATGTTATCGAATGCTACATGATATAAACTATATTAAACAGTACCAGTACTTTTATGCTGGAACAATAATTTTAGTAACATTCTTCAGGTTTTGTATATAATACAAGTATTTGTATTTTGTATTTGTAACATTCTTCAGGTTCATGTTTAAATATGAACCTCATTTTCTATTATTCCTCAGTCTTATGGCTTTTAAAAATTTACCAACACAAAGTGCAAAATTTTGACAAATACTTTACAATCTCTGTTACATAACTGGCAACATAAGATAAAACCATAAGTGTTCAAAAAAATATGGTGTAATATGTACCTCAACATGTTTAATATACTCTAGTGTCTGATAAAATTCCTTATGAGCCCATATAACAATATATATTACCAATATAGGGCGGCATGGTGGCTAGCACATTCGTCTCACAGCAAAGTTCTAGGTTCAAGTTCCAGGCTTAACGAGGCCGTTTCTGTGTGGAGTGTGCATATTCTTCCCGCTTGCTCCGCATACACTGGTTTCCTCCCATAGTCCAAAGACATGCACATTAGGTTAGTTGGCTGTTCCAAATTGCCCCTAAAGGTGTGAGTGTGAGTATAAATTGTTGTGTAGGTGTTGGCCCTGTGATGGTCTGGCAAGCTGTTCAGGGTGTACTCCCTCTTTGAAAGGTGTAGCCTTGACATAGGCTACAGCCTCCCCGCAACCCTAAAAAGATTCTGCAAATGAGTGAGAGTGAGTGAATAGTACCAATAAGTAGAGTATGAGCCATTATTATCTTTATGCATTGGCAATATTAGTATTATATAAGCAACAAGCAATATATCAAAATAAGAAAAAAATTATATTTAGTATTTGTCATCTTGTTCAATTTCATTTTACTGACTTTTTATCCAATGGGACTTACGACAGAGACATGATACAACTGAGCGTTTAAGGTTTACGGCTCTTTCCAAAGGACACAACAGTGGGAGCTTGATGGTGCTGGGTTTTGAACAACTATTTATAAAACTGGCTGCCATTTTTACAGTATTTTAAGAATTTGTGGTAGATACGGTATAAGCATTGATTCATTAACAATCGAAGGTATGTAAGGGTTAAAGACTCATACCGTGCAGTGGTTATAAAGGAAAAATGAGAACGTCTTTGTGCCTGGTGGTTATAGTGAGAAAGATTATAAATAGAAGTGAATAACAGAGTAGGAATGGACAGAATGACAGGGATCACTGACCCATGCTGAACTCTTTCTCATTTGTTTGTTGTATTACCATAATTGAAATTTCTGCTTGTCTGAGAAAAAACTAAAGGAAAGTGAGAGATGTAGAGAAGAAGGCATTCTGGGTTACTCATGACATCACCAAAAAGCAATTCACTTACTAATACGTACTAACAATTCTAATAACACTTTCTACCAATATCACTGTCATTCGTAATCCATGATGTTGAAATGTCTTTAGCTTTTTTTTTCCCCAAATGTAAGAATGTCAGCCGGTGGAAAGGTGGATAAGCAAAAAGATCAATAAATGTCTATTAAGTGCTGTATGTATCTATTACTGTAAGATGATACTACTTACCGTGGTGGTATATTTAACTGATGCCAATTTCAAGAGCTGTCTGTGTCCGTCTCTATTTTCACATAATTTTTCTGCATGTGTGTTTTCCTATGTTTGACTAATGATGCTCTAGATGACCAAAAGTAGGTGAACACCTGACCAACACATCTAAATATAGGCCATCACCAATCTATTGCCAGAAAGCATGAAGTACGCAAGGGCACCATTGTCTACATTGCTGTAGCATTACTGTTTCCCTTCAGTGGAAAAGCCCCAATGTCACACACATTAATCACTTTTCGGATTAACGGTAATGTAGGCTGCACCCCAGGCCTCTTCACCCAATATCAGCGCTAGACCTTACTAATTCTCTTGTGGCCAAATGGATAAATTGTCACAACCATGCTGTAAAATCTACTGGAATTCCTTTCTGGAAGTGGTAACAGCACGCTGGGAACTAAATCTGGAATGGGACATTTAATGCGTACATATGGTGTGATTGGTCAAGCGTCCTCATACTTTTGGTCACCATACAGATCACCATAGATGCAGAACTAATATATGTGCATGTTATATTTATAGTGGAAATGTGAAAGTTTTTCAGACTTAATGGATGTTTGCATTGCAGGCAAGAAGCCAAAGCTAAAGCTATGACTAAAGCTAGCTCTAAGTCTAAACCTGGCAAGTCGGCCACAGCCAAAAGGTAACCTTGGTAAAAGTGGGGGGGAATGACCATGGTCTTCCTTGTGCAGCTGCTGTGAATTTGAACAGATGTTTGAATTTTGGTTTCTACTAAATGTTTATGTTGTTTATTTCAAATGTTTTGTGTCTTTGTCTGTTAGACTAGAGTTAGAGCCAATGTTCTCTTTGTCAGTACTACATTATTCTGCATTAAGGTCTTGCCTTTTAGATCTCATCTAAATTGTGATCATTTGTGTGACATGAACAGAAACCCCTTCATAGCCATAGCCTGTTTGTCTGTCTCTGTCTTAGACTGTATGCAGAGCGGCAAAAGAATCACTTCCTGGTTCACTCTGTGGCATGCTTAGGCACGGAGGTTCACCTAGCTGCCTGTCCTCTGGAATTCAACCAGGCCAATGCCACTGAAAGCTGCCCCGGGGGCATGCCTGCTGTTGTCAGCTGTGTGCCTGGACCAGTATATTCCCAAAACCGTGCCCTGAAGAAAAAGCTCAAATCATCGGTAATATACTGTGCCCATAACTAATTTTTATTACCTCCTCCAAGAAGGTTATGTTTTACCCATGGGCTGTGTGTGTGTTGTTAGCAGGATTATGCAAACAGTTATATGTAGATTTTCATTCAATTTCTACCAGAGGTGGGGCAAATTCTGGATCAAGAAAGTCTTTAAATGATTTTTTAACAATGTAAGACAAGATGATTATTGACATTTTGGTTCATATGGGGGATTGCTGGTCTTGGTGGAGGTTTGTTCTTGTTTTTACGTATATTTTTGCTTGCGGAACCATTCTTATTTATTGATCTGTCTCATGCAGAGCACAGTGCGTCTGAAAGGTGGGGCAAAGGCAGGAGAAGGCCGTGTGGAGGTACTGAAGGGCAATGAATGGGGAACAGTGTGTGATGATCGCTGGAACATACAGTCTGCCAGCGTGGTATGCAGAGAACTGGGTTATGGCTCCGCAAAGGAGGCTCTTACTGGAGCTCGCATGGGACAAGGTATGAGGGAGGAACAGAGACCAGAGAACAGAGAAAGGCACCAAACACGTGCATTGAAATGTAATCTACATCTTTCTGGCACATACCTTACCATAATAATTGTGTGACTGTGCCCGTGTGTGTGTGTGTGTGTGTGTGTGTGTGTGTGTGTGTGTGTGTGTGTGTGTGTGTGTGTGTGTGTGTAAATGAAACCTTTACAGAACGAACCATCTGGAGTCCTTCAGTTCCTGGATATTAAAGCATGAGCATGTTTTTTATTAGGAGGAAAAAGGAAAAGTGGCATTCGGGTACAAAAAAGAGAGAGAGAGCGAGAGAGAGAGAGAGAGAGAGAGAGAGAGAGAGCGAAAGAGAATGAGAAAGAGAAAAATAGAGAGAGAGAGAAAAGAGAAAGAGAGAGACAGAGAAAGAGAGAAAGAGAAATAAAGAGAGAAAGAGAAAAAAGAGAGAAAGAGAGAGAGACAGAGAAAGAGAGAGAAGGAGAGAGAGAAAGAGAGAGAGAGACAGAGAAAGAGAGGAGAGAGAGAAAGAAAGAGAAAAAAGAGAGAAAGAGAGAGATAGATAGAAAGAGAGAAAGAGAAAAAAGAGAGAAAGAGAGAGAGAGACAGAGAAAGAGAAAAGAGAGAGAGAGAGAGAAAGAGAAAAGAGAGAGAGAGAGAGACCATTGAGACATGTTAATAAAAAAACTAAAACTAAGAGAAGAGGAAAAGCACGCCACCCTGATTATTGGTATTTATGAAGAAGGGGACAAAGAAAAAGAAAAATGAATGAAAGAAAGAAAAGCAGACAGGAAGTGAGAGCGGTGTCCCGAAATCTGGTCCTTCTGTAAAAATCCGAGTGTTTTTTCACAATCAAAAACATTCCATCCTCATTGACGAGCCAATTAACACCGCCGGCTACACACCAGGCAAAATGGGTTGTCATGGCAACCAAACGTGCTATTGTTAGTGCTCCGTTAGGTTTCAGGAGTGTGTGTGTGTGTGTGTGTGTGTGTGTGTGTGTGTGTGTGTGTGTGTGTGTTACAGTGCTTTACTGTGCCACAAATGTAAATCTGTTGCTCCAGTTAATCTTTTATATCATCATGACACCGATTTTTATTTATTTATTCCCTTTAAAAAAACAATTTCTAACAACCCTGATCCGGAGATCCGCCCTCGAGCTCAGAAAACAAAAGGAAATGAAATCTGTGAGAAATTCATCCTTTTCCAGGGAAAACCGGGAATACTGAGCAGGTGTACTGGTAAAAAGAAAAGGAATGGCAGGAACGGGGTACTTAGGAATGTGGAGTGATGCGAAGGAAAACAGGAGAACGGGATTCAAGGAAATTAAGGAATACTGGGGAGGAAATAGTAACGTTACGAAAAATTATAGCACAGCCAGGGGGCGGGGTTTAAGAAGATAGCAAGGAATGCATGAGATGCTGGGAATAATGATAGTGTTATGAATATGGGAAAATAACGAGGAGTGAGAAGATATTCGAAAATGAGAAACCGCTGGGATTTCAGGAATGTAGGAAACCTGAAGATTACGGAGAATGAGAAAAAAAAAAAATCAGGAATACACTGGATATTCAGATAAACAGAAACAATAAGAATATGGGGACTATGGGAATTATGTAGAGTGTTGGGAAAATTGACTGTGCAGGATATTGAGAACACTGGGAAAATCTACTTTGGGGATACTGTGAATTTTGGGAAGATTGACTGTGTGGAATTTTGGGAAGATTTACTGTGTGAAATTCTGGGAGTATCGGGAACATTTATTGTTTGGAATTCTGGGAATATTTACTATGTGGAATTTGGAAATATAGGAACGATTTACTATGGAGAATTTTGGGAATATTGGTAAGATTTACTGTGGTGAATTCTGGGAATGTTGGTAAGATTTAATGTGTGGAATTTTGGGAATATTGATAAGATTGACTGTGGTGAATTTTGGGAATATTGGTAAGATTTACTGTGTGGAATTTTGGGAATATTGGTAAGATTTACTGTGGTGAATTTTGGGAATATTGGTAAGATTTACTGTGTGGAATTTTGGGAATATTGGTAAGATTTACTGTGGTGAATTCTGGGAATGTTGGTAAGATTTAATGTGTGGAATTTTGGGAATATTGGTAAGATTTACTGTGGTGAATTCTGGGAATGTTGGTAAGATTTAATGTGTGGAATTTTGGGAATATTGATAAGATTGACTGTGGTGAATTTTGGGAATATTGGTAAGATTGACTGTGGTGAATTCTGGGAATGTTGGTAAGATTTAATGTGTGGAATTTTGGGAATACTGAAAAAAATACATGAGAAATTGAGAATGTACAGAACAATGTGGAGATTCAGGAGAAGAGGGTGTATCTTTGTAAGAAAATAAATATGTGGATATAAAAGTTTTGGGAATACTGAGGAATACTGTGAGGGTGGATCAGTGGAGGACTGTGCGTCGGGCTGTAAATGGTAACTCCTTTCTGTTTTTCAAGAATTCCTCCAGTAGGCGTGTAATGAAAACGGTAGCAAGTGTTGTAAATACATCAACCTGCAGCGTCGTGGTTTACGAGTCGCTCCGCTTTGATGAAGTCAGAAAGAGAGAAGAAGAAAAACGCTGAGCGGCTGCAGGGCACGTCGTCACACATGTCTTATTTTAACAACGGATTCAGAGGTTAACAGAGGAAACAAGGACGTAAAAACCTCCGGCGACTGGAGAAATGTAATATCGGTGGCGGCAAAATAAACACACACCTGTGCATCAGACATGTGTAGATCTCTGTGCTGCAGCTTTTTTGGGATGAAAGTGATGCTGAAATTACGGCAGGAAGTGCCTGAAACGGAGCGCCTCTGAACCTCGGCGTGGAAAGTTGGCAGCGATCATCATTAATGCACTACAGATACACACGGCGGTGTGTGTGACCACTTGAATCTCAACTCAGGAGAGGGGCATTTCCTCTGTGTGTGTGTGTTGATAAACAATTACAAATTACTTTTAAACCATAAACACAGTGAGTGTATTAAATATTCATTACTCAGTAATAATAACCGATTCTGTTATTACTATATAAGCCCCGCCCACTCTAGACTCATTACCAGTTATACAGCGTCTGTCTGTGTTTAATATGTTTTGGGATCTCAGTCACTCTAGTGCAGGATTACAGGGGGGGTAACATAATACAAAATCTCTTATAAAAGGTAAAAAATAAATAAAATAAAAAAAAAGGACACACACACACACACACACACATATATATATATATATATATATCGAGAGAGAGAGAGAGAGGAGACAGAGGGAG
>JBCNYH010000027.1:36861938-36886938 GCA_039654325.1 Tandanus tandanus | reverse complement strand
TAAACACCATAATTATTCTTAATGCGTCATACCATCATGTTCCACATTAAATCATCATTTAATCATTTACCATGTAAACCAAGTGCGAGTTTAACAATCATAATCACCTTGTAAGCTAACATGGTTTACATTCTACAGGCCTTTCTTCTACACTGTTTTTGAATGACTTTTTTCTCAGGGGAGACTTTCTGTAAAAACTTTATTCAGGAGTGTAAAGAAGTTTATTTCATAGTAACATAACTGTGATAAAATCAAGCACTGTTATATGTTTATATGGTATTTTTAGCATGTCTCCAACATGTTTGGGTATCCTCAACATGTGGCCAACAAATCTGCAGAATTAGAAGTCAGAAAAAAGCTGTAGGAGTTGATTTCAGAAAAAAGGTACCTAGGGACAAGGTGGAGCTCACTATTTCAAAATCACCTGATTATTATAATGATATGTACATTCTGAACACAGGTCCAACACGTCTGCAAAGTTTGAAGAAAGTCTGAGGAAAGCTGTATGACAAGCTGATTTTAGAAGACTCTAGAACAGGCGGCTCCACAACATAATCTCGGTTTGGTCTATCTTCCAGCAGGGGATAACAAAGAGCAAAATAAAATGCCTTTATTTTCTTAAAGGTAAAGCACCCATGTTTGAGTGGACCATCTGATTCTTGTTTTGGTTTTACAGACAGATGATGTTAATTTTGCTAAATAATGTGACAATGTGAACAATTTATCTTATCTACTGAGGTGGATTAAAAACCAACATAAGGTAGGAGGCGAGGCTACTTGAACTTAAGGTCTCCTATTAGTTTTATAGTTCACTGTTCAGCATATTTGCAATAAAATTAGGCATCTTCATGCACAATATTTACATAACCTGGTAATCACAAATTTTCAGGGCAATTCCAAAGCTATAAACAACCACTTCTCAAAAATTCTTTATTTGAACAAATTATATGAACAAAATCAGTCTGAATATGGAAATAGTACAACTGTAAAGTTTTGGGCCTTTAAAATAAGGCCAGTTCAAAAAAAGGGGAAAAAAGGGTACCAAAAGTGAGATAGTGATGTTTCTGTATTATATTGCAAGCTGTTTTGGTTACAAGTACAAGGGTATGACACTGGATGGAGGTCAACGAGATATAAACATGTGCAAGTTCAACATCTGTAAGACAAAGCATAGCAAAATAATGGCACCCCGATTGTTATGATATTGTCAGGAGTGTAACATTATATATAACAATGCTTAAACTCTAGTGAAGAAATATTAAATTTTTGAAGTGATGATTTAAAGTCGGGGTATATTCCAACATTCGGGGTGCCATTATTCTGTACATGCACTGCCTGACATACGATAAACTTTGCACATGTTTAGATCTTGTTGACGTCCATCCAGTGTCATACCCTTGTGCTTGTAACTCAAACAGCTTGCAATATAATACAGAAATATTACAATCTCACTTTTGGTACAGTTTTTTTAAACAAGCCATAAATGACAAAGCATGAAGAAAAAAAAAAAAAAAAAAAAAAAAAAACATGGCTTACCTAATCCACCCCCATATCCCAGAGCATTATAGATCAACTCATACTGTGCAGGTTTTCCTTTAATGAAGTCGACCACAGCCTCCTGTGGAAGTTTACCAAGGTACTAATCAGTCAGTATAATGAGGACAATGTAACACGACAACCAATAAACCAGAGCTTAAAGTAAAACACCATAGTCCAGTCAGGAAACACACCTCTTGAAGAACAGGATGAGACATGAATAAGGAAACACTTACGTGGGTCTGCATCAGCCGTTCGTTCTGAAGCATACGGAAGTAATCTGAGAAAACAAAATCACTGGAAATAACCAACACGAAACACACCCTCACTTAACCAGCAGTCCTTTCTCCAACACATTGATTAAATTCCATAAGTAACCTGTCTAACCTGCTGTACGTTACTACATGATATGGGTACTTTCTGTTACCTAGCTAGCAAGCTAATCCTAACAAATGTGTTGGCTATAGAGGAACTAGCAAGAAAGTGTTCTTTAGTACAAAAGAAAATATAAACCAAAGTAATTTCCCCCCATAATCCGCTTCATAAAGTATTTCTAAGCCTATGTACCATGGTGTGGTGCTATTCCAATATGCCTAGAGACGCGGTTAGCTAACGTTAGTGACCGAGCTAGCTAGGGAAAGTTTGGGGGGAAAATACTCACTGTTTTCATACAGCGACAACAAACTAACTGATACTTACCAGGTCCGAAGCCATTACTTGAAGACATTTTATACTGTATGTATATATAAGTACTAATAATAATAATATTTAAATGTTTCTCTAATTTTAATGTTCATAAATTTAGTCTATTTCTTTTATCAGCATGCCACACACTGCTTCCTGCCAGCTCACGCTTAACACGAAGCCACTGCACTGCGCAAGCGCAGTACCTGCTGCGCCTGACGTCATTTCTCTTCCCATCCAATTTTAAAAATTTCCACTTCTTCCTTTCAGATAGAAAAATCGTGTATTTAAATCCT
Source organism: Tandanus tandanus (assembly GCA_039654325.1). NCBI lineage: Eukaryota > Metazoa > Chordata > Actinopteri > Siluriformes > Plotosidae > Tandanus > Tandanus tandanus. The sequence goes on along the minus strand of JBCNYH010000027.1, from coordinate 36,884,422 downwards.
TTTAAGAGGCAAAATTAATATAATCACTTCTCTTGTTGTACCCTAAGCTATTTTAAACATCCCTACAAATGAACAGCCTTAAATTAAATCCCTGTGTTATTATTATTATTGTTGTTGTTGTTGTTATTATTATTATTATTATTTATTTATTTATTTATTTATTTATTAATAATTAATTAATGTTAGTATGGTGTTGCTGTTGGTGTTGCGAGATAGTGATACTACACTAATACTAAGTAGGGCCTCCCTGTGCTCTGAATACAGCAATTGTTTTTGGCATGGACTTAACAAGATACATTACATTACGTTAACATACAGTGGCTTGCGAAAGTATTCATGCCCCTTAAAATTTTCCAAATTTTTTTCATGTTACAACCACAAACAAATTTCTTTTTTTGAGGATTTTCTTTTTTTTTTTTTTTTTGTCACTTTGTAGAACCACCATTCGCTGCAGTTACAGCTGCAAGTCTTTTGGGGTATGTCTCTTCCAGCTTTGCACATATAGAGACTGAAAATTTTGCCCATTCCTCTTTGCAAAATATCTCAAGCTCTGTCAGATTGGATGGAGAGTGTTTGTGATCAGCAGTATTCAAGTCTTGCCACAGATTCTCAATTGGATTTAGGTCTGGACTTTGACTGTGCCATTCAAACACATCAATACTTGCATTTAGGCCAAAGAGTTACATTTCGATCCCATCTGACCAGAGCACCTTCTTCCACATGTTTGCTGAGACCCCACATTGCTTGTGCAAAAGGCAAATGGGGCATCTTATGGCTTTCTTTCAACAATGGCTTTCTTCTTGCCACTCTTCCTTAAAGGCCAGAATTGTGAAGTGCAAGAACAAGAGTTGTCCTCTGGACAGATTCTCCCCATGAGCTGGGGAAATCTCCAGAACCTCCAGAGTTACCATGGAAAATCGGGGTATCATGCACCACTGGGGGTGCTGTGTGGTTTTGGACCCATGAACTGAGGAAGGCAGCATATGGCCTACCGGTCTGAAGTGTCACACTGTCATATTTGGTCCTTCATAAAAGCCGAACTGAAATGTCACACTGTCATATATTTGGTCCTCAATAAATCTTATGCAAATTGCTGGACTTCCTGATCACATTTTTATAAATAATAAAATTAATTATTGATCATTAACAGCATAAACATGAAAATAAATACGAATATGAATACAGAAACTGTAATATCTTTGGAATGAGTGATCATATTTCCTTTATTTAAAGACATTTGTGATCCCGAAAGGGAGAACTGTCCAATGAAGTCATCTGTAATGAAATATATATTCAAATTATTAATGATTACACCTATAGAAGCTGTATGATTTACTGTACTATTTAATTATTGGATGATTTATGTGACTATTGTATGAGGAGTTTGTTCACTGAAGTGAATGTAAGATTATTTTCTTATTTTATTTTCGGGCCATTACACACTGTACGGATATTGCTCAGCTGACCTTGAACACGGGACATTGGAACAAAATGTCGGACCTTGAAAAGAAACAAAATAGCCGTCCTAAGCGGTGAGTGTAAGATTATTTTATTATTTCCATACCACTCTGTTACAAGATTTGCTCGGCCAACATTGGACAGGAAATATCATGTTCTAACTCTATAACCTAAACATGGTATCTGAGCCCCTCTGCTGACTATAATATAATCCTGACAGAGGAATTAATTAAAAGGAGGGGTCTTGATGGACCAATTAGAGTCTAGAAATTAGTCATGGGCAAGAGAAGGAATTTTGGGGATCCAATCAGAGCTAGAGGATGGTAGCCCAATGAGAGTGGAATGGGCATGTTTTAAGCAAATGCAGGGCTGGTTTTGGGGGGGGGTGTCTCCATACTTGGAACAATTTCCTTTGTGTGAGTGATTGTAAGCTACTTTTTCCTAAAGGCTAAATAAACACCTGAAAAGCGAGTTTGGATCTCTTGTGTCGTGAACTGGACATTTTTCGCCATGACAGTTGCACTGGATTTTATTTTAGGGTATCAGAGTAAAGGGGGCTGAATACAAATGCACACCACACGTTTTAGATTTCTATTTGTAAAAAATGTTGAAAGACAATGTAAATGTATAATTTTGATTCCACTTTACAATTATGCACCGCATTGTGTTCGTCATTCACATAAAATCCCAATAAAATACATTTATGTTTGTGATTGCAACATGACAAAATGTGAAAAAGTTTAAGGGGTATGAATACTTTTGCAAGTCACTTTTTAATAGTGGTCAATATCAACAGTGTAAAGACAACTATTCATGACTAAAGGGATGAAAAAAAGGAAATAATGTATTTTAACTATCACAGGGAAGGCTAAAGTTGCAGCGAACTAGACTAGAGGTCAGTAAAAATGCATTTCTGATTTTTGAGGCAGACAGAGAATGGTTTTCGCAACACATTAAAAAACGTGTATTTCTCAAAATTAAATTGTCGGTTTTTCCCCAAAACAGTCTTTGTTGTGGACAGTCTTTTCAACTTTCCCTAATGAATTTGAGGTGGGAGTTAACTCACATTAATTATATATTAAATTAAAGAATGTTAAAATCATTCCAGGTATACGGCGCTTTTCTCCAACAGTAACTATGATGCAGTAGATAAACTATTCACTCTTCTTATTACCACTGTCTATTTTCCCATTCTCCCCTCCTCTTCTTTTCTTTTTAGGTTACTCATGTTAATAATGGGGGCATGGTGGCTAGATGGTTAGCACCATACATATATACACATAGATATAAAACGCGCGCTATACGAATCTTCGCCTGGAACGTCATTGGCTTGTCCCGCCGTGGCCATCTTTGGGAAGTGAACCAATGAAAACAAATACCGCCTCGCATGTCTAGTATACAGTAGGAACCTCAATCACTGAGGTTTATATATATATTATGTATATAAATATATATTATGTATATAAATACATATATTTAAGCTCTACTTCGTTGTATTGAGCACTGTTTTACGGAAAATCGACTCAGGATTTTATATATATATATGTGTGTGTGTATATATATGGTTCTTTTACATGCCTCTCACCATAGACAGTGATAGACATGGCCTGCATTTGATAACCCAGTTAGCTGCTTAGGGGACAGCAGTGACATCCCGTTGATAGTGGGGCTTGAACCCCTGACCTTGGGATCAGTAATCCAGCACCCTACCACCAGGCCACCAACAATTTCGTACCTATGTGTATATATGTAAAGTTAGCACCTTTTCTTCACAGTGAGAAAGTTCTGGGTTTGACTGACATTTCTGTGTGGAGTTTGAATGCTGTCCCTGCTTGTATGGGTTTTCTCCAGGTACTCCACTTTCCATCCACAGTACAAATACATGCACATTGGGTCAACTAGCTACTACATGGTGGTTTGGAATATCTGTGTTAATACACTAAACTTGTGACCTGCTCAGGGTGTACCTCCACCTCTTGCCCTGGGATGGGCTTCAGCTTCCCACACGACCCTATGACCTCCAGTTTGTCTCGGATAATTATTCTATAGTCTGTGTTGTGGTAAAGGCTTAGGGTTAGTTTGTCTCTCTCTCTCTCTCTCTCTCTTTCTCGTGTGCGCGAGCGAGTGTGTGTGTGTGTGTGTGTGTGTGTGCGCGCGCGCGCCCTCGCGCTCCTTTCATGTGCGCAGGCGCAGAAAATGTCAGTTATTCACATAGAAACATCTCGGAGCTTCTCAGACAACAATGGAGACGCTTGGAGAAGGTGATGATGGAGAAAGTGTTAACAGAGTGAGTTTGTTTGAGGGTCAGCGTCTTGGTTTAAAAAGCGACTTTGTTTACTCAGTACTTTGTGACTAGTTGTCGTTCTTTAATTGTTTCTCGCCAGTTACAGTTAGCTACTAGTCAACATGTTGGTTAGCTAGCTCTGCGTTAGCATCACGTACACATCGCCAAAAGCTCAACCGGCGTTACGTCGTTTAATTTGGTAAAACAGATAGTTTTATTTAACCAGCACGTGGTTTGTGGAACAATATCCAGTGTTTTGGAAACAATGAGCAACAGCAGTGATGCTTATGTTAGCGCTCAGGTTACTGAGACTCGGTTTTAACAGCTAGCTGTATTGTTTAAGGGTGTTTCCTTCTGTATGAAGGTCTGGAGATCAGAGTCTTGGCGACTAAATGAACATCATCTTCAGACTTGTGTAGGCGAGGCAGGGTTCCCGGGAACATACCGTATATATCAGACTCAGGTCGTGCAAACAGTTCGGGTTGTCCGGATGTTTTGCGCCGTGTTTTGTGTATGAACGTCAGATCTGACCGGGGTAAAGATATTGGGATAGGATAATACGGAGGTACATATCATTGTGTGATATTTTAAACCTCTTTGCTTTTCGTCAGTCCTCTTGTACACAGATCTGAATGTAACTTGCTGGATAGTGCTGTACACAGCGCCACTGCTTGACAGACAGATGCTGTGTTTACATTTTATATTTTGTACTGAGGCAGGCTGCTTGTTCAGGCCAGGGATCTGTACTTCTGAGTTTTCTTCGCCAGTACCACCAATACCAACCAACAGTGACACATCAAAATAAATAGATACCACAATTTACACAGATATAGATAGCTACATTGCCAATCAAACGTTTGGACACACATCATCATCACCCCTGCACCCCTGAAATTTCATATCCAGAAGTCTCAAGAAGTCAATTTTGTCCATCATCATTCTCCTGGCTTGCTGCTGATCAATATCAAGTATGCCTTCTACCTTGCCCCATAGCCTGCCCTGGGTACATTCAAATGGCACCTGTTTTTGTAAGGTGTTGTTTTCTAACCTGCACAAATGAGCCAGGTATTTCAGGTGTTACCTATAACAGGATTCATGGATGGGTAAAGCACTGGAGATTTTGCACATTTGTTCACCTTCTACTTCAGTTAGAATGAGTAGGTGTGTCTGGACATTTGCCTTTTATTGTATGTTATAGCAGCTGTTAAACACAGTTGTTATGCAAAAGTTGTGCTGCAAACCACTGTACCCATAACTCAGACATTTTTCTGCAGTCATAGTTGAGATGAGAGACCAATGGGATGGTCATTTAACTTGGAATTTGAAAAATTAGGAACTTGAGCAATATGCAACTTGTCTGATGTTATTCTGCTGATTTAAACCCAGTTAATATACATAAATATAACCTACATGTATAGATATAAAATAATATACATTTATAAATAACACTTTTTAATTATGTGTGTTCATAAAAAACTGAAATCATTTGTAATTTGTAGTGTTCAGTGACTTCAGTATGTGAGTTCTGGTAAAGTGACTATTCTTGTTTCTACAAACATAAATACCAGTAAAAAGATTGGACACAAGTAATTGTTTCCAAATTTTTGATTGGTACTGTACACACACACACACACACACACACATATATATAGTGGAAGATCCGTCACAGCAATACTCCGACTCACTTGGAGATTCTCTGCAACATCAGTTGCGTTATAACGGGAATTATTTTCAACAGTCTGATTGACAATCCAAAGACACCTGTTAGAGGGTCCAGGTTGTCCTGGGTGGGATGCTGTTGATTCCTTGCCTTTGCTGGTGAATTTGTACAATCACACTGTTGACTGTGGCAAGAGGAATCCCAGGGTTTTGTTTTGTGAAGTCTGACACTGGCTAAGTCCTCCCTCGGATTGACCCACAATATGCCCTCTTTGAAAATCGAACAACTTTTTTTGTTCCTGATATTTGCAGCAATTTTTGTATTTTTTATTTTTTTTTAATTCAAAGCAGCATTGATATGCTGAAACATGTTTGGGCCTCTTAGTTTCAGTGTAGGGAAACTAATGCTACAAGGAAGAAGTACATGGGCTTGATGGTTAAGTGTACTCAAACTTTTGGCCATGAGTTGTCACTGATTTGAACTGAAATTCGGTGAGCTCGCCATTGACTGACCAACACATAAGTGACAGGAGACAAGAATGGAGCTCATATGTGACCCGATCCGGCAAAATGAGTCTGAATGACCAAAAATTTTAATTGGTGGCAGGGCTGAAAAGATGGGACTGTAAGCTTTACAATGATACCAAGTGTGTTCAAATATCTTTTGATGAATCAAAATATCTTAATATTTCAAATATCTCTGAAAAACAGAGAAAAATGCATTTAACGTTTTGGAACAGTTCTGATAAAGTATCCTTCAAATTTTTTCCCATAATATCAAGAGAAAAGAAAGCAAAGGAGATGTCAGAATTCAAATTAAAATCAAATTTATTAAACTTAATTAATTATGAAACTTATATACCTATAAAACGGATATAAATCTTCAGGAAATGACAGATTAATAGTTCATCTAATTAAATCAGAGAAAAAAATGAAAAATTGATATCTTAATTCATTACAATGTATTTTGAATTGTATCTCCGAAGTGGAGAGTACGTGCGACTTCCGACTCATTTTGCCAGATCGAGTCACATATTTCAATCTGTACAATAAACTCTGAATCTGCATCATCAGCAAAACCTTGGGTGGTGGAGTAGCACCAGGAAATAGGCCCAAGTAATATTCATCCCAAAAGACCATCGGACATGAAATATATTAATGATATAAAATTATGTTTTATATGGTGAGTGTTAGAATATTATATACAGTTTAAATATCAATTACTTAGTAGTAGCCAGTGCCTTGTTACAGAATTCGTATAACAATATCTGAAATATGGGCAATACAGTCGTGTAGTGGTTAGCATGTTCGCCTCAGAGCAAGAAGGTCCTGGGTTCATGTCTCGGACTCAGCAAGGGCATTTCTGTGTGGGGTTTGCATGTTCTGGGTACTGGGTACCTTGGTTTCCTCCCATTGTCCAGAGACATGCACATTAGGCTAATTGGCTGTACCAAATTGCCCCCTAGGTGTGACTGCAAATATTTGTGTGTGTGTGTGTTGGCCCTGCAATGGACTCGCAAGCTGTTCAGGGTGTACCCTGCCTTCACCGAGAGTTGGCTAAGAAAGTCTCCAGCCTTCCTGTGACCCCAATAGGTTTAAGTGGTTCTAAGTGGTTCTGGTTCTGAATGAATATAATATAATTTATAATTATTTAAGGGTTTTCTTTTGGTTTGTAGGAGATGGAGTCATGGCACCAGCTTCCTGTTCAGAAGGATCCTAGTCAGTTTCTGGAACAAACATCAGGCTTGCTGGAGGCTAATGGTCTACAAGGAATCACACTTAGCTCTGATGGACAAATGGCCAGCATAGGAGATTCCAATGTGGAGCCAGCATCTGGTAGATTGGAATTGATACAGCTAGGTAAACAGAACATAAGTGTAATCACTACACCACAAGTAATGAGAAATAAGAGTATTAAATCATATGCTTCATGTTGTTTTATGCATCAAATATTGTTCTGAAGTTTTTCTTTTTACCTGAGCAGAACTGCAAGATAGTTGTTTATCGCCTACACTGACTCTAATTCCTCAAGGCAAGGCCTTCCTACCTTCAGAGTCCACTCTTCTCCATCAGACAGACTTAGAGTTTGTTCCTCTGAGGTATGGTGTTCAAAGGATGAATTAGAATAAATATGTTCTTGAGTTGTGAAGGCATGCTAAACACTTTATTTTATGTGTTAAGGGGTTCTCCTGATCTGTCCACTGCTTCTGAGAGGTGCCCTCAGATGTCGCACCTAGATGTGGAGGAAGAGTCCAACTTCACACACAGATTCCAAGACCAGGCATCACTGTCACAACATCCTTTGGGAATGTCTGCGATTTTCGAGGATGCTACTAGCTGCTGTTCATTATCACAGCATAGCCTGTCACCTAGTAGGAATCACCAGGCAACACAGATTAATGATGAAGAACACAGTAGTGGCCTGGAGAAAAATGATGAATGGCAGGAGGGCGATGAACAAATTGCTGATTTGGATAGAAGAGGGACTGCATGTGGTTTAAACTCTAGCGATCCTGTTTCCTCCTTTCAGAAAGCTCTGGGAACAGATCTTGGTGTAGCCGGTAGCAGTGCAGTTCCGTCTTCGTCTGTAGCTATTTTCAGTCAGTCTGATGAAGTCCTGAGCTCAACAGGCACATCAGAAATCCAATTTAAAAACTCTGCTCTTATCCAGAAGCAGGATCCTGCATGCTCATATACAAAGGAATCCCAGTTCAGACCATTAGAGTGTAGAGAGCAGCCGCAGGGTAGCTCTTCTTCCTTATCTCAAATAACTATGGGGAGAGGTGGCGGGTCACTTTCATCTCGTTTATCTGCCATCTCAAATATTACAGTACGCTCCACAAGCAGGCAAATGGATTACACTAGTGACCTTCCTGTCAGACAGCTTCAGCTCCAAGGTAATTTGACATTAGCTGCACCAGGAGGTAGAAATCAAGCTGAGAACAAAAGCACTCCAGTTGAACAGAATATCACTCCAGCCAGTGTAGATGGTGTATGTATGGCAGGGCTACATAGAGCACTCTGGAGCTCAGGCAGCCATCAAGCAGCAGATGGTTCTTTTTTGACATCTCAGCCTGTGTTTCAGTCCACACCTGCAGTTCTCCTTGGTCCTAGAGGAGCACCAGCCCCATCCAAACTCTCTCCTGTATTTTCCCATCAAGACACAGTGGCCTCTTCAAAAAGTCAAAACCAAAAGGGCAGCCCCAAGCCAGACTCCATACCGGCGTTAGCTCTAAGTACTACAAGCCATCAAAGCATTGCTGGTATTACGTTTACCACTTCTTTGGACCCAGATGACACTCGTACAGAGTCACACCATCATGAGACACCTCATAACCAAGAAACCCCGTCCACAGGATTAGACGTGCCTGTTGTTGCTTATGAAGACACACCTATTGATCAACCTACTTTAGCAACACTGCTGCCCACATCTGACCAACAGCTCAAAGGTCAGGAACCTAGGCTTTCTGCAGGAAGTGTGCATTCCCTACCTAGCCTCAGTTATATGCAGAAAGTCGATGCTTGGAAAGCAAATCAAAATTCCAGCAGATTATTTTATGACAATTTGTCCCTGCAAGAGTTTGCAGGTGTACCTCCTAAGAGCAAAGAACAGTATCCTGTTTCAACAAAACAACAAAATCAACAACGTCCCAATGAGACACCTTCAGTATTAAGTGCTAGTAGAAACACCCCATCTCATACAGGCAGTGGTGTGCAGTCATATGCAGATGTAATAGAGGCAGGAGGAGCTGTAGGATCAACATCACCATCACCATTTACTCAATCCCATTCCCACTCGTCTCTTGGGACAGTCATCACACCCATCCAGCAAGATGAACTGCAACAAAATCAAATACAACTTGTATGCATGGATGCCATGTCTCCAAGCTTCAAATCTACTGCAGTTGAATCATCACTGTATTTCAGGAGAACAAAAGAGCAGAGGCCAGCCGATGACTCAGGAACCTCTGTTTTGGATCATTACAGCAGTATGAACTTAAATACGAACATGAGCAGCAAAGTTTCCAATTGCCACGTTGAACAAAATTTTCAGGCATCTTTAGGTGCAGCCTCCTCTGTTGTAAGTCTAGAAGTGGACAACTACGCATCTTATTGGACTTCCAGACCTGGATCCCCCCCACGTCCCCCTGAGTTTAACATTGAAGATAGAATCCCTGTAAGTAAAAACACTTTAATTTTGCATCCACAGAGCTCTCATTAATACAAAAATTGAAATAGGAATGCTAGTTTTTGATTTAAAAATGTTAGACTTTTAGATTTAAATACAAAATAAACATTTTATTGGTGTATTTAACAAGTAATTTCTCTGCAGCACTACCTTCGCAATTTGGGGATTGACCAGTCACCTTCAAAAATCTTAAATCCCTTTACACATCGTGGGCCCATCAGAGAGCCTGAATTTTCTCCTACTGATTTGTGTACCATTAAAGGTTCAGTTGGAACACCCACCAAAAGCATACAGCCATCTGATGGTAAATGTCTGTCTGTAAATTAGTATGTTTGTGTCTGTGTGTATCATTAGCTTCACACACCCATTTCTTATCAGCGCAATGCTCCACACAGAATTTCCCAAACCCGATCGAACACATGACCTTCTTGCTGTGAGGCAGACATGCTAACAACTACAACACTGTGCTGCCAATACCACAAATAAATTAAATAAAGTTATTTTAGTTAATATTTTCCCAAAACAAGTACATACGTTTTGGGAATTCAGTGCGGCGTAAAAATAAATATGGAATAAAATTGTAAATTGAGTTTTTAAGACCAATACCAGTGTAATCACTAGCCAATCATGGGCGTCTGTGAGCTCATTCATACGAGGGGCGGATAGCGCTTTCCCTCCGAGTGTGTTAGGCAACTCCCAAATACACACGCGCAGCTGTTTGAAAATAGGCGGGTGGCAGCACTGCATGTCACGGAGGGAGCATGTGCATGTTTACGCCCCTCCCTGGTTGGTGGTGGTCGTGTGATAGGGAAGGAAATACTGGTTCGGGTGGGAATTGGATATGACTAAAATTAGGGGAGAAAATGTGTGTGGGGGGGGGGGGGGGGTCTGCAGTTAAACAAGAGACCTTAACAAGCTGTTTGACTTGACTAATTGAAAGGAAAAATTGCTCCAACAAGAGTTGAATTGAAACAATCAGTTAAAACAAAAGAAAGGATTATAAACTCCTTCAAAATTAAATCCAACAAAGAGTGTGGCAAAAGATGTTGGGTGTTCCCAACAGCTGTGTTTAAAAAAAAAAATTGCTCCAAGTATAAACAAAATGGGAAGGTTATGAAAGGCTAAAGTAAAGGTAGATAAAGGTACATGTCAAGAGAGAAAGCTCAAAGCAACTCCTTAAAAATAAATGCAAAAATGAGCAGAACCAGTAGTTACTGTTTGTGACAGAACTTTAAGAAACTGACTGAATGAAATTTACATATAGAAAAGTGAAAGGAAAATCAGCAATAACACTGAACAAAAGAAAACAAACTCACAGTAGACTAAAGTTAGGCAAGCATGCAATGTGGATGATTGGATGAAAGGGATATTCAATATTGAATCACAATTCTGCATTGGCTGAGGGTATGATAGTGGATGTTTTGGCCAGAGCATCTTTTTGAGAAAGTTGCAAAAAGCTTAAAGGAGGGTATTGTTTTTAATTTGTGAATCCATTCCTGAAGAATTCAGGCCATCATAAAAGTGTATGTACATGATTCCATATTTTATTCTTCACTGTTTAGTAATTCCATAATTTTCTGTAATGTTTACATTGATGTACAGGTGACAGTCCTCAGAAGGAGGCACTCTCAGATTCCAGTGTGCTCTCTGCAGATTCCAGTTCACACTTATTTATTCAGAAGTCCATTCAGCAGCCAGCCAGACCAGCTAGTTCAGCCAGTATAAGAATAGCACACTTTGAGACAGACACTCCTCCTGAGCCCCATTCACCATCATACAGTGCTCCTCAAGGAGGTGACCCGTCTCTTCAAGAGCGCAGTTATGGCCTGCCAGCTCTGGTGAGCCTGGAATCTGCACCTGCTCCTGAGACCTGGGAGGGTGTTAAAAACCTGGATTCATCTCTTGTGGGTTCTGGAACCCTGCAGGAAATCAGGCGTCTACTTGGCCATGCAGAGAGCATTGTGTCTGGTCATTTCTCTATGACCTCCCCTCGCTCACACTGTTTCTCAGACTGCGATGCCTCCCTTTTGTCAGTAGATGGAAAGATTTCTTCATTGCTAGCTCACTGTTCTTCAGACTCTGTCCTAAAGGAGAGCTCCTCCTCTTCATCTGGGCCTCTAGAGCTGTCCACAAAATCTGATCACCTGAGCAGTGGACCTTCAACTTCCTCTCAGGACAGAAGGGAAAATTCAAAGTCACAGGATTTTCATGTGGCTCCAAGGAGAGCAGAGCCTGAGGGATGCAGTGCAGCAGACCCAGACAGGGTAGGCCCTGTGAGCCTGTTGATGACTCAGGGGAATGCTATCTCAGCATCAGAAGGCCAGCAGCAATTCCAGGACCACACAGAGAATGATGGCATCAGTTCCTCTGAGAGAAGTCCCACCCACAGTCAAACAGAGGCTGAAATGGGTGTTTTAAGTGATGCTAGCAGTGAGCACTCACTGGCTTCTAGGGTTGCTAAGCTTCTGCAGAGCGAGTCTTCTGTCTCTGTGGTTACCAGCCAGTCAAGTACTGCTGATATTGATGAGAGTCGAGCTAGAGGTAAACACGTAGTTACTTTTGTTTATTAAAATGGTTCCATTCAGATTTTTAAATTAATATTGCAAAATAAATTTCCATTATTGATTATCTGATACTTCTGTCATCAAAGGGTGGATCATGAGGAAAGTGTCTGGTGGCAAATGTGAAGCCTTGGAACTTAATGCAGAGGACCGAAGGCGAATCGAGGAGATCAAAAGAGAGCTGTTGCTAAACACTAAACACACCAAGGTAAGATCCATGCAGTGCAAGAAGAGAAATGTGTCTGTCTTTTTGTTTTAGTAACAGAAGCAGTGTTTCTGATGGCTGTGTGCATTAAGCAGAGTAATGCATTCTGTGCAGAAGACCCTACATACCAGTACTTTGCAATCCCTGTTGTTCTCATCTCTGTGTCTCTCATGTCTCAGTCACTCTCAGATTCAGAAAGCAGTACCCAGTCCAGTGTTGGCATTGTCCCCCAGCCTGCTGTAGGCTTTGCAACAGTGTGCAGTGCAGAAGACCGTCTTACTGAGCAGCTGAAGAGAATCATTCCGATTCCTTTAGACTCCAGTGTTACACCGCACACACCACTGGAGGATGAAGTACGTCAAATTGCTACTAAGGAAGGGAGCAACCCTCAGCACACACCCTCTCCACAGTCAGTGAGTCAGTGCCTGCTTTCACACAGCAGTCATGCTGCTGTACAAAATGACTCTGTGCTAGAAGGCAATTCGTACACAACTCTCTGGTCATCTGAGGAGTGGAAATTCCAGACTCAAATCACAACTATAGCAAGCAATATTGAAGAGGGGAAGGCGACAGTAAAAAAGGACAAGGAGGTGAGAGATGAAGATGAGAACCCGGAAAGTGAGAGAAATGACCCATTACCGATCCCAGGGGTGGCTCACTCAGTCATCACAGGAAAACAAGAGACCCCTGCAGGCTCGAGGTTGGATTCTGCTATTGGTCATGAACCAGGCTTTTCTTATAGCCACCTTACATCTACAGTGAAGTTACAGCAAAACACCAGCCAAAGACCTCACACTCCTTCCTGTGATTCCTGCAGTAACCCGATCCGGACTGGATCACACACACATCACTCAGATAGAAAGAGCACCTCAAGAGGATTCCCACTCCCAGTCTCCTGCACCAGTGAAGACCAGCAGGTTTCTATATCCAGTGAGTCCAGGTTAAATAAAGACAGAAATGCAGACCAGGGTCAGAACACCGAAATGGTTAGTGGATATTCCCAGCTAACCTCCAGATACCCACAAGCCTTCACTCCTCCCCAAAGACTGGATGGCCCAAGTAGACCTGTATTATTTAACTCTGCTGGTAAGTGGCAAGGTTTTAAAATGTAGTTATATTGTTTTTGTTTTTTGTATGAGCTACTAAGATACATTATCACATTTTAACTGTTCTTTGTGTACTTCCTGCAGTTATTCCAACTTTGCTGCCATATAAACCTCACGGCAGTTCAGAGCTCTTTTATATGCCACAATCTGTCCCTGAGCTTTCCCCTAATTGCTCTGACACCACAGTGGAGAGCTCCCATCCAGGTACAGAAAAGAGCCACAGACACACCATGCACACACAATATTCTATACAACTAAACTAGAAACTTAATTAAAGGGGTATGTAATGGCAATTTTATAGACCATTTGCAGGCTTTATGGATGGGCCTGTCCTTTAAGATTGTGTAGCACTTAAAAAAGGTAAAATATGAATAATGAATATCTACATACAGGTAGTGATTACAGAACTGTTTATATGAAATTATTAGCTGTGTATTTGTAAGCTTTACTTCAGTTTGCTTTTTAATTTTACTCATATTTACAAGCTTCAGATGGGCAGTACTTTTACTGCATTACTTTTGGCTGGTTTTCTGTCACAGGTTTTACCATTCTTGAATATCACATGGTGTGCCCAATGCTATGTAGAGCATACACAGCAACTTTGTTTTACCCTTAAGTAGAGTGCATGATGAACAGTTTCCGTCAGTGTAATGTAATATTCTTCAAGGTTATGTTAACACTAATGGATTTTTGAGAATTTTAGTGGTGTAAATGTTATTTAGTGACCATTTTTAGCATGTAATATGCAGGGGTGGAAATTAACACTAGTCCGCTGGCCCGTGGCGGGTCAAAAATCTGTAGGGCGAGTGAAATTAGCTAGCAAGTAATTCTTTACCCGTCTGAGCTGTTTCGGCTGGAATCCTTCTCCTACCAGCTCCTCTCTCCTTCCTGTCAGAAAGGATTTATCCACAAGGATCTTTGGCTTTCGTTCTCCCTCACGTCCCGTGGAGTATCCACTTCCTGGTTTCATTTATCCTTTCTGTTTTGTTTTGATTTGTCCCTCGTGGCAGGTTTCATTTCTGATTCTCTTTTAGTTGTGTTTTTGTGGCTCATGGAGCCTGTGTTACTTTGTAATTTATAAAGTCAGGTTATTTCATTTAGTCTTTGGTCTCTGAGAGTCATTCATAACAACACGGAGGAAAGTCGGTCTAAAAAGACTAAATGTAGGAGACTTAACAAGCAACATCACTAAATATACATCATACATATACTTGTAATAGGCCTATAACATATTATGCTGGTGAGAATTTAATTTAGGTCTACCAGTACCAGGGATCAATTTTGTGCATGCTGAACCTTCAACTTAGTTCTTTTCCAACTTTTCAGAAATAACGGGGGCACTGTCACGTGTAATAAAGCCATGCATGGCTAAAGGGACTTGTTGGCGATCAGGCTGATGGGACCACTTTAGTCTTATGCTCATTTTAAATGTACAAAACTGCTTGGGAAATTTACAACTTGAACCACAACAGTGACCAGTAGATGTGTAGTGGTTTTTGTTTTTACCAGGAACTTCCCTATCCCGTATATAAACATAAATTCTATTGGCTAGAGGCTTCCATGACAATCCGCGCTGTTGTATTTTGGCACGGGTCTTATATTACAGTTGGCTGTCAACACACACATGCCAACTGGATTACGGAAACATGACTATGACATTGTTAAAAGTCAGTAACAGAGAATTATATATAAAAATAATTTCACTTGTAAAAAAATGCACGTAGACAAACGATCACAGTAGGCAAAATAACTGTGTACACGCTACATGCTTTCTAAAATAAGTGAATATACGGCGTGTACGTGCGTGTAGTAATATACACAATTATCAAATAGCTAATCTGGTACCAACATTACCGCATTAAATGCATAGCATTTACTTCTGTGGGGGAAGTTCCACAAGTTATTGTTCGTACCATCTTGTATTTTGTTCTCATTCTGTCTCAAGAGCTCATTGTTGCAGTCTTAAGCACCTCCCCTTTGCACAGCTGCATTATTCATGGTATCCTTTGTCTGAGAGGAAGATGAAACCGATCACATGCAGAAGTGAAGCTTTTAATGGGCCAGCTCTACCTCATTCAACTAACTATACAATTTTATCACTGACTCTTCTTGTTTAAATTCCATCTGTGCTGCTCTTTTTTTATATATTCGATAGGATCTGATGACGCGGTGCCCCCTCAATTTACCCCTGACGTTTTGGGATCTAGAGAGCTTCTGGACAACAACGTTACACCAAAACATAAGGAGGGCATTTACAGCAAGAGGGTCAAAATGAAAAGAGGTAAGTTTTGGCATACATAGAAGGTAATTTAAGACATTGTGCAAAAGTGGTAAAACAGGAATTTAATTTATTTTATTTATTACAGAATTCATGCTGTCTGATAAAGGCTTTCATGGTCAAAGCGACACTACTGGTCCTCCCTATCAACTTACTGGTTTCAGCAAGTCTCTTGTCCCCGAGAATGAGCAGGTGGCTGAGCAAATTGAGGAAGGGGAATCATTTATCCCTCTGCACATGGAGGCTGACTACAGCACAACTGAACAACATTGTGTACAAAAGCATAACTTGGAAACAGAAACCCAGCCTTTACTTACTGCGGCCATTATAGAAAAGGACCAATATATGAAGGCTCAGGACCTTGGTGTGGAGATTGGCGGCTCTTTGGACAAACTGTGGCATCGTTTCAATGAGCAATGTAGCCTCCATGAGACTCAATCCAGTAAGGATGTAGAAATGTCACTGCTGGAGAGACTGGAACGCCTGTCTCGCCTTTTATACAGCTCCTCTCCATCACCTGCACCTCAAGAAGTATACAGTAGAGAGGAGAAAGGCAAGAGTAAGAGGAAAGAACACGAGCTTAGGAGAACACAGCAAAAAGACACAACTAGAAAGGGACAGGAGAAAGAGAGAAGAGAAGTGAGAGGTGTTCCGAAAACAGCATGGGAAAAGAAGTCTTTAAATACCAACCAAGCATTAGTGGAGGAACAACAGCAAGTGAAAGATTATCGCTGTCCTGCAGAGAGAGACGAGTCGGCCAGTATCTCTGTCGAGACGAGCAGCAGCCAGTCAACCGTAGACACACAGCGCTTGATCAGAGCTTTCAGACCAAGTAGAGTTAGTGGGAGAGGCAGTGTGACTGGAAGTCAGACGCTAAAGCCCAATGACGGTCTACGCAAACTTTATAACACCATTAGGAAGCAGAAAAGAGGCCATGAACAAGGTAGCTCTGAAAATCTCCTTGTCACTACAGACATAAGCAACACTGATGACTCCACGGTAAGAGTTAATGCTTGGATTGGAATACTAGTTTGCCACCATTGGTAACCATTTTAATAATGCTTGTGTATGTTCTTTGCATTTTCCTTAGGCCTCAGACACATTATCATCCTTAAGTACTTATACACTACCCTCACATAGAGGCACTGGCTGTGCCTCTAGTATTAAGAGGGCAAAGGTCAAACTGGTCAGCAGAAACATACAAGCAGGTAGGTCTTCCTAACAAGTGCCTGGTTTCACAGAATATAAATGGTGAATAATTTATATGTAAATGGGATTAATTAGGTGTAATTTATACAGCCGTTGCTTTGATCGCCTGAATCAGTATTTTTTCCCTTGTGACATGGACAATGTGTGTAGTTGATCAATTAAAGGAGTAGCTTGTGACAGAAACTTGTCAAACTTTTAGTCACTAATAAAGTGTTTGGTAATAGTGTAGTAACATCCCAAAGAAATGTACATAGTTTCACTTTGGGAGGTAGCAGGAATAACTAGAAAGGAGATGAGTTTGAAGTTTAAGATTTGTGCCTATTAGCAATTCAAGGAAGCACCAGTTCAACAAACGAATATAGAATAGATAAATGGAGTAAATCGGAGATTGTTGTATGCCCCCTTTAATGCAGAGTTCTCTCCATAAGCACTTCATCTTGGCAAAGTTTCATGTATGCAGTGCTATATAAAGGAAATAGTCCAGCATTGTATATTTAAAAAAAAAAAAAACTATATGTATGAATCCAAAACTGCTCCAGTTGACAGAGCAAGGTTTGTCATTCCATGTCACTGATTATTATTATTGTTATATGACAGATATGTGAGGTATGGTTTTTGACTTTGTGAATTTGATAATGCAAATGTCAGCATTTGTGATCATCCAGAACCAAACCAGTCACATGGGTCAGATTTTCAAAAAAAGATTTTGTGCTTAAAATTTAACCGCAATATGCACAAAGAAAGTTTGACCTACAATGGTTCAAAATGGTAAAAATGGTACAGATTACCAACAAATGGTAAAAATTTAGAAAAATTTATTTAAAGTTTCTTACATAAACCTCATAGTAGCATATATTTCTGTAAAAGCTATCAACATGAAATTTCGAAAAAATATTTAACCTTTTGAAGTGTTAATTTTGACAAAGTTTCATGAATTTACAGTATTTCACTTGGATAATTCTCAGCATAGCCTTTTTCCTACGGCCGAACATCACATCACTGATTTGAAATGTGCTCAATTGGATCAGATTTATCCTCTAATAAATAGACACCAAACACACACTTTCTTCATCATCTTTCCATGATGGTCAGACATGTTGTTCAAAAACTGAGCAACTCTCGCACAGTGTATGTGTGTAAGGAGACACATGTGATCTGTGATATGGATATTCTTTAGAAAGTCAGTCATGTGTTCCCTCATTAAATGCAGTATACAGTGGAAATAAGTAGTAATATTTGTTTTAAATGTTATTCGACTATATGTAAAGTCTAGACAGTTTAAACAGTTTTATGCAAAAATCTGAAAATTGTGAATTTTGACCCAGCTATGCATGAATCTGCTGTATCTCTAATATGGTCCTGTGACTTCAGACTCATTTGGTGCTGGAGCTTTTAAGCTGGTATGTTATAGAAACTGTTAACAGTGCAAATACAGAAAAGCGTCTGTGTCCTGTTTGGCTGTTATTTGTCATGTAACAGTGTACAGCATAACATTTTTTCCCTTTATCCATGCCCCAACTACCTTTCTAATCAAATTTGTTACACATTAATAGTGACTTTATTTGGTCTTTATTATAGAAGCCACTGAGAGCTAAGATTGTTTAACAAATTATACAAATGTCTCCTGTGTTCATCAGGTGATTTGGAGATTGTGGTAAATGGTACTCGCCAAGACACACGAGATGTCGGCACTACCTTCCCTTCTCCAGCTAGTTCCAGAGTCACTAGGGTATCTTCAGCATCCTGCAGTGAGGTAAACACCTGTACCAGTATGTCTGCTCTCAGGAATTCTATTGCTGCTTCCGTTCAACCCCAACCAGTCCAGAAGAGACAAGCTGTCAGCAAAAAGACCATCTACCCAAATGGTTTGTGATGTGGGAGGAGTACTTTGTTTTAGTAGGGATCCTGCTCTAACATGCACCCTCACTGATATTATTTTCCTTCTGCTGTAAGGTTTATCATGGTTTGTATCTGCTGATGAACTGAAATGTGATGCACGGAAGGAAAATAAGCCCCAAACAGGTACAGGGCAGTCTGAAGGCCAAGCCTGGTTCGAACCCTACACCAGGACGCAGCCATGGAGAGAGCCATTCAGAGAACGACACATTCAATTAGAAAGAGAGCAGCCTCATGAGCAAAGAGCACATTCAGGAAATGATTGCTGTAACAAAACCTCTGCTTTGGTCCGTCTCTCTCTGCAGGTGTGTTGATGTAGCTCTGGACACACGAGGCGTACAGATTTAACATTTTAATAAAATTTTGATATAAATTTTAATAAAATTTCCTTTTGTTTTCTTGCTCTTACTTAAAGTAGACTTTATGTAAATGCTAATTCTAATCTGGCTGCAGGAGGCGTTGGAGTTGCATCGACCAAAGTTTGTGATCCGTTCTCGAGAGCGGATGAAGAGGCTGTGCTTTCTGGTTGAGGAGAGAAAGATGCAAGATGTCTACAACAAAGAAAGAGAGGAACTTTTCCACCGCCGTTCATCCATGCAGCATCCGAAAGCAGGTTGGTTTCATCTGCTTGTTCAAACAGCACTATTATATCCTTATAAATATTTTTTAACCAGTGATTGTTTGACTTGCTACCAGCACCAGTTCCTCCACCTCTCCCCTCAAAGCGAGTTATTCCCATGAGTGAGATGATCCAGAGATCCAAGCGGTAAGTTCTTAATAATATACCCAGACTTGGTTTAAAACACTGTCTGAATTAGTAACTGATAGTTCGTTTCTGTGCGGTGTTCTCCATGCTGGCAGTGGATTACACACTCCAAGAATAGGCAGGACACACACATTCAGCAGGTAGGACTGTGTGTGGGAATGAGTAAACCAGATGGAAAAATGATCAAACGAGCCAGTGGGTCAAAAAAGATTAAAAGTTGCTTTGTTGTACTAATTGTCCAGTAATTTACTAAATCTAGCAGATATTGATTTTAAAAATTCTCTCTTTTTTTTTAATATTTATTTATTTATTTTAATTCGTTGCAGCCAATCCAGAGAAATGTAAAAATAAAATCAAGTTTGGTGAAAATCAGCTGGGCCGTGATGGAAAAAAGACTCCAAAACGTGACAGGGGTTCAAAATGAAAGTAATTATTTTATGTTGTTATTTACATAGTCAAATCATGTGATGTCTGAATATGTTGAAAAAAATATTTATGCAGACTGGCTAACAATTTCTCTCAAAATCTACTCTGTTATACTGGGAGTCATTTCAAAACTAATAACCACAATTTGGCAGGAACTTCACTGACATATATAATATTACATATCCTCTTGGAAAGTGATGGAAGTGAGAGTCATGTCCAGTTTTGTTCAAAAGAATGATTAACATGTTCATACTATACTAAAATCGATGTATACCAAAAGGTGTTAAACTGTCACACTCCTTACACCAGCATATTGAAATTTACACAAAACAGTAATCTTTCAAAACCAGCGTTTTGGCGGAGGTATTATTATCATTGGTGTTTGTTTGTCTGTCAGCTTGTTAACTTGTTCATCAGTTTATGTGTGATCAAAATCCTGACCACACCCATGCAAGAATTCTCACCAAACTTGCTCGGGACACAACCCTACCTGAGTCCCAGAGAGGATTTGATTTTGGAATGTCAAGGTCAAAGGCCAAGGTCAGAGCAAGGTTACAAAGTTTTAGAGAAAGATATTTGACATGTTAAAATTGAAATTGCTTTTATCGGTAAGCAATATGACCAATGCAATGAGGGCTGGATAGGAAACCATATAAATGCTTCCGAACCACATAATCCCCTTTGGCCCTGAGTGACCTTGAACGGTCAAAATCAAGGTCATGGGATTTTGAGCACTGATAACACAGTTGTCGCCAGATTCCTGGATTTAGATTAAATTAAAGGAAAAAGTCCATGCATGGAAAATAAGTATACGGTTTAAAATCAGTATGCATAAAGGGCCTTTTTGGTACCTGATCCATGTGGTGGAGGTACCTTGCTCTCTATGAGTGCCTATCTAGTGGATTAAAGGAAAAATAGAAAAACAATTTGCAGGTCATTTTTGATGCATTCACATTGTTATATTTCAGGATAAACCTTTGCAATACTGGACTCATTTTTTAAGTGACACCTCATGTACAAGGTTACATTAAAAAACCTGAGAGCATGATTTCATCTTTGTGTTTAACCCATCCAGGATCTACGCTCAACTCCCAGAGGTTCAGAGGAGGAAGGAAGAAGAAAAGAGGAAAGCAGAGTACTACACTTATCGCCTTAATGCTCAGCTCTTTAACAAGGTAAACAGATGTTGACTGACAGATGTTTGTCTTTCAAGATCCCCCCTTACTAAGACTTTCTTATGTATATTTTCTCTTGAAGCTAATGCAAGTCATCTCTTACAGAAAGTCACTAACCGCGTGTTGGGAAGGAGAGTGCCTTGGCAGTAGTTTGAGGAAATATCGACCCAAATGTTACACTGCAGAGCTGATTTAGAGCTGATTCTATTCTTTCTGTGTGCTAGTGTTTGGTTTAGTTATGAGTGTATAACGCAGATCGTGGTGGTGGTGATGAGTGTGTGATCAAATGAATAGAACTGCTCTTTAGTCATGTGATGTAGTAATCAAATTATTTATCCTAATTTATTTGGTTTTAATATTTTAATAATGATTTTAAAATATTTTTGTATTAAATGTTAATGGTGTTCAGTACTATATATATATTTTAATGTTTTATCAGTGTTTTCTTTCAAATAAAGAAGACTTTTAAATATATGGCCTGTGACTTTTCCATGTAGACTGTCCTTTGAGTTAAATGTGTTTTGTAACCAAATAGTACAATGTTTTTATAGTATTCATATAGACTACTGTATATCCAGGTGGCCCAATGGCCTGAAAACACATCATTCTAAGACTCTGATTGCACATTGGTATGCAGCGAGACCATCCCATATACAGTCATTTACAATGCACTGTGTTTTGACACCTTTATAAGCTGTCCAGCACGAACAGTTTCAGCAGTTTGAGCTATAGTAGCTCTTAGTGGAATCAGACCAGACGTACTAGCCTTCACTCCCAAAGTTATAAACCAATGTAATATATGTTTCTTAGGAAACAAAAAGATCTCTTCCCTCAAATGGTCACTATGTTGGTGAGTCTGTTGTATTTAAGAATGTACTGTATGTACCATCACATGAGCTAGAGTGTGAGTAATAATGAATATTGGCATTGCTGGTATTTGGCCATAGGCACAAGGGGGCAGGCTAAGTGCTGAATCACAGCCTTGTCAATACAGTGTAATTTTACTGCGGCTAGTGTGATTTTATTACTAACATTCATTTTCCATAATCAAATTCATGAAAATGCATCATTTGCTGTGTCCATTGATGATGTTGCTAGCTCTACTGTAGTAACAGCTTCAGTAGAGCTATTGTTAGAACTGGAATGATATAAGAACTCTTGGAACACTGGTTGTCCAATGAAATTAGTGGACAAGAACATGTTGTATAAATGCTCTTAGTGACCTATCATCAGCTCATCAAATAATATGTTTAGTGTTTTTTTCTCCTCTTT
>JBCNYH010000027.1:36836663-36853595 GCA_039654325.1 Tandanus tandanus | reverse complement strand
AAAATATACAGGTAATCCTTGTAGTCCACTCTGTAAATTTACAGAAATTCAGTTGAAAAGAAAGATGTAGTGCATACAGTATGTATAACTTTCAATTCATTCAACAGCCTGAGGCTTTGTTTATATTATTAGCATTACTGCTAATCAACATTTTATATACAACAAACATGACTACAGTAAGAATTTGATTAAAATGTTTTATAATATAGTATTTATATATATTATTACTGGATGGAAAAAAATTATGTAATCATAAAACACAGAATAGAAGAATTCATGAATTCATCGCATAGATTAATGCACTATATGCTTACCCTTTCCCTGAACACATGTTCTTTAACTGTACAGTACTTTAAACTTCCTTAAGGGTCAGGTGGACCTCTGTTGGGCCCATTCAAGTTGATCTTAATCATAAACTGCTGTTATATGAGATCATCTCCATACAAGTCCAACCCCCCCCACCCCCTCTTTCTGACCCTGATAAATAATTGAGGGACAAATGAGATGTCTGACCTTCTGATCTTGTGCATAATTTAACTTGTACACATGGAGAAGGTACAGGCGGTGTGTCAACTTGCACAGTTCCTCAAGGTTGTGTAGTAAACACAAACTTTTGTACTCCCAAATAAAACAAGCATGATAAAGCAGTACCAACTTCCTGTTTTATTAATCAGGTTTAAATAAAACAAACATTTAAGTGTGTTAAAAACTCTATAAAATTACAGGAGAAAATATATTCAAACAAAATGGAAAGTGAAACAACATCATATTAATAGTAACAATACATAGAATTAATTAACATACAAAATTCAAAAAGACTGGTTCTGACCCACCTTCATTCCCATCATGACTCTTACATAAGACAAAAAATATATATATATTTTTAAAGATTTATATAAAGGGTACATTTACACTGTTTTTATTATTCAAACTAATATTCAGTATGTAGATCATTTTTTAAAAATCTGAATTAAATCAAATAATTGACAATCACACAGGTAAAGGCTGTTTAACCAGTCAGTGGTTTAACCATTTCATGCTTTGAATGAAGGAGAAGTTTATTTTAGATATGATGTATTGCTTACTGCAGTTCAGATTCCAGTGAAGATTTGTGCATTAACTCATCCCACAAACTGACACGTCTGAATAAAAATGTAAATAAGTGCTTGATTCACCATAAAAGAATGATTCTACTGCTTAATTCAACACAATAAAATGTCATGTGTGATCACATGCAGTACGTCTGAGTAGGTTGTACTGCCTTGTTGTTCCAGTAAGGGCCATAAACAAGATCCAGTTATTCCACAATGCAGGAACCAGAGTCCTTACGAGAGACAAACAAATCTGAACCTATTACCTCATACCTCAGAATTTCCTTCATGAAATTTCCTAACAATAAATCAACTAATTGAGTCCTCTGTAAATGTCCTGTATTCTGAAAGAAATATCCAAAATGCGGAACTGTATTTGGAAATTTCACCTGCCTAAGCAGTGATTTAATGGAAAGTGAGTAAAGCATTCCCTTCCTGGTTAATGTTTAGAACAGAATACTGAGAGGCTCCTCATGTAACAGTTATATCCAGATGTGTTCTGCTCTGCATTACTTTAAACTCCTGCAGGCAGCTTCTTTGTAGACATGGTCTCTTTGGCCTGTTAAGAGGAGAAGAACAATTTAGCAAAACAGACATAATACACAATACACTTTAATGACATGAGTCTTCTTGTGGATATATAATTCCTTGGTGATCCTGATCTAGTATAAATTTTCATTAAAAAAAAAAAGTTTTTTTTTCTTAGACTCTACAAAAAATTGACTGGAAATGGAATTCTTAAACAAAACCGTATTGTGCCCTAGGTCAGAATATTAGCTACTAAAACATGAGCAGAATATTTGTAAGAGCAATATTATTCAACTAAATTGATACCTTTTTAGAAATACACTACCTGTCCAAAAACATCTTTAATTGGACTGCGTTTAGCTGTGATTAGAGCACACATTCATTGTAGCACTGTTATGCAATGTCACTCACGTTTATTCATGTACAGAGTTGCATTAATTTTTCACTTGGTGCCTACTGTAAACAGTACCCTGTATTGTATCTTGAGTTGAAACTCTTCTTAACCTCTTGAGGGCTCACTGTCCTCATATGAGGACATCATATTTTCTACCAACTACACTGCATTTATATCCTTGTAGAATCCTCATATGAGGGCCATTGGGTATTACTCTTTTGCCAAACTTCTTGATTGATCAAATGTAATAGTTATCGAGTGGTAAAAGACAGAAGCGATGTGGAGAAATGAGAAGATACACAACATTAGGTTTTGGGTCTTAGGTGGATAAAATGTTCTCCTGCACATCCCAAAGATTTTCGATGGGGTTAAGGTCAGAATTCTGTGGTGGCCAATTAATGTAAATGATTCCTTATAGTCTCTGAAACATTCATTCATCCATCATCTACGCCACTGTCCATCAAGGCTGCGAAGGGAAGCTGAAGCCAATCCCGTCACCAAACATTTTCACTACTCTCACTCACATTCAAACCTATAGGTCATTTAGTATAACCAACTTGACATATCTTTGTATTGTGGGACCAAAGTACCTGGAGGAATTCCTCACAAACATGGGGAGAACATGCAAACTCCACACAGAAAGGCCTCAGCCAGCCGTGAGCTTAGAACCTAGAACCCTCTTGCAATGAGGTAACAGTGCTTACAACTTACACCATGCTACCTTTCACTGTTTGAGCTTTGGGATAACCTGCTCATTTGGTACTTACAGGTAAACAGCTGACTTGCTTTTATTGCCACTTAATGATGCTGAGCCTCGACCTGACCACTGAACAAAGTGATAAAGAGAGAAAGCTCAGTTCGGGGCTGAGTTGGACTCAGTTCAGCAGGTGGCTGAGGTAAGGATGCTCCGGAAACTGAACTGCATCCTGGGCAATAACTCACCTGCTACACAACCTTCAGGTGTTTTGGGAGAGCACCTTCAGCCACAGACTGATACCTAAACAGTGCATAACTGAATGCTGCAGGAAGTCATTCAGGCTTTTTAATATTCAATAACTACCTGGCATACTGTCTGCAATCTGTAATTCAAATGGTGCAATATTTTGTTTCTTTTTCACGTAATTTACAAATGGTGCAATATTTTGTTTATTTTTCTCATGGCACATCCTGTGTAATATTCTGTATATTCTGTGATCTCGGGTCACGGTCGATCAAAACTTTTTCCAACCATGGAAATGTGGTTATCCACTATCCTTCCAGCTCTTAATAATCCAGTGGACAGTTCTTTAACCCAGTTTCAATAATTTCAGAGATTTTGTCTATGTTCTCCTTAGCTGTTTCCTTTGTTTGATGCCGGCCAATAATTTGCCCCTACAGTCTTTTCTACGACCAGGAGAAACATTCTCTAGCATAGCTGTTTAAGAAATTAGAAGCTACTCACTGCATCATTTAGAGTTCCATCTGAAAGGTATTAACCCCTGCAGGAATGATCCTTTGAAATATTGGCTTATTTAAATATAATCTGTGACTTTTTTTGGCCAAGCAGTGTAGAAAACGATGAAGCAATGGACAATCATATTTTAAGTTGTATTTTTAGTGAAATGTCTTTGGCTGATAGTTTAATCCAACACACGCAGCGAGGTTAATATGTGCAGCGTGCCATGTGCGTAAATACGCGCAGCTTTTTCCGCCTACGCACCGATTTTACCGACCTGGGCGTCGGTACTCACCCCGTAGAGTTTGGAGAGACTGTTGAAGAGCACTTGTCCTGCACTCACTTTGTCCCTCACGCCGCGGATCGTGCCGTTCTTGCTGAAAATGTTGACGCGCTTGCGACTGAAGAGCTGCTCGTGCGCGGCGCTCGCGTACACCAGCAGGTCGTCCGGGTCGCCGCCGCTGTCCTCCTGTTGTCCGACCGCCAGGCTGACCAGATGTCCGTTCGCCTCGCTGATGGCAGGAGAAACGGCTCGTTCAGGCTCCGAGCCGGCGGCTGTGTCCGAATCCGCAGAGTCTTCGGTCCTTTCCTCGTCCTCCCTGAACACCTCCCGCAGCACCCTGCCGCTGCGCGCCGACGCCACCCGGAACCGCACGCGCCGCTCCGCTCGGCTCTCCTGCGCGCGCCTCAGCGTCTCCATCCCTACAGCCTACCCTACATACCGCGTGTTTTTATATCTGTAAATAACCCAGGAGTCGCTTTCCTATTAATAGGCAGCGCTGTAACGCGAGGTCCTGTCCTGATGTTCTAATAAATAACAGTGTCAGGGTGTCAAATGGACCCCGAATGAGTTAATATTAAATGAAGCTGATCCATGGAGACGCGCAAAACACCGCACAGGCGCCAATGAATAAAAAATGATCTGCATAAAAATGATAACAACTGCAGGAATAAACTTCAAGCCTTTTAAGAATATTCCGTTTTATTTACCAGAATTTTTTTTTGCCATGAATGCAGAATAAATGGCTGTTATTTTACCTAGCTTTATTAATGTTTTATCAGGATCAGAAAAGGATAAAGTCGCATGAGTCCATAATAATAATAACCCTGGCTCAATCCACAAGAAATCAGTACATCTAAGCACCTCTAGGTGTCAGTAATGAGTTCAAACGGTCTTTAAATCTACATTTCAGGCTCACTGAACAAGTCACACTGCAACAACACCGAGCTGGAGGGTAGGTGCAGAAAGTAAGGTTGAGTGTTTGTGATGTAGGGGTATCAGTGTACCTATGTGTCGAACTTGTGGATGTGGGAATGCAGATGATTTAGTAAAATAGGGTAAGCATGAGAATTTAACATACTACCAGGTATTATACGATGTTTAGACATGAAGTCATTGTATTCGCATGACGAACAACAAGCCATTTATTTTATATTAGAGGTAGTGGGAGCTAGCTTTCGTAGTTCAGGTTTTATGTGTTAAATGTTCACTCAGCGACAACCAAAAACACTATTAATTATTCTAGCTTTATTGTTGCTGTGTACTGTACATGCACATAGGATGAAAGATCCTTTCCATAAGCCTGTTGATGTGTAGCTGCGGTGGCCGCCATGTTTAGATCACGTGACCACAATGGCTGGACCATGGCCATAAGCATATTTACAGTCATATCATGCTTTAGAGTAGAGGTGTCCAGGGACTGGAAAAAGTTCAGTCCAGTCTCAGCCACAATAATATTTATGTTATCATTGGACACAAAAGCTGGGGGCAGGACGAGCTGTCCATACAGACAGCAGAGTGTGCAGGAATAAACCGCCCAGCTGTCTAACACTTTAAGAGGAAAGCACCCCCCCCCCCCCCAATCTTCTCATTCTTCTTCCTCAAGCATTCATAACAAATATTAAAACTCTTTTTCTCCTGAGTGACATACTGCTGCGTATACCTGATGTGTTCTTGTTTTCATGTTCTTGCATCAGCATTTAGCAGAGAATAGGATATACTTTGGAGACCCCCATGTGCACATCAGCATCCACATTGTGTAGCCATGTCTGCTGAAGTGCACCCGAGCCCTATTACTGGAAAGCTTCCTATTTCCAAATTCCACAAGATGTTAAAAACATCCTTTGACATTCTGTTTCATGTTGACTTGATGTTTCAAATTACTTTTGCTTTATTCTGATGATCAATGTCATGAAGAGCAACAGTACTCAAATAGGCATTCAAATGATGATTGATTGATATTAATGGGGCGTCATGGTGGCGTAGTATTTAGCATGTCTGCCTCACAGCAAAAAGGTCTTGAGTTCGAGTCCTGGGCTTGGGAATTCCTGTGTGGGGTTTGCATGTTCTCCCCATGCTTACATGAGTACTCTGGTTTCCTCCTGCAGTCCAAAGGCATTGTGTTTGTTGCCCTGTGATGGTCTGGCAATGGTCAGGGTGTACCCTGCTTTCACCCATTGATCGGCTGAGATAGGTTCCAGCATCACCCTGACCTTAATAGTAGGATTAAGTGGTTTGACAAATGAGTGATTAATAGGCCCCAAGTGTACCAAAAAAACTTCCCCACACCATTAAACAACCTCCACCAGCCTGGACTGTTAACAAAAGATATGTTGGGTCCATGGATTCATACTGTTGGTGCCAAATCGGGACTCAGTCTTTCTAGGTTTTAACTGTCCAAGTGGACAGAAGTGTTTAGTTTAAATCTATTGAATACTTTATATGTACAAATATACACACACACACACACACACACACACACACACACACACACACACACACATACACATCATATTGGTTTTCATTCTACTAACAGTGAACCCGTAATTTGGATCATGCAGAATTTCATGCAGAAAGAGCAAAAAGTGCTTTTTTATTCTTTAGACAGCATTCTAGTTTTGTCTCTGTCCAAAAAAAGGTGATTCACTATGTCGAATTTAAGTGTAATAATTGTCTTGACGTTGTTAGGCCATAGACAATCAGATAAATGTTGACAATTTGTTTTATTGACACACAGGTTAAGATGTCACCATGGCTCAGAGGGTTGGAAGTGGTCCGAAGAGCGGGGTGCCTGCAGTAGTTTTATGTCTGGTAGCGCTGCTCTGTGCCAACCTGCTTCTGTACATCTACTTGGATGCTCTATACGAAGGCACCTCCCCACCTTCAGCACACATGCACTGCTCACCGGGCTATTTTAAGGTGGGCACTATGAAAAACTGTACCCCGTGGTTGCAGTGTCCTGAAATCCGTGCTAATGTTCGTCGTCTCCGACTGATTGGACAGGGAGCTGTTAAACAGGTATATATTTTTAAGTTCTGACTATATGTATGTGACACCATACAATGTTTCTAGTGTTCTTGCCATACTGCTCCTTGTAAGAATGAACAAATTGTGTTTCAGGTATACCTGTCAGAGTGGCAGGGGCAAAAGGTCGCCCTGTGTATCTTATCATCAGAACAGTACAAAGATGATTTCCTTCATGGGGTGTCCATGCTACGTTCCTTGCAGAGTGTGAGAGTGGTGTCACTAGTGGGTGTGTGTGAAGAAGATAATGTATTTGTTACTGAGTACCACCCTTTGGGATCAGCACTGGCGCTCGATTCTACTCTTGCTAAGGATCGGTACCGCAGTCAGGACTCGTGGCATGTGCGGCTGCGTCTGGCTCTAGATTATGTCATCTTCCTGGTGTTTTTACACAACAGCCCAGTGGGTACCCGTGTCATGTGTGATTCTAATGACCTAAACAAAACACTCAGCCAATTCTTGCTGACCTCTGACCTGCGACTTTTGGCGAATGATCTGGATGCCCTGCCATTGGTAGAATATGGGGGTCAGGGCATCAAGTGTGGTCATCGTCAGCTGATGGGTGAGTTTGTTGCTCCAGAGCAGCGGTGGCCTTTTGGTGAGGAGGTGCCTTTCTCAGATGACCGCATGCCAGGCTATGATGAAAAGTCTGACATCTGGAAGATTCCAGATGTGACCCGTTTTCTACTGGGTCATGTCTCAGGGAGTGATGTTATCCACTTGCACCTCTTTCAGATCCACGCAGAGTGCAAGAGGCAGAATCCTAAGCTACGGCCATCAGCACATGATGTCCTCAGTGTTTATCGCTCTGTTTATGACAGCATGAAGGAAAGTCACACAGAAAGTGTCAGAGATATGCTATGAATTTAATATTATTCAGTTTTTGTGTTTGGAACAGGTTCAAAAAGCAGTTCAGAGCCGGGGAAGGTGAAAGTGGTGAGCAAGGTTGCAGTTTTCAGGACAATAGGCAATAAAGGATTTCAATGACTTTGGTATGTTAATGATGTTAATGTCATGACACATTTTGCTAAAAACTGGACACATCAAATAAAGTTAAAGCCACCTTCTTACAGACACTGACATCTCAAGTTCTTCTGTCTTTTTATTATATCCAGGTATAAGAGATATACTTGTTGTATAAACCATTACACATTTAGATTTTTTCCCCCTTACATTCTACTCTGTGGATCAGTCAACAGTACAAACACAGTACAGTGTAAAACTAATGATGAACCCGACTTCACCCATATGTTCAAATGAAATGTAAACAACAAACAAGATTAGCAAGATTTGTGATCAGAGACCATGGAAATAATGTAGACAGAGTTGTGTGTGATGATATTAAGAAGTACAGGGTGACCCAATAAAATCTACCACATTTCAAATGTAAATGAAAAAATATTTCTATATATAAAATAAATAATTTACACACATACAACGTTTGCATTACATTTTTTATACAACGTTTTAAAGATGGTATCCTCAAAATGGTGGCCGTCATGGTCTATACACGCTGGGAGGTGATTTCTGAAGGCTGAAATGGCTCAACGGGTCAGGTCTGGTGAAACAGTGGTTATCTCCTGCTGAATAGCCACATTAAGTGCTTCAAGAGTTTGGGGTCGATGAGTGTACGCTCATGATTTAAGGTAGCACCACAGAAAAAATCACAAGGGGCGAGATTAGGGGAACGGGCCAGCCACCCAACATCTCCATGCAACGAAATCACCTGATTCGAAAACATTTCCCTTAGCACTTCCAATGATTTTTGATCTGTATGCTGATCTGGCTGAAACCACACATCAAGTTCTTCAAACTCAAGGTATTGGACTACCAACAGACCTTAGCACTGCCTTTCCTTCCTCAGTAAGTTTCATGTGTGTAAAAAATGATGAATAAAAACTGTACTGAAAGTTTCATGTGTGCAAACAATAAGTTGATTATCTTAACAATTTTTGTTTACCTTTGAAATGTTTTTGAAATCTGCCAGACATTTACTCCCACCCCAACTCCTATAATACACAGCGTAGATTCCACTTCCCCTGCACAGTTTTCCAATCTCACAACTGAAGACATCCAGCAAGTCATCTCATCATGCAATCCTACCACCTGCTCACTGGATCCAATCCCTTCCACAATACTCCAGACCTTCTCCCCTTTACCTCCACTATTATCAATAAATCCATATCATCTGGTCATGTACCAACATTGTTCAAAAGAGCCAGGGTTCTACCCATCTTAATGAAACCCTCTCTGGATCCATCAGACATCAACAACGACAGACCAGTATCACTTCTTTCTTTCCTTTCTAAAATCCTTGTACACACTATTTATAACCAAGCAGTGGTGGCCCGGTGGTAGGGTGCTGGATTACTGATTCCAAGGTTGGGGGTTTAAGCCCCACTGTCACTGGGTTGTCACTGCTGTCCCCCCAGTGCAGCTAACTGGGTTATCAAAGGCCAGTCACTGTCTATGGTGAGAGGCAAAAGAACCATTACTGACTTTCGTAAAGAGTAGGCTGCATTGCCGTCATCGTGTTTCTGGCCTGGTGAGCTGTCCAGGGTGTACTCTGCCCTCGCCCAGAGTCGGCAAAGTGGCACATTCCACAGAGACTGCACTCTTGGCTATCACAGAGAAGCTACAAGCAAGATCAACCAAGATGTCATCAGTCCTCATCCTCCTCGACCTTTCAGCAGCATTTGACATGGTCAACCACAAGACTCTCTTGTCCGTCCTCAGGAGTCTAGGAATTTGTGGTTCAGCATGGCAATAGTTTGCTTCCTACCTGGAAGGTCGTTCATATCAGGTTACATGGAGGGGATCCACATCATTCGTCCACTTCTTTCCACTAAGGCCACTCGGATACTTGTTCAGTCCCTATTCATCTCAAGACTAGACTACTGCAACTCATCTAATAAAAAATCTCAAAAAAGGTCCTGTAGCTGCTTGCATTAAATCTAATGCAAGCAGCTACATTGAATGCTTGCCTACAAAGCCAAAAATGAACCTACCTCAAAGCACATATTCACTGATAGTGACATTAAAGCACTTCTGTAAGTCGCTCTAGATAAGAGAGTCTGCTAAATGCTGTAAATGTAAATATATATATAAAAACATAACGGGAAATGCTATTTTGTAAGCATGGACCCAAGTACGGCATTTCCAGATGTTATCCTTATAAATATTTTGTGTAGTCATAAAGCACATAGAAGTAATGAGCTGCTCTTCCATGTTGATGTGGGCGGGATCATTAAACTCATATTAATAGCTTCTCTATGGAAAATATTTTTGGGAACTGTGTTTTGTGGCATCTGTCAATCAACTGAACATTTAAGCTCTGATTGGTACTTTCTTGAATTGCTTCATTTTAGCTCAGTTGAACACCTTGCTTGAGAACATTTCTCCTTTCATCCCTCATTTGTGGATTCATCATGTGTGGAATAATAATGAAAAACTGTGTTGAATGAAGTTTCATGTTTGCAAGTAATACATTGATTATATTTAACCTTTATTTTTATTAACCTTTGAAATGTGAGAGGTTTTGTTGGATTAACAAATAATAAACAATACTGTGCCTTTTATTGCTTAGCTTGAGTGCTCCAAGTCTTAGTTTCTCAAATAATTCACTATAAAAAAAAAAATCATTATTTTATAGTGTAATAACAACAACCCTCCATATAGTACTCTGTGCATTACATTTCCATTTTTTAGCATATAGCAGACACCCTTGTTAGATGTTAGATGTTAGTACAGCTAGAATAAAAAATACTACTCAGTTTTGAAATAATAACATACACATTCTTGGGGAATTGACAAAAGCACTGTTTACACTATTCATGTAGGAAGCAGTATGCTGCTGTGAAGTCCCCCCCCCAAAAAAATTTCACAATTGCACTGCAATTCGTTTGTGCTGGTTTGTGCTATAAAAATGATCGTTTGTGCTATTAAGGTGTTTAACTAATTATAAAATGCCTTTTTAGGCCTGTGACATCACTCAGGCCCCCACATCCAAATCTCACCAAAGTGGTCTCAATCGGCTGTGCTACGTTTGTGCTGTTTTGCTATCATGATTTCAAAGTAATTACTGTTTTATTCCTTACGTGAGTGACGTCATCAGCCCCCACCATGTACAAATCACACCAATGTGGTCTCAATCGTTTATGAAGTATTAAATTATATACTGCATAAATTATTCTGCTGTTATGATGTTAGTTATTTCTTACTGTGACCATCAGCCCCCCATGTCGAAGTCACACCAAAGTTGTCTCAATCGTTTGTGCTGTTGAAAGAATTGATTTTGCTATCATGATTTCAAAGTTATTAAAGTTTTATTCCTTACACGTGTGACGTCACAACGACCCCCCAATGTTAAATCACACCAAAGTGGTCTCAATCGTTTGTGCTGGTTTTGCTGTTGAAAAAACATATTTTGCTGTTATGATTTTAAAGAACAAAATAACAGCAGAATCAATTTTTTTTTTCGTTTTATTTCTGACTGTGACCATCAGCCCCCCACCGCGTCCAACTTGGCAGAGCTTAAGGACACAGCGGTGCTTGCAGGAGCTTCCGCGGTCTCCCTCTGAAAACTTCGCCAACGGCGCCTTTAACAAGCTGCAACTAAGAAAGGAACCGGAAACACGTCATTTGTTGTCTACGCGTAGTCGCGTCGGTTTGATTGTTTGCAGTGATGGCAGGTTACTTGTGATTGCAGTGCGAACCAGCAGTAAGCGGGTGGAGAGTGAAGCAGAGGCTGCGAGTCGGCCGGTCTGTCCGCTTGTTTTGAACCAAACGAAGCCGCAGAGCGCGACGCTGCCATTATGAGCTCGGGGCAACCGAGCAACAGAAACGCTCCAGAGGAAGCTCGGCTCAACCGCGACTCCGACGAACCGTTCCGAGACGACGAGAGCGAGGAAGAGGAGGAAGAAAAGGATGCCCACTCGAGACCGACGTCTCCCGACAGAAGGCGTGAGAATCCCCGGAAGCCGGGCGGCTCGCGGCCTGAACCAGCGGCGGACGGCGGAGCTCCGAGCTCCGGCTTCAGAAGCTCCAGCGCGCGCGACTCGCTCTTCTCGTGGCTGCGTAACCGGAGTGTGCGCAGAGGGCCGCTTGTGGATCCGGCCCGGGATAACTTTCGGACTATGACACGCCTTTATTCATCTATGAGCCCCGCTACGGACTCGGTGAACCTCAGCACCCAAACTCACGGTGCCGTTTTTAATCTGGAGTACTCCCCGGACGGGTAAGAACCAACCAAACTACAAGAGGGATTCAACCTCAAACTGTATTGCATCCTGAAACAGCTTAGTGCTTATGTGTGTGTGTTTGTGTGTTCAGGTCGGTGCTGACTGTGGCCTGTGAACAGACAGAAGTTCTGCTGTTCGATCCTGTTTCATCCAAACACATCAAAACCCTGGTGGAGGCTCATGAGGACTGTGTGAACAACATCAGGTGCATCAGTTCATCCCAGAGCCTGTTTACACCTGTTCCATTCATTGGTCTGAAGTACCCGGCTTTAGATCCAGAAGCTGATTTAAGTTTTTATTAAAGTCAAAGTAGTGACAGAATGCATCTCTCTGAGCCACATCTGACAGTCAGAGCTCATCCGGCACTGGAATTAGTGATCACAGTGATACTAGTATAATATCAAATATGCAGGGGAGGAATTTAGCAAAACTAAGCTACTGGCCAACAGGACTAGTGAAATTATGAAACTACTAGTCCTCCTTCATATTTACTGGTTAGGAACACTATGTCTTCTTTGCCTATTGGATTTGTCAGGTCGCCAGCAGAATGACTTGCTAGCTAATTTTACTCGCTCTACAGATTTCTGACTCGCCACGGGCCACCGGACTAGTGTTAATTTCCACCCCGGATTATGTGATACAACAGGTACATTTATCTGACATGAAGTAGTGTTAGGATGCAAACGTACAGAGCTCATAAAATGTTGAAAATTAATTTTTCTATCTTGTGTGCATGCAAGATTGTTCTTTTTTAAATATCTTTGCATGTACTTTGGATTAGTATCCTTCATGTGCTCAGAAGTTCTTTATCTCAGTTCTAGAAGTTCTAGTGATTTTCTCACTGTTTTCACAATATCATCACCAGAAATTTCACATGAGATGTTGACTTCGTACCTGAGTGGACCAATGAGGCATTCCTAAAATAAAAAATATGTATTCTTATATAGCCTTCTTAAATTTAAACTTGTATCTGGTTCATACGGCGTTCATGAAATATCTGTAGAAAAATATAATCTTTAGGGACTTTAGGGGCTGTACAAAATTAATGCAAAGATTAAATACAACAAAGATGTATAAGAATGCGTCAGCACGGTGGAATAGTGGGTAGCATGTCCACCTCACAGCAGGAAAGTGTGATGATTACGGTATAAAAACATTTTAAAATATGCTTTTACAGGAAAATTAACAATGATAGGTTGGTTTGATGTAAAGAGTAGGACTGTTTCAACAACAGCCGATCATTTTCGGCACATCTTAAAGTTTTATACTACAGCACTTAACCAACAATTCAGTTTTTATTAATTTCTGGCTTATAGTTGGGTTTAATGCACAAAACAATCCTGTTCTGTTAAGTTGTAACTACTACATGCAATGTTCCTCATGATTGTCAATATTGCAGCTTGTCATGTTTTCAAGAATCCACAATGTCCCTGAAAACGTTACTGTTTTGAAATAGTTAGGTACAACTTTACTTAATGGTAAATAACCTTTTTTTCCTTCACAGAAAGCATCTTCATATGAACAGTTACACATTTTTGCATCTGCACATATGGAACATCTGCTATACAAGTCTTTTTATAAAGTGTTCGATCAGAAATGATGTATTACATCAAATGCATGATTAAAGATATGTAAATTACTTTGTAGCTGTTGATTCATGATCATAAAAAATATCAACATCATTTGGCCAATTAGATTTGAGAATTTTACAGCATTGTGGTGAAAAGTATGACGAATGCTTATGTATAAAATCTTTGTGCACTATAATAGGGAGGTTTATCTATGCTTGAAAATGTAAGTTTAAGTGAAACTATAGTTTATGTTCACACTGTGAAAAATGTATGTTTTTATTTATTTATTTATTATTATTTTTTTATCCAGTATCATCGAGTCAGTACTGCTGATTTATCTTTAAATATATTTTTTATATTTATAATTGATCATAGACATAATGTATCTTCTTGCTATTTCATAAACCAGGTGTCTAAATTCCAGCTGCAATTGTTTCTCTGATGGTTCTGCAGATTTTTGGATAACCGGTTATTCGCCACCTGTTCTGATGACACCACCATTGCACTGTGGGATTTAAGAAAGCTGAACTCAAAGGTGTGTTCATTGCACGGCCATGCAAGCTGGGTGAAGAACATTGAGTACGACACACACACTCGCTTGCTTGTTACGTCTGGCTTTGATGGGAATGTTATCACCTGGGACACCAACAGGTTTGGACTTTTGGAATCTCACTCCATCTTGTGTACCGCATGCGTTTAATGGGATCTAACTGGGGTGAATGTGTGCAGGTTCACAGAAGACGGCTGTCCCCATAAGAAATTCTTTCACACGCGCTATTTGATGCGGATGCGTCTAACACCAGACTGCAGTAAGATGCTCATCTCCACCTCCTCTGGTTACCTGCTTATCTTACATGACCTTGACCTCACCCAGAGCCTAGAGGTCGGCAGTTACCGCATCCTCCGGGCCCGACGCGCCCCGCTCAGCACAGGTACACATGGAAAATATTTTACACGTGTTCGTTTTACAAGAGAACGACTTTCAGGTCAAAGCATTTGTTGAAAATTTGCTCTGTACAGACATAGACAATAAAAGTGTGATTTGTAATGAGCAAGAATTCATTTTTAATTAAAATCGGGTTTTTATCCAAGCCCAGAGATTTTACTTGCACTGTATGCATGCTTTTAAGTAGTAATTTTACATGTTGGGCTAATATCACCAGAAGTTTGTGGATACTTGAACATCACATCAATATGTGGCCTTTCCTTAAACTTTTGTCACTGCTTGAAAGCACACAATTTTATGAGATGTTACAAGTTCCCTTCACTTGAGCTAAGGTGCCAAAAAGCAGCCCATAATTGCTCTCCTGTGTACAAAGTGAACTATTTTCCAAGGTTGGTGCCTAAGAACTCGAGTGGCTTGCACACGGTCCTGACCTGTACCCCACTGTACACCTTTGTGATGAATTGGAATACAGATTGCACCTCCGGCTTCCACCCAAAATCAGTGCCTGACCTCACGGATGGTCTTGTAGTTAGATGGTTGAATCTGCCGCGGTCATTCTCATAAATCTAGTAGAAAAGCCTTTCAAGAAGAGTGTATGGCAAATTCTGGAATGGGTTGTTCCAAAATTGTGTGCGTGAGATGTTCAGGTATTCACATATTTTTAGCCTTATAGTGTATTTTTGGAATAAAGAAGTATGTTCTTTGATTGACATTAGGAACCATTAAAAAAAACGATCTGGTTTCTTACTTTCCAGAAGGTTCATCAACAGGCTCCAGGACACCAGGCACTCGCCATGGCAACGACAGCAAAGCCCATCCTCATAGAGAGGGTCAGTTTATTTTCATTTTTACTCAGTTTTCACGAAAATGTGTTTAGTTGTTAATTCCCATCCTATCCACTCCCAAGCTCCTGCCCATCATGATCTAGTCCTCTCCCTGATTGCTAGCTATATTTTCTAGTATATGCTTTCTCTAAGACACATGGAGCCAGTAGCTAGATGTTTATAAATTACTGCTCATGCTATGTCACATTGCAGATGGCAAAACATGGAGGAAATTGCTAAGTGCTCTCACATACTTGAGCTCACAGACATCCACAGTTGTCAAGTGTCAGTTAGTGACAGAGGATAGAGTAATGTCATGCCTCTCATCTAAGTTTATCATCTTGACCACTGTTTAAACCCCCTTACTGAAGTTTGAACTCTCAGGCTCCCAAAGATCAGGCAAATGTTATTCTGCTTGTGCCATTTAGGAACTTGTGTTGAACTGAACAAATGCGGCATAGAGTGAATTATTTTCATATTGTTTTTGAATGCATTAAACAGTGTGGGGGTTTTTTTTTATTATTTTTTTTTTCTTTTCTTTTTTTTTTTTCTTTTCTTTTTTTCAGGTTTGTCTCCTAGGAACAGTCTGGAGGTTTTGACCCCAGAGATTCCAGGTGAGAGGGACCGGGGGAACTGCATCACTTCACTGCAGCTGCACCCCAAAGGCTGGGCCACACTCCTGCGCTGCTCCAGCAACTTGGATGACCAGGAGGTCAGGCACAAACCACAACAGCATTGTATAGGAAAAAATAAACCTGTGTTCACATCAGCTGCAGTGTTTGATATAGGACGCTTTTTTTGTCGCAATTTTTACAAAGATCCCGTGCCAAAATTGAGGTGTTGCGCCCCATAAATGTTCATTTGCTATTAGGGGCGCAAACTAAAGTGGTCCTTGCGGCATTCCGTAGTTTGGTATATTTCACTGAACAGTAAGGCATTCTGTAACTCCATAGATGTTGCTTTGTAGAAACATCCGCTACCAGTGCAGTAACACGCAATTTGTAAGATATGTAAGGCCAAGGAACCACTCGAAAACTTTTACAGTACTACAGTTGGTAGCACAAATGTAAATGTATTTTATTGGGATTTTATGTGATATACAGTGTGACAAATTGTTCTGAGATTAGATTACACACACGTGGATGTCTGATGGATTTTATTTAAGGGGGGGTTTCAGATTTGTATTTAATTTTGTAAACCATGTATAATTACAATTATGAGCCACTTTGTGTTTGTCTATCACATAAAAATCCCAATAAAATACATTTACGTTTGTGGTTGTGACAAAATGTGAAAAAGTTCAAGGGGTACGAATACTTTTGTAAGCCACTGTATGTTTAATATTCTGACTGAATATCCGACTGTAGCAGGAAGGGCCCATAAATTTTTTCAAAGGCCCACCTTCAACAGGAT
The DNA here is from genome assembly GCA_039654325.1 of Tandanus tandanus. Taxonomy (NCBI): domain Eukaryota; kingdom Metazoa; phylum Chordata; class Actinopteri; order Siluriformes; family Plotosidae; genus Tandanus; species Tandanus tandanus. The sequence continues at coordinate 36,836,849 of JBCNYH010000027.1, read as the reverse complement.
CTGGGTTCCCTTTGACACACCCTGAAATATTCCTAGATCTCACTTGACCAAACTTGACTAAATCTGTCAGTTAAACCAGTATTTATTGGTCACGATTAGCTATATATATATATATATATATATATGGTCTCTTTCTTCGATGTATTGAGCACTGTTCTACGGAAAATCGACTCAGGATTTGATATA
>JBCNYH010000027.1:36815636-36826430 GCA_039654325.1 Tandanus tandanus | reverse complement strand
TGCTTACGCCCCTCCCTGGTCGGTGGTGGTCGTGTGATGGGGAAGGCTAAAAGTTGATGGGTGGGAATTGGAAACGAATTAGGGAGAAAAATGGGGAAAAATCCAAAAAATATATAAATAAATAAGCGAATGTGTAAATACACAAGCCGATCGATTTTCATTGCTGTAAGCTATCCAACATGGCCGCCACAGCTGCCATCTTGAATTTACATTCTGGGCACTAGCTAAAAAAAACACTGATCATTAACATTTTTGGTGTGGATGTTGGGACTGTCACATACCAATCCATTTTGGTCAGAGTTCATTATCCTGGGTAGGCACCGAAGCTGCCATCTTGAATTTGAGTTCCACTCATTAAATTGAAAACACCATTACCGATCATCACCATTTTTAGTGTCCATCCTGGGACTGGGCATACCTTTTATAATGTGGCACATGGCTGATGGATATCGCCCGCTTTGCAGGGTTGTTTTGTTTTTAGGTGCATTTCACACAGCTAAAATACTCCACTTTTTGTCATATCTGTGATTTGTTTATTTGAAACAAAGTTGTGTTGTAATTCTGTACATTTCTGCCAGGGGGTTTATTCACTGCACCACTCTCAATCTCTCATGGACATCCCCACTCCCAGACGGGACATGCTCACTCAGCACTATTGCCAATACCTCAGCTGCATGCTGTATCAGAAGTAGGTATGCACACTCCCTGTTGATGATTCAGATGCTGAGCCATTTATGATCTGGGAACGGCAGACAGAGGACTGTAGAAAATAAAGTTATTATGCCGTTTTATACTTAAGTGGGAGTTGCATATTGTACACTGTCTTTAAATTAGGCTTCAGGCTAAATGGAACTAAAGATGATTGGTTCTTCTGCAATGTTTGGATTTCATTTATAAAACATCTGGAAAGGGGAAAAGGAGGAAAAGAGGGTCTCAGAGGGAGCGGCATTCCTGCACTTGGCTCTGCTCCACTGAGCCACAGGATGATGTTAGCAGTACAAAACAATAAAGTTTTTGTCAATCTTTGCCTAAAGTTATGTGCCTGAATGTGGAATATCCTATAATTCTGAATAATTAAACTTTATATTAATATATAATTTCTGTATTAAATATGATGATAGTTTCCTCCAAAATAAATCTGTTTTAATATCGCACTGACACACTAACTACATCCAGCTGGAACAAGTTGGACTGGGAGGCACTTGTAATAAGTTTGTTTATTTTACTGATACCCTGTGCAGTCCACACACCAGATTTCACTTAACTATTATTAACTCATTCCTTTATTAGATTCAAGTGGCTTTTTCGGGTACGGACAACTGCACACTTTCATTTGTCTCCATTTCCAGTGCCTTGATGTTTTGTTAGTGCTTTAAGCCGCTGCAAACCAAACCATCTGCATCAGGACCTTCGGTATGAAAACACTAACAGAAGAGATGCTGAGCATGACAGCATGACATGATTATTTATGAATACCAAATAGAGATACTGTAGAAAGAAATGTAATGTGACTATGCAGTATAGAAAGATACCAGTCTTGGTGTTTTATGATTCTAAATATTCCCTGTCTGCAATGGCCTGGCGAGCAGTCCAGAGTGTACCTCGTCCAGAGTCGGCTGAGTTTGGCACCAGCTTCCCCGTGACCCTAATTAGGATGAAGCGCCTTAGAAAATAAATGAATGAAATGCTCCCTGTTGGTGGCATAGAGTATAATATTATCACCTCACAGCTGAAGTGTCCCAAGTTTTGATTTGGAATTCATAGTTTTGAATGTTGGGGCAGTGGTGGGCCGGTGGTAGGGTGCTGGATTGCTGATCCCAAGGTTGGGGGTTCAGGCCCCACTATCAACGGGTTGTCACTGCTGTCCCCCAGTGCAGCTAACTGGTTTATCAAAGGCTTGCCATGTCTCTCACTGTCTATGGTGAGAGGCATGTAAAAGAACCATTGCTGACTTTTGTCAAGAGTAGGCTGCATTACCGTCAGCGTGTTTCTGCCCTGCGATGGCCTGGCGAGCTGTCCAGGGTGTACTCTGCCCTCACCCAGAGTCGGCTGAGATGGTCGCCAGCCTCCCCGCGACCCTAATTAGGATTAAGTGGTTCAGAAAGTGAATGAATGAATGAGTTTTGAATGTTCTTCCCATATTTGTTTGGGTTTCCGTCATGTTCCCCAGGTTCCTCTCAAAAAAACTCGATGCCAAATTGCTGTTAGGATTGAATGAGCGTGTGACTATGTGTACATGGTGCCCTGTTATGGAATGGGGTCCAGCTCAAGATGTATTCCCGCCACATGCCCAGTGTTCTCTGGATGCACCATGAACATGACCATTGTAAAGCAGTTCCTGAAGAAGCATGAATGAAGTTTCGCAGTGCTTTTTTTGGACAAGTCTTGAAACCGAGCCCATTATGCAATAATTATAGCAAGTTCCATAATGCAAAATTCCAAACCATGTTTTTCATACTTTTTATTTATTTATTAAAGAAGAAGAAGAAATGTTTAATTTGTTACATGTTGCTTATGCAAAATCAACATGGGTGTAGAAAACCAGCTACACTTTACTATATTCACTTGTGAGTTCTTCACATTTGAATTCATTATTAAAAAAATGCTCAGTGTTTAAAATCTGGTCAGTTACACTTTATGTGCAGAGCAGAGAAGGGCTAATTTAATACTGAACACCTCACACTTTTAAAGCAATAATACTACTTGGGTTTCTTTTATCCAGTTGAAAATGTCTCAATTAAACAGGCTGGCCCTTGAGTTCTGAGCCCAGAATAAATGGTGCAGCATGTCGGGGAAACTACCTACACAAGCCTCCTTGGTTACACACTATTTCTTTCCAATCTATCTAAACCTCCACACGGTTTGATTCTGTATGTAGGAACTGATTCGTTTTTGTGTTTTGTGATTTACATGTCATTCACTTTCTCTTGACTTTGGCACGCCGTTGCTGCTGCTCACGCCGACGGTTCAGAATCTTGGTGCTGACTCTGAGTTTACGCATTCTCAGTGCTCTGATACGGAGCTGCTCGTCCCGACGGATTTTCCCACCTTTGGCCAGGATCTGCTCGATGCGCTCTTGCGGTGTTTTCATAAGGTTGAAGTCACAGATGGTGGCGTAGGGTTCTGAACCTACAGAACAGTGACGCATAGCAGGAAAGTAGCCCTCCGCCCACACAATCACCTTATACTCACCGGGGTTCAACAGGCGCCAGTAATCGCCATCATTAGCTACATAGAGCAAAGAAACCATAAGGTAAATATTACTGCTTCTAAGCATGTCAAACAGTTGAAAATATTTAATATGCATACCTGATCTGATGTCATGGTCCAGGTCCTCTACTTTAACAATAGCATTTCTGATACCATGTTTAGTCTCTTTATCCCTGATCACACCTTTTATACCCCTGTGCACCTGAAAGAGCCGGGCAGGTCAGTGCATGAGTCAGTAGCACAGAATGGAGTAGTATTTTAAATACAGTGGGTCAGGGAGCAAAAAAATCCAACCTGCTCCATATATAGCAGAAGAGACTCCTTGTTATTTTCCCATTCAGCAGGAAGCTCACTGGCATGAGGGAATTTATCACATGACAACTCTACAGTCACCTCAAAGCAATTCGTGTGCAAGTAGCTGAAATCATTCATGCCTACAAACACACGGACATTAAACTGGGATGATAAATAATGAACACTGTGGTTCTGTAATAATAAAAGGGTAAGTAAACACTACTTTTGTTGATGTACTCTATGTATTTCCTTACTTCCTGGAACAGTGTGCCAGTCGGCTCCATTAATAATATTGTTATACCGCTGGAAGTCCTCAAAATGACACGTTCTGCGGTCAGGGTTGGCCATCACCAGGTTAGTGGAGGCATAAACAGCTGCCAGCCAGCGAAAGAAATCGTTATCTGCAGTTGGTGTGTCTTGACGTGGGATCCAGTCCCGCGTGCAGTCGAACGGGTAACTGACCACCAGCTCTCCTCCATGCAGGTTAGCGCTCAGCACAAATGGAATATCCTGCATCCAACTTATCACTGCTCGAGTCTCAGGAGCAACCTTACACACAGAGATGTAGGAGGAAAATGTATCATGCCGTGAAAACAATTCAATATTCTAAATATGTATCGGATAAATGAAAAACAATCAAAAAAGACTGAGGGAGGGTGTAATTGTTATCAGTGAACTTTAATCTGTATATAAATACATTTTGGGGAAACTGTTATTATGTAAACTATGTAAATTTGGCAAGGTCAGAATCACAGAACCTCAGACCCCTGACACTGTATTCACCAAGACAACTTTTCTGAACCAAAAAAAAAAAATGTACTGTAGAAACCTTTACTCTAATTATCTTATCTCAACAGAGGGATTTTGTGTGCTAGTTCATGCTGTTTATTATTTTCTCCGAAGATATTTTTGTAAGACGCCTCAGAATAGCGAGGCTCAGAAAGGAAGTGCTTACATTCTTTTAGGATGTGTGACTCTGATCCCCCGGTGTGTGTTTGTGGTCTGAATACTTGTTAGCATTCTACTGTGCACTTGAAACCACAATCGGTGTTGATCTTCTTTCAAAACTTCAGCTTGATTTACTGCTGCATTCAAATGAATTAAAGCAATACGAGAAAATATCTTTTTTCTGGAACCACTTTACGATTTCAGCTGTTTATGAACTAACATTTAATGCAGTTTTATTTTCTTTCTTGAACATTCAAAGTCCTATAAACACAATAAGAATTAACTGTGATTAACCTGACAGAAAGGCTCTGCCTGGTCTAAAGGCAAGAATAAATAATAATAATAATAAAAAAAAGCAGCTGTTTGGAGTGTTTGGCTGTTCCCAAGTGGGGAACATTGAGTGCAACTGAAGTTCAGCTCTGTACAAAAAGTACACAAAATAAAAACAATATTTTCATAAATAGCGCCTTAAAAGCCATATCCCATTACTTGAACAGGGTTTTGTAGATATACGTGTATTATAAATATACTATATAATTTATATAATTTGCCACTGGGGCAGATATAAAGCCAGATGCAAGTTGCAGATTTTCTGCTCTTTATGCGAATCGTTGTACAGGTCAGAATCACAGTCCATATTCATAAACAGTAGACCAGCAGGGGTCAGGGGATCAGACAAACAGCACAACGTAGGCAAGGCAGGATCATCTAACATGAGATGAGCAAAGTTTATACACAGGAGATAAATATCAGAGACGAGGCACAGAGTCATAAATGAGAAGGCAGGCAAAGATCATTGAAGGGCTGTGAACCAGAGTGGTCTAACCAACAGAAAGCTGTTTCTGAGAAAAATGACAAATAATCAGGGATAATGCTCACGATTTGATTTAAGGTCATAAGACAGATGAAGGGACCATTCTGGCACACATAGACCTTATCCACATCTGTCAAAATATGACCTTGTTTAATTTTTCATGTTTTTTTTGGGTTAGACCACTGTGGCTCTCAGCCCTTCATATACGATATAACAAACAAAGAGATTCAAATGCTTGGTATGCACTGGCAAAAACACAAAGGCAACACTTTGCATTTTCTACTTGCACTTGAACTTGGCGGTTGCAATTGTTAATGTGTTGTATAATCAGTGTGAGTGCTGACAGGTGTGCCAAGGTCATGTGATGTGAAAGTAACATGTCTGGTGATCAAGACTGCTGCAGAGTATGTAGTGTGCAGACTGGTTAGTAACACAATCTTTTTAATTGACATGATAAGTTTGTAATTCCCAAATCCCTATGTTGGTTTAATAGAACTTTTGCATATAATAAATAAAAACAAAATGAAACTAAGCAAAACTAGCCAAATGAGTTGCATCTGTTAAATAAAATGGGTAAATAATGGAAGAAGAGATCTTATGAAAGAGTGTGGGGAGGACCTAACTACACTGCTTGACCAAAAAAAAAAAAAAAAACCCTTTTGTGAAACATAACCTGGTTTGCATTTGCCATGGTATTTTTTCAACAACGTTAGGAAACATTATAACATCTGTGATTCCATCCGTGACCAAAGTCAGAAATTTGTTTAAAGAGCGATGCATTGTTTAAGGCGATCGTTCGTGATCTCTGCCAAAAATAGGACATTTCTCATTATTGCTCCTAATGAAAGAAATATTCAACTATAGCATACAATGCTCATTTTTGCAATAAAAAAGGTCACACCCCACCAAGAATTGGACTTAAAAACTGAAATTGTTAACTTTGACTGGGTTTTCCCAGAAGGGAACATATTAATTTACATTCAGAGTTGTATTATTTTTTGATGAGAATCGAACCACTCTGTAAAGTCTTCTCTAGCACGACCTCATTTAATAAGGTTAGAATCAAGACTCTGTGGTGTCAGTTCATGTATGAAAATGATTCATCCAAAATCCATTGATGGGAAACCTGGTCATTCAGTACAATCAGCCAACTTTATTTTACCACCACATAGTGTTGCTGAGCCTCGACCTGACCAACTGAAGCAACCCCGGATCATAACACTGCTTCCAGAGGCTTGTACAGTGGCCACCATGTATAACGGGTGCTTGAGCTTTCCTTATTACGATGTGCACATTGTTTGAAATAAGTTAACCTTGACTGGAGTGTACATACAATACAACCTGAATTAGATTACTCATCATTATGTTCACTGCGATGGCCTGGCGAGCTGTTCAGGGAGTACTCTGCCCTGAGATGGGCGCCGGCCTCCCTGCGACCCTAATTACGATTAAGCGGTTCAGAAAATGAATGAATGAATAAATCATTATGTACACAACATCATAATAGATATACTAAGTGTTAAATGAAATGATATACCAGATAAATGTATTGCTAATTATTAAGCCAAATATACAGCATATGGCTGCTTTCATTTATGTTCCAAGGTTAGGCCATTTGTGTGAATGTTAACGTTTCTGGATGTTTCTGCTTTATTTAGCTGCTATTATGTAAATCTCTCCTTGCTTTTCTAAGTAAAATACATAAATTTTCTTGTTTATTTCCCAATCATGAAATAAATGCATAGCAAGTCATCTTTCGATGCATTATCCCTTCTATTCTACTCAGAAATGACAGTTATATGTGATACATACTGTTGCTTCAGTTGTGGTGTAGTACTCTGGCATAGGGATGTAGTGATTGCTGACTTTCTTTTTGTCAGTTGAAAACTCCTGAGCATCCCACATGATGTTGTTGAGGTCAGGGAAGTTATGGTTCATGTCAATGCCCTCAAAGCTGAAGCGACCTAAAGCCCAACCAGAAAGCTCAGACCCCTGAGACACAGAAACACCACACATTACAATGGAACTGTAGTTATGCGTGAAGTTAAGCATGAGACACAGATTAAAAAACGTTTTTTGGTTATTGTGCTCTGCAGAAAAACCTTAAACAAACAAACACACTTGTCTCCTAGTTGAGTATTTATCGACCTTAATGTGATAGCTCATCATCTTCCGTATTTTTTTGCCATTGGTTTGTTTGTTTGTTAGATAGGACAGTTTTTTGGAAGTGTGGTATGACAGGCCTAGAAGTGGGTGCTGTATGGTTTTGTTGTTGTATTTTTCAGTTTGGCAGAGGTCTGCATTCTCTGTGGGGTTTGCGTGTTTCCTGGTGCCTGCGTGGGTTTCCTCCAGGTGCTCTGGCTTCCAATCACAGTCCAGATACATGCACATTAGGCTAAATGGCTGTTGCAAATTTCCCCTAGGTGTGAATGTGAGTGTGAATGGTTGTACGTGTTGGCCCTGAGATGGACTGGTGAGCTATTAAGGGTGTACCCTTCCTTATTATGCGGTTCAGATTTGAATGAATGAATGAATGTCTGGGCATGACTGATTTTTTTTTTAACTTACTAGCTTTATTTTTATGGACATTTGTAATATTAAGTATACAGTTTGGTATTTGTTAGTCATATACCTGTATTCCACTACATACATTATTTGATCATATTCTCTAATATTAGCTATCTTAGGTTAAAGAAACAACCTTTCTAATGTCATCTGTTTCAATATAGCTTCAGGGTCCAGTTTAAATTAAGTGGCTAGTGATTTTCCTCTTCAAAACAGTGTATTATTTAAACATTATAAGCTATAAGTATTAGTAAAAGAAGAGGAGAAACATACAGCACGGAGCACATAGCCATAAAACATTTAACATTTAATGGTCGGCACGGTGGCGCAGGGGTTAGCACATCCACCTCACAGCAAGAAGGCCTGGGTTCGATTCCCGGTCTCGGAACATTTCTGTGTGGAGTTTGCATGTTCTCCCCGTGCTTGCGTGGGTTTCCTCTGGGTACTCCGGTTTTCTCTCACAGTCCAAAAATACGCACTGTAGGCTAATTGGCTGTTCCAAATCACCTGTGAATGGTTGTGTGTGTTTAGGCCCTGTGATGGCCTAGAGCGCTGTCCAGGGTGTACCCCGCCCTCGACCAGAGTCGGCTGAGATGGGCACCAGCCTACCCGCAACTTTAAATAAGAATAAGCGGCTTACAAAATGAATGAATGAATGAAAACATTTAATGTAGGCAGTTAAAGTAAAGCTAGTAATGTTTCCTTCTATCTAAGATTTTAATAGCTTAGAGGTCCAAATAACTTGTTCTAACCTGCAAGTCTACATTCTGCAGAGTTTGTTCTAGGCTCAGCATAACTGAGTTAATGCTGCTAAATATTACACTATTCTCAGAACTTGACAGCATATGTAATGGTACATGATTATTTCCTTGTCACACTTTCCTGTCCTACTGGAACAATATCACTCACTCATTTGCCGAACCACTTAATCCTATTATTAGGGTCGCAGGAAGGCTGGAGCCTATCTCTGGTGACACTGGGCAAAGGCGGGGTACACCCTGGACAGCTTGCCAGGGCAATACACACACACAACCATTCACAATCACATCCACACCTAGGTGCAATTTGGAACAGCCAATTAGCCTAATGTGCATGTCTTTGGACTTTTGGAGAAAAACTTGACTACCAGGAGTAAGCCCATGCAAGCATGGGGAGAACATGCAAACTCCACACAGAAACACCTAAGCCTGGGAATCGAACCCAGAACCTTCTTTCTGTGAGGCCAATGTGCTAACCACTATGCCACTGTGCCACCTGGAATAATTCAAAAATGAAGCAAAGCAATATTTTCTAATGTGCTGCATCACACAATTCCATTATTGTCATCAGATTTTACCTTCGCGTATGCTGCCTCATATCCATCAGGGTTCAAAGATGGTAAAAGATGAATACGTGTGTCTTTGACCAGCCGTACTATTCGCTGATTGCCTCGTTTGTACTCGTGGCAGAGGTACTGCATAAGGTTCAACACCAGTTCCCGACCCAGAACTTCATTTCCATGCATTCCAGCAATGTAGCGGAACTCTGGCTCTCCTAAATGTATTACACAGTTAAAAGAACATAAGCTTAGAAATGTTCTCCACTGCGATCTGAAAGTATCAAACATTTTGGGCACTGTTTAAACTGTTTTTTTCTGTCAGAGTGAAGAAAAGGGTTTTCCTGTTTCGTAAAGAACTTTCAGTGTCTTTCCTAACTCCTGCCTCTGTTTACTTTGGCCAAATCGATAATAAAAAACAGATGGAACACATGCAAATACTGCACATGGATAAAATCACTTGGCTTAATAATATCATGTGCACCATTAGTATCTTACTTTGTATGTGGGAAGCAAGGAAAAGGCCTGCTTTATATAAACACTATAATCTTGGTGCTGGTTACTAAGGAATGTGTGTGGTCTGGTGAAAGAGCTTGTATATTTGCCACTAGGCTACAATATAACAGCACAGCTCTATAACAATTGATTTCAAATTACCCAAATGACACGTAATAATTATGTGTAAATTGAAGGAACTAGCATTTTTAAGGAGAAAAAGCAAGCTGTCAAATCTTAGTATGGCTCACCTAGTTTGTGTTTTCCAGGATTGTCTGAAATCTCCATGACATAGAGTTTAAGTCCTGTGTAACTTTTCCCAATAGTGTAGATACGTGTAATATCAGGACACTCATCATTCACTGCCTTTAGTAACTATACAGAAAACAACTGATCTCAGTTCACTGGTGTGAACGTATTTTCAACCTTTTCAAGATTTAAGGAATTAATCAATAAATAAATAAAGGAATTCGAAATGTGAAAAACACTCTTACCTTTCTCATCTCTACATAATTATGGTGTCTAAAGTCTAACTTGTCGGTAGGAACCCTCTCTGACTGCCAGGTATACTGGTTATTAGGATCTAATCACACACACACACACACACACACACACACACACACACACACACACAAACAAATATAGAAGTTACTCAAATGTATAAATAATACTGTTAGATAATAATTCTTTGTTCTGGTGGTATAAACCTGGCATGGGGCAACCCAGGATCTCAGCTCTAAGGCAGATACTGCCATTGCTGTACCAGCTCTGTGGGTTGATGCGAATGTAGTGGGCTACAGTGGGTTCAGGGAACAGAGCCAGGACAGGAGTCTCCTGATCCTGACTTCCTATGAACACCTGTACGGAGATACAAATAAAATACCAGGTTGGTAGAATGCATTCTGTGCTGTTAGTTATAGATGCAGTATTTATAATCCTTAACTCACTGCTTCTTGTGATCCATTCATACAGGGCTGCCACATCACCGAGTCATTACTGAACTGCACCTTATACTGTGTGACCCAGTGCAAGCTGTGCGCACACACACACACACACATATACATATATATATATATATATATATATATATATATATATATATATCTATATATATATATATATATATATACACATACACACACACACACACACA
>JBCNYH010000027.1:36797590-36812498 GCA_039654325.1 Tandanus tandanus | reverse complement strand
GGTTGTTGGAAAGTGAAAAAAAAAGGGGGGAGTTGGGAAAGTGAAACGAGGGTGGGTTTTTTTTTTAAAAGGGGGAACCCCCCCCCCCCCCCCCCCAAAAAAAAAAAAAAAAACCCAAAGAAACAAAACAAAAAAAAGGTTAAAGATAATCTAATTAGAATTTGCCCACATAAAACTTGGTGACACAGGAGAGGTGTTGGTAGCCGACCTCAACACCTTGAAGAACTCGATGTGTGGTTTCAGTAAGACGGAGCTACAGCACCCCCAGCTCGAAGATCTTTGCAAATAGTTCGGGATCATTGGCCCGTTCCCCTTGTGATTTTTTTCCGTTGTGCTACCTGAAATCATGAGTGTACTGTATATACTCACCGACCCCAAACTCTTGAAGCCCTTAAGGTCATTATTCAGTTTTCAGCAGGTGACGACGGCTGTTCCACTCAACATGATCCGTCGAGCCATGGCAAACTTCAGAAATCACCTCCAAGCTTGTGTAGACAATGACGGCCTCCTTTTGGAGGACATCATCTTTAAAATATGATGTATAATAACTGTACTGAATGAAGTTTTATGTGTGTAAGTGATAATTTGTTTATCTTTCATTTTTTAAATTAACTTTAGGAATATTGGAGGTTTATTGAGTCACCCTCTAGTACTATGTAAGTGGAGAGTTTTATCCACGAGCTTTGACCTTGCGAGGACACTCCGGCGGCCATGTTGGAGAACAATGTTGCCAGTTCACCAGTGACAAAATGATCACTGCAGACCTGTCTATAAACATGGCTGGATTCCTTTATGCCAGAATAGAAAATGTTTGGTAGCCATCAGCCACTTTTTATTGGACTTGTTTAACTTTGAAACGTCTTTTTCTGAACAACCTTCACGTATATTATTTACACTATTGTTTAAAACTTTGGGGTCACCCAGAAAATGCACTTTTTTCATGAAAGCACAAACTTACATCCATCAAATGAGCTGCAAAATGAATATTAAATATTCTCAAGAAATCGACATGATTTGATTTTTACTTGGAAAAAATTATTTTCTCCTTCAAACATTGCTTTTGTCTAAAATCCTACATTTCCAGCTATTACAGCCTTGCATGCCTTTGTCTTTTTAGCCTTCAACTGGTCAAGGTAAGATAAAGAAATTTCACCCCATGCTTCCAAAAGCACTACCTACAAGTTGAACTGGCATGATGGGCACTTTTCCCTGTACCATACGGTCAGTCTGCTCCCACAACAGCTCAATCGGTTTGAGATCTGGTGACTGCGCTGGCTACTTCATTATTGACAGAATACCAGCTGACTACTTCCTCTTTAAATAGTTTTTCATAGTTTGGGTCATTGTACTGTTGTAGGAGGAAAGTGGCTCTAATCAAGCACCATGCACAGGATATGGCATGGTGTTGCAAACTGGAGTGATAGCCTTCCTAGTTCAAGTTCCCTTTTACCCTGTACAACTCTCCCACTCCCAACCACCAGCAATGCACCCCCAGACCATCACATTTCCACCACCATGTTTAGCAGATGATGTCAAGTACTCTGCCAGCATCTTTTCCCTTATACTGCACTTTATAAATGTTTGTCTTTTTGACCCAAACCACCCAGCTTAGATGAATATATCTGTAGCATTCCCCCTATCCATCTCTGTCCAATGTCTGTGTTCTGTTGCCCATCCTGATTTTTTTCCTTTTATTGACCAGTATCAGATATGGCTTTTTCTTTGCAACTCCAGGACTCACCTCTTCACTGTTGAAGTTGAGACTGGTGTTTTGCGAGTACCATTTAATTAAGCTGCCAGTTGAGGACCTGTCAAGCATCTGTTTCTCAAACTAGAGATTCTGAAGTACTTGTCCTCTTGCACAGTTGTGAACTGGGGCCTTAGACTTCTCTTTCTATCTTGGTTAGAGCCAGTTTGGTTACAGCTGTTCTGTGAAGGGAGTAGCACATACCGTTGTATGAGATCTGCAGGTTTTTTTGGCAGCTTCTCATATGGAATAGCCTTCATTTCTCAGAAAAAAATATAGACTGATGAATTTTAGAAGAAAGTTCTTTTTCTGGCCAATTTGAATCTATAATAAAACAAATATGGATTGTCCAGATACTCAACAAGCCTAAAGATATACACAATCATGGTCAAAAGTCTTGTTGCATATGTGGACAATCATGTAGAAGACCCCATATCTCACCAACTTATTACCCAATTTTAATCAACTATGACTTAAAATAACTCTCTGATGATACCGAATATTGTGTGCTAGCAGTACTATGGAAAAGACATTTTTCTAATCCTTATAGCTTCTTAAATATGATACCTGTTTTTGCCTGCATCCAAATATAACATAATACTGAAAATTTAAAAGCATCACTCAAGGTCAATGTAACATTAACTTACAAAATACAAAGTTGTATGAACTGCATTAGAGCACATCACTTAAGTTTTGTGCAAACAATTAACTGATAAGGTATTAATTGGTCCAATAAAATACAAAAAGTTTAACATTTTTATAATGAGAATAACTGAATAGTGTAGCTGATGTGGCATCACAGCGTAACATTATTTTTTCCTTTCTCGTTTGACAAAATTTTTTTAAATGGTCCTGCTGGTAGAAGTGTCTGGACCCTGTGGTAGGTAATTGTTTTTTAGTGAAGTTTTTAGTGATATATTATCATACCTTATTGTTCATGCCTCATAAGTATAATACATACAAGTGGTATGGTTTTACAATTCTCAGTATGGAGTACAATAAAAGGTATTCCACTGGCAAAATAAAGTGCCTGTAACTTACCGGGAATAAAAAGCTGTGAAAGTAATTAGTCATGAATGCAGTGTGAGAATTGAATACCCTGTGCTTTTTCCCCACAGCAAGCACTCTTTTTTGTTAATAGTGAACAGGCCTCTACTGAAGCACATATTGAAAGAATGGCACCCTTCAGTCACTGTGATTGGTGGAGACATACTTGGAGATGACTATAAACTAATGCCTGTCGGTAGAATTCTCAGTCCAAATTAATTGAATAGCCCTGCTATAGAGACTGGATGTTTTAGGTCACATATGGTGACCTAATTTGTGCTGTAAAGCTGCTTTTACACCACACAGGAAGCGGCCTCTGTAATATGAAGGACATCGCAATTGCCCTATCCCCTTGCACCTTATCAGTAGCCAATCCCCGCATGAGGCGGGACTTTTTTGGAAATCGAAACGGAAACAATGCGGAAATATTGCGCTGACTCCGCCCACTGACAGATGGCGGCTTCTTATAGATTGAGAGTGAGATGAAGGTTATTTCATGTGGTTGTCACTGAAATGAAAATGGAAAAGAGATTGTGGTTGTACTTTTACTGTCTTCCTTCTGACATGAGAATGTAGTGAAGGTACGAATTTAATTTTGTCATGAAAACAAACGTAGCTAAAGGATGGAGCAACTTCAACTACTTACTTAGCCGAGTGGCTAACAGACTAGCTGGTGTTTACATAACCAGGAGGCGGGCTTTCTAACAAGTACTGATCGAAACACTTGTTTAAAAGTTCTCGTCAAGACTAGTTTTTAATTTAGTTCAAAGGAAAAGCCTTTGTTTACTGCTGCAAATTATGGACAAACCGAAGTATTTTTGTGTAGCATCGGAAGTTAGTAAACAGCCTGAGTTTGTTTATGAGGCTGATATTCCAGTGTAAGAGTGCAGAATGTTTTGTTATTCTTGGGAGAATATCTAAACTAACTTTACCTGCATGTGCTCGACAGATGCTTAATGGAAATTCCGTTGCTGTGTATTGTATGTGTATGTGAAATTATATCAGTTGTATATATTTCTTATACCATTATAAGTCTAATGACAGTGAGTGTGTGTGTGTGTGTGATGATTTCATTTCTGCACCTCATGGAAAGATGCTGTTTAATGCCCCTGCAGACTATAAAGGGCTTTTAGTAAGCATGTAGGCAAGTTTTTTATTCATTTAGGGTGGCTCCAAAAATATAGTTTAAATCTACTGATTCAAAAAAGTTTTATTATGGGTTTTTTTAACTGCTATTAACATGGTTTCTAATAAATATTTGCTAAATATTAGCTCACATTTAAGGTTGTGTAACGTAAAAAATAAATAAGCAAATAACCAAAGTCAAAAGGTACAAATATTAGAAAAAGAGCCCATGATACAAAGTATATTCTTACTTGGCTTGCAGTAGTTTAGCCGGGATGTAATACAGATATAAGAGGGAGCATTTCGGCGTCTTTGGATCAGTTGGATGTGAGCGTTTTAGCATTGGATGATGCAGTGTAGCAGAGGTGGTAAAAAGGCTGTCTTGGACAGGGAGTTTATGTAATTTTTATAGATGGTACCACTGAGGTTAAAAACAGTTGAAGATGGAAAGATTGTGCCACCAATGACCAGATTAACGGTTTTACTAGAAGAGGTTATTGATTGGGAACCAATAGGATATGTTTTATTAGCATTAAGCTGTAAAAAATTTAGCCGTCATCCACAGATTAAGGTTTTGGATGCCTTTGTAGAGGGAGAGAAAGGGGCAGATGGAGAAGACCTGTAACTGAATTCAGTTAGTACAATTTACAGGGAAGCATAGTGGCCCTGAGTTGTCAACTTCATTTTATTTTCTCGCTGTTTATGATGTTGTAAGCCATATCTGAGAGGGAACAACAACAGCCAAATTGGTGGCACAAATTTCTGCCACCCAACAAAGCTGTCGGTAGGGTGAGCATGTCTATATTTGCTATCCATGGTAATTCCATATTTTGTTTCATATTTTTGTGGAATTTGACTAGAATGAATTGGAAACGCTGTTAGCTGGGAGTAGCATCCGGCACTTCAAGCAAACTCACACTGGCTACGATGCACTTTCCTCTGGACTGGAAAATATTTTGAATGAATAATGAAGCAGGTATAGAATTCAGCTTTGGTATGGTATGAATAGTTATTCCTATCTCAGAGCGTATTAACTTATTATTCTTATTCAGTAACTGCTTATTATCCTGAGTGGATAAAGCTTGAATAAAAAATGACAGATGATAATGGTCACTTGGAGCAGGCAGCGTTAACATTGTGATGCTTTAAAATGGAAAAATAAAACAAAGAAATTTTGTTTGTTTGTTTTTTTCCTAAGGTTTCTATGTAGTATATACAAAAACTTTGAATGGATTTCAAAACACGAATCTTATTTAAATATTTTTTTCATAGAGACTTTTTAAGGTATTTGTTAGCTCTAGAACAACAGTAAGCTGCTCTGCTCTGACATGCATGTGCACACAGAGCTCCCCTCCCACTCTCATGAGTAAAAGTCAACAATGAATCTTGACTTAGTTTGCTTTTTATGTACTTCTGTAATATAGAAACAGTTTTGTGCCACAGGCTTTGTTTTTTTGGATATACTGTATTAATCCTTCAAGGGAAATTATTGCCTCTGCATTTAACCCATCAAAAGAGAGCTCACACACTCTGTGCAGTGGGCTGCCACGCATTGGGGCGCCCAGAGAGCAGTTGGGGGTTAGGTGCCTTGCTCAAGGGCACTTCAGCCATGAAGGTGGACGAAGGGAAGGTGCTGCTCACTCCCCCACCGCCACACATTTTTCCTGCTGATTCGGGAATCGGACCAGCAACCTTTCAGTCCAAAAGCCGCTTCTCTAACCATTAGGCCAAGGCTGCCCCCAAATGTTGCTGAATTGTATAGTTGTCTAGTGGACATTCTCAGTCAGCGACATCCACCTCACCTTTGGTGCATAATTTGTTAATAAATGTATGGGAGTCGTTTTCTGAAAATTACAAAAAAAATCATGCACAATTTGTGACTGGATCTATTCAAAGTAATGAAGGGCCTTTTGGACTTCGGTGTGGGTTTTTTTTTTTTGTGTAAACATCAGAAATCTGTTCTGTGTAAAAATCGGCTACATGCACTGAATGGGGCGCTGTGCCAGAGACTGGAAGAAGAGACAAGTAAAAACAAAAGTTTAGAAACAGTTATTTTCATTAGTTTCTTTATAGTTACTAATTTAAGCAGGCACAGGTGAATTTCTATAGGGATTTTTCTGTGCATTCAGAATTATATAATAACATTTAGTCTGTCAGTGGCGAAAACAAGCAGTTTTACTTAGATGCGTTTGTTTGGCCTAATACTACACAGTATAGAGATGCACAGAGAGTCCAGCCATAGACTGGAATCAGGATGATCGGCGTGACTGACCGGTCGTTCTCACATATTCTTGATTCTGAGCTGGACCCTATGGTTCCACCGCAGGTAACTACATCATAGTTGCTTGCACACGTATGATGTCACAGCCCCCACACACTTAAAGACACAGGCTAGCATCATTAGTGTTTGCGTTAGTGTTAGTGTAATCACCCAGCTGAACATGCTCAGTTTGAAGAAGCTAACAAGGGAAACTGCAGAGTTAGCGCATTCCAGCTATCATTGCACTGAAACAGCTTTTGGAGAGAAGACAGTAAGAAACTGCTAAAACCACCCTTTTGGAGGTGGTTCAAAGAGGGTTCAGACCTCTCCGAGTTCCTTAGCCCACTGTTACTAAATAATAATAATAACAAGAAAATTCCTGCAGAATTTTTGAATGTTTGCCTGCAACTCGGTGTGTATCCACCAGGTGTTCTCATGGCCATCAGGCTGCAATGCATGGTAGGTGCTTTGTGTGGTTTGTTTTGTTTGTTTGTTTTTTAACGGCTATTGTGGACTATATTAGTGCATTATTGCCACTCTTTGGTCTGGGGTTCTCTTCTTTGGCTTATAGACTAATTCATGCGTTACATATATTTAAAATGTATTTAAAATATGCTGCTTTGTTTTGTGTGTGTCTATCATGGTAGATGCTTGTTGTTTGTTTGTTTTTTTAACATGATTGTGGGCTGTACTAGTGCATTATCGCCACTCTTTGGTATAGGGTTCTCTGCCTTCTCTGTGGATGCTGAACGAAACTTGTGTTTATTCAGTCATATGTGTTGGTGTTAATACTTGTGATAGTTTTGAGATGATGTCACAGAGAGGGTTTGGAATCTGTGGAGAAGTCACAGAGAGGGTTATGGAAGAGGAGTGAGGAAGGGGCGTGATCAATGATGTGGATTATTTTCCACGTCATTGGGAGTGATAATGGGATGAGGAGATGATGTCAATTTATGACGATATCACAGAGTGGGGTGTTAAAGGGGTGGGTTTTTCATTGTTTCACTACCTTTCTCTATTCATCTTCATCATTATTATTATTACTGACAAAATGCACTCAGTTCTTGTCTTGTAAATATTTAATTTTACATTTAGGATTTTTTTTGTTTGTATATGCTGTCAGTTATAGCTGTTCAAAGGAAAATCTATAGTTATAGCTGTTCAAAAATAAATCAGCAATAAAAATTTAGAAATGTAGTTTTAGGTTAAAATATAGAGGTTTTTTTTAATAATAGGAAAGAGCAGTCTGGGCCTCCAGGTGTCATTAGTAATAGCAGAAAGCAGGTAAGAAGCATGGGCAGCGTTTAAGGCTTTATATTAAAGGTTTTATATTTCTGAAGTAAGTGGACAACAAGCCAAGGTTTTTATTTATTTATTGTAAAGCTTACCATGGTGACTGCTAAGGAAAAAGCAGATTTGAATGGGATTTTTGTCAGTAATTCCAGACAGGACCCAGAGGCCCAGGTGTACATACTATGTCAGGGATATGACTGTGGACATAAGACAATACACTAACTAATATTAGCAGAGGCATGGAACGTGACCTGGATGGTTGTCCCGTGTGCCGTGCCTGAGTTGATGCTGATGATGGGGAGCAATTAAAAACAAAACAAAAAAAACCCAAAACTTATTCATAATGAAATCGAAACCCAAAAAATAGAGACTCATACACCACTGCTCACAAAGAATAAAAAACACACAATCAAATTCAGGTAGGCAGACAAACATTAACGGGAGCACGAAATATGAACTCATTAAACGGATAATTTTACTAACACGACCAGTGATACAAAGGAATGCAGATATCAGCTGGTGAAATGCAGTGAAAAGAAAACCCAGTGTTAACCTTTCCTGCCTTTTTCCCCCCAGACTGAAGTTGGGAAATGCAGAGGAGACTTGTTTATTTATTTCCTCCAGAGCTGAAGTTGTCTCAGACATTAAAGGAGCTGCACTACTCTTCTAACGCCAGTATCTATCAATAGAGAGATCTGTCGGGAGTTCTGCTTATAGGCAGTGCCAAAATCTATGTGCTAAAGTATTCTAGTGTAGCTTTAAATTCCCTTGCAGCAGTATCAGTATTAACATAGGCATTGAAATCACCTGATAACTGTTCAGAGGTGGTAGAGATACTATTTAATTTGAGCAACTCAAGACAAAACACTGGAAGTTAAAGAGGTTAGGTCACAATTTTCATTGTTTTTCATTGTTTCTCTGCTACCTGTGACATAGTTTGGCAAAAAAAAAAAAAAAAACACCCTACACTGGCAGCTGATAGCAGATGAGGCTGTGTGTAGTCATTCTGCATTTGCCGGGTTTCTGTGCACAGCATTAAGTCCAGACTTTATTTTTCACTAATGTTTCAGAAAACAAGGTGGCTTTGAGGGTAAGCAAATGTCAGTTTGATAACTGCATTAATAAAATGCAGTTTGAATGTATTTATGACCATGATAAAGTAACAGCAAGTGATTTTTTTTTCATTGTATATAAACAGGTGACGAATTAAAGCATCTGAAGGTAAAGAAACTAGCTGCTGTATGCAGTATAAAGGTGTGTGAGATGAAAAAGCAGCATATCGATAAAAGAGAAAGAGCGTTCCTTTTTATAACAATCTGGGTACTCATCCAACAATCTCAACCAATAAGGTGATCTCAGTCATGTGTACACAATGTAAATCAAATCACGGTTTCTAAAAAGCTCAAAGATTCTGTCATACTCCAAAGTAAAATGTGTTCATCCTTAAGGCCTAAAGCACATTTTAGTGTGACATTTTGACCTAAAAAATATTTTCGTAATAGGGGACTTCTCTCTAGTCATAAGTAAACCTCGAGTCATATTTTTAGAAAAATAATGAATTAAAGTTAACTCTATACCAGATTTGCAATTTTAGTGCCATCTTCAGACAACCTGGCAATAAATTTAAAAATCACCCTTTCATATTTTGGCCACTAATAAAAAAATAAATAAATATTCCCTTTTTAGGTCTAGTGCCTTGGCAATTATTACCTATATATTATAAAAATAATTTGGCAAGTTTTTAAGCAAATATCTCAATTTTGAAATGAATGCACTTTTTGCTATGTATAATAGGGTAAGTTTAGAAATAATTGATTTAGAATTCCTGCCAAATCTGTTCCTTTGACTATATTGTACATGTTTTGAGTTTATTTTGAAGACCCAACCCTCTTGTAATAGGCTGCCAAGTTTCATCAGTATAACTGCAGTAGTTCCTCTGCTACAATCTACTATGCGAACAGTGCAAATATCTCTTTGACTGTTACGGTTGCGACATGCCCAGTAATGATGTTCATTTCAGGTTTCACTTCCATGCATTATATATATTTGTGGCAAATTGCTAAGAAACTGAAGGACAAACATATTTGTTTAAAGAGCTACTAAATAATTGCTTAAACCTGCTAATTTCATTAAATTAAATGCTGATATTATAGCTGTAGGGCCTGGACATAAGAACAAATGGTTTCTAAAACTGCTTTTCCAGTGGTGAAATAATGCTGAACATAACATTTCTAGATTTAATTTTGTGATACCGAATGCCCTAGTACCAAATACTCTGTGATTAAAACCAAAACAGTAATTTTTTTGCATAAGCATAGAGAGTCTTTTTTACTGTTACAGTTGCGACATGCACAGAATGATCTTGGTTACTTCAGATTTCACATATTGGAAGTCATTATTAGTTTTGAGAAAAATTTAATTAAAAAAAAAACTGATGCAGTAATGAAACATAGCATATTTGACTTTGTTTTTAAAAACAAATGGGGTCTTGGTTGGGGTCTAAAGAATGTTAATTTTACATTTGTGTTATCTGTCAGAAACACAAGTATGGCTGTAATTTCACAAACAATATTTTCAAAATATTGATTCCCAATATTTTATTACCAGTAAACCACTATGAACTTTATAACTGCAGACAACATTATGAATATGTTTAATATTTTGTGACATTTTCATAGCACCATTCTTTCGTGATGATTCATGTTTTAGAATGTGCATCATAGTTTCTGCCCACTTTGTTGGTGAGACGGGCATCTTCTCTCCTTTGTGCATGTTTTCGTACAGCTTGAGGTGTACTTGGGGATTAATAATTCCCACCTTTTTCTTTAAACGCAGAATTTTCTGCTGCTGAGTTTTGATTTTCTTGTTAGTAGCTTCAGTATGCTTTGTGCTTCTTGAAGAATGTTCTTTCTCCAAATAGTCATGAGAATTATTCTGTCTACAGCGCAGATTTTAAACCGCTTTTTTTCTTCTCCCTGCACTTTGCAGTCCTCTCTGTTTCTACGTTTGATTTCACTATCAAGTCACTATCAACTATTCAGATCTCTAAATTTCTTGCATTTCTCCTTGTTTTGTCTCTGATAAGTTTCTAAGGACACCATATTTTTTTCATGTTCTCTCTGAACCTTGCTTGTCTGACTTTCCCTGTTTTATCTTTAGATGTTGTTTTTTTTTTTTTTTTGCTTGTTGCTGAAATGGCAGCACCTCTACTGCACCTAAAGTTCATTTTGACCTTCATATTTGATCAGCTTCACAATCGATTACCATTCACCTGAAAATCTAGTTGGTCAGTGACTATATACAAGCACATGCAGTGTTTCATAACCATAACGGCAGAAACTTCTAATAATAAGAACCAGAAACATGCAATATTGATTGTTGATGTAGAATGATTATTATAATACGTGTATGAAACCTAAAAGTGTACTCACATGTAATCGATATAGCCGTGAAATAGGGTATAGCAGTCTCATCGAAAAACCTTTGAATATAGATGATCACGTGACCCTGCACTGGCGGTGTGTCATGTATTGTACTGAACCTGCCCTTAAAATGTAAATAAAACAAATCCTAGTGCTTTCTTTAAAGACATTTTGCACTTTTTTCTCTGTATATTTTCATGTAACCTCCATTTGATTGTCTCGAGTCCAGTGGGTCCGGGTGAATTAGTTGTGTATTCCAGCATGAGCTGCTCAGCTGTGGGCAGCCGCACTATTCGATTGAAGCTAAAACAGGGACGTGGGTGTGAGAGAGTGGAGCACCAAGCTGTGCATCCACTGTAAAAACCTGCACCTTCCTCTAAGATGCGTTCATTCCATGTCAGATCAGAGCATAATTACCTGTTGGAGGTTTTTATTAATTAAACCTGGGGATTTATCATTTATTGTGGACGTGCATAACAGACTAGATCAGCTTTCCGGCTCGCGCTGATAAGGAAAATCCGGTATTATATCAGAGTTGAGATTATGTGAGAAATCCAAGTGGAACTAGTTATTCCAGGAAAAGTAAATAAAAAAAAATACAGCAATAGATTACTGCATAGCGTATATATATTTCCCATATGTCCCCTGTAAAACATCCCAAAGAATCAGATCAGGTAAGGCAAGAGGCACGTTGCGTGTAGGAAATATGCAGATTTTAAAAAATCGTTTATTTTTAAACGACAGTATAAATAGAGGCGCACAGGACTCCCGCCGGCCGCCTCTTTATAGAAGGGATGGATTCGCATGACCTGTTCATCATTTTGCGGGTCTTTCTTTGTAAAAAGGGCAGATTCGCATGACGTGTCATAATTTCATGGGTTTTTCTTTGTCAAAAGGGGCGGATTCATGTGACGTGTAAAAATCAGTCACTTGAGCCGTTCAAAAACAAGCAAAAAGGACCGAACTGCTTCCGAAGCTCTTCGAGCCACTCTGAATTCGCACCAAATTTTGAGCAACCTCAAAACTTTTTCCAAGTCCGTGAAAACCATTTGCCTCAAATTCGGCCGACTACCTCCGAACATATATTCAATTACACACGAACTAATATTCGCTTGTACATTCGGCCGTGATTGCTTACATATGAGCTAGGCTTAACTGTGAGTAAATTCAGAATAATTTGAAGATTGTAATATGAAATTTGCATGTTTATTCTATTAAACCATTTAAAATGTAAAATTTTATTACCTACATATGACTATAAATAAAGTGTAGTATAATAGTAGTAATTTTAGTAAGATTTTGAGGCTTAAAAGTGCTGTATCTCAGAAATTATTGGGTGGATTTCCACAAAACTTGGAGTAGATATTTGTCAAATCAACCTACATAAATAAAATGTCTTAAGATGAGTGCATACAGGGAATATTAGTTTAATTCATTGGTTTCTCTAAAATGGTATCATGCTCTAGGCCTTAAGGAATGCCCGTATTTATCACAATATATACACTACTGTATGCATAGTACCAGCGGAGATTAAGCAGTGGGGCCTTGGGATGTGTTGAATTGCTTGTGTTATGAATAATGAGACCCCAATGGACTGTCAATTATGTGACTGTAGGCTGTCTGTCAGTCAGCACAGTTTGTGCCAACCTTTCAAAATCCTTTTTTTGGTTGCAGAAACTTGAAATGAGTGAAAATATCAAAACAGCTTTACAGTTTCTGCCCTATTCAGCCCAGTGTCAAACTTTAAACCATTTAAACCTCTCTTTTTATTTGTAAAGAGTACAAAATTATGATTAATCACTAATAAATTAAATAATTGTTATTTTATTGTTATTTCTCATTACTAGCTCTAAATTTCTCCTGTCCCAACGTTTTTTCAACAAATGAAATAAAGTTGGTCAGACAAAATATGAAATCTATTGGGTTTATACCATCTGCAATGAAGTAAAACTTTTCACTGTGTAAAGTTAGTACATAACACTAGATTGTCCTCACTTCTAAAGTGATAAGTTTCCTTTTCTTACTGAGCAAACCAATGAAGAAATGTTTTTGTCTAGCCAGTGCATGACAAAACAGTGTAGAACTTTTAGAGTAGGTTTTTTTTTTTTTAATACTTTCCCATCTTTGTGTCTGTCCAGATGAATTAGAAGACTTCAAAAAGGACACCATCTAGGCTTTCTTCAAATGTAAAATGAAAAGTAACTTCAGACAGCACATCACCTCTGTGGGTGAGAAAGGCACATCAGTGTTGCATAAACCTGAAAGGCTGTTTAGTTCATTGGTTTTTCTACCTTTAAAATAAATGAGCCGAGTAAAGGTGATGGTGCATCGGATTTGTTTAACTGTTAATAGCAGCAACTAATATACAGTGACTGTTGAGAGTGAGTGCTGTGAGTTGTTTTAAGCGCAGTCTTTACTCCTTGCCTTCTGGTCATGCATGGCAAGGGTGTGCTTCTTTGGTGGTTGGGTATATCCATAAGCTTTGGCTGCTAAACGTAAAGCTAAGCGCTTGAGCATAGCCAACATTCAGGCTAGGCTGTACTCGGAAATTGTTTCCTGGGTGACGTGGTGCTTCCTTTAGCTAGTGCATCATACAAGAGCAAAGCAAACATAACTCCTCCTTCTGTTTGTTTTGTTCCAGTGAAAGACATAATTCCACTTGGTGATCTATCACATCACAGAGCTGATGGTAAAGGAAGAGCTCAACCAGTATCTCAGTGTTCTTCTCGGGAGACATATAAAAAGCATGCACTCACACTGAAACCTTCAAACCCACTCTTACGATGCACACCTCCTCATAAAACGTCTGTGCTGGAAAGGAGGAATAGATCTGCAATCGCCATTCTTTCAGCCTCCAAGAAGGTGGTTGCAGGAGGCCAGGAGAGTTTCTCCAATTACAATGCACCAATGAGAAAAGTAGAAAACAAAAACACCCACCTAAATAATGATGGATCATGCCAGTCTGCTGCTAATAAAGATGCTTATTTACAAAGGCAGGGATCATATCACAAGCAGAAAGAATTTGCACTTGCTTTCTGTAAGCAGCTGAATGAGAATTTGAAGGTAAACAAGAGATTCAGATATTTATTTTATTATTGTTATTTATTTAAATCAGAAATCTACCTGTCTGTCATTTGTTAGTTGTTAAAATATTCCATAGTTACTTACTATATTTTTAGTGAGGTCCACAAACTAGTTGTAAATTAATTAGACAAGGCAAAAGCTATTTATTGATGTTTTTATTTCTTTATTTGTGACTCAGTTTTACTTAAGGTCTGCCATTAAGCATTCCTCAGGCATTTCCATGTACAGTCTTACATGTATGGCAATATAAACCTCTAACAGATCTATTGTAATCTGTGATCTTTAGGTGGGAAGGCCTGTTCAGCAGATAGTGAATACTCAGCATAAAATGCCTTCTGTGCATCTTCCTCCTCTTTCCCCTTCTCTCTCTGAGAGACACAAAGTTTCAGCTCCACCAAACTCGCAGAGAAGACAGAGTCTTGACAGTAGTGTGAATCAGCAAAGCCAACAAACTGTTGAAAACGTGGACAAACCAAGTGATCAGGATCACAATTCATCTTCACTTAGCCAGGTAAGGGGGGTTTCTAAGTAATCAAATTAATAGTAATTATTTTGATGGGATCTGCTTATGTATCTTACATTAATATCTTGTATAATTATTATATATGTTTAATATGTAATATATATAAATATATATTTTCATTGTGTTATGGTATAGGGAGAAAGAATGCATCACCAGGCAACTACACCAGGTATATCTATTCTTTAAGTTCTTACAGTTATTGCTGTAATGTTCCTGCATGAAAATTAGTTTTGTATGCTTGTTTGGGAGTACCATGTTCGCATGGGTTTCAGTTAGGTTTATTTGGTTCCTGAAACTGTCCAAAAATTAGGAGGTATGTGGATTAGTGGTGCTAAATGTATGGTATGCGTGGTGCATTGTGATGGACTGCTGTTGTATGTGTGTGTGTGTGTGTATGTATATATATA
>JBCNYH010000027.1:36762306-36783130 GCA_039654325.1 Tandanus tandanus | reverse complement strand
AAGAAAGTTCTAAAACCCCCCCGACCCTTTTGTTAACTGCCGGGCTTTCGTGGAAAAAAAAAAAAAAAAAAAAAAAAAAAAAAGGGAAGAAAACCATATTCTCACATTTCTTTACTTTTTCAGGTGAAAGACTTTGTTGCTAGAATATACACCAAATGGCAGGTGCTCCTTCAAAGGTCAAGACCCCAGGAGGTATGATCCATTTGTGTATTTGATGGTTAATTACAGACTGACTGAAAACAGTCTGTTATATTCCTTTTATTGTATATGCCTGGTATTCCAGTTTTTTTAGTATCCTTGATTGCCAGGCTGCTGAAACTCACTACACCGCTCAGTCAGTCATCTTTATGAAAGAATGTGTGTATTTCACTATAATCTCTTAAGTGGCCAGGCAGCACTCAAAACTAATAGGAATGAGTCAGGTAAATACTTGGACATGGCTGAAACTGTGATTGATGTCACTGTAGTGACGGGCCGTCACTCAGGTCTAGCCACGACTTTAGTTATTTTTCTATGATCCATAGCATTGAAGTTGTGGTTCGCAGTAGCTGTAGTTCTGCATTGTTCGCCGTTTTAATTGTACCTGTTCTTTGTTTGTAACCCAGGGAAAGCTATATGATTACTGGAAACCTCTTCCTGAGGATCAAATATCCACAAAGTGTGAGAGTGATGGTGAATGCAGTGAGCAGGGAGACACAGAGGAGTCACTGGGAAAGGAGTCTGATTTTGTCCAGTCGGATGAGGAGGAAGAGGAAGTACCACCGGAGAGTGATGAGACCTTAGAGGACTCTGTTGAAAAGAGTCACGAGAAGATTGAAGAGATCCAGGAGGTATCGGTGGACATAAAAGAACAACAAAGTGTGATAGACCTGGATGATAAAGATACAGAAGAGATGAAGGATGAGATGGAAATAGATGAAGAACTACTAGGAGGAAGTTCGGAAGGGTCAGTAGAGAGTGATGTGGAGGAAGACCTGAGGAAACGAGAAGAAGAGCTTCTCAAAGATGATGAGTCTCTAGATAGGAATGGAGATCTTTTGGTGGAAGAAAATGATGAGTGCTTTTAGGGAAGCATGCACAGATGGTACTGAAAACAGATGAGTTGAATGCAGTCATTTTTGACATGATTGACCCCACCTCCTGTATCATCTTGACATAACTAATGTTATATAAAAGGGCAGCATCTTATACAACTCTAGAAGGAAGTGTCGCACAGCGATAAAGCTATGCAGGCCTTAGAATTTGTGAATGAATGGAGAGCTGGTTTCCCCATTTCATTCTTTAGGAAATCTTGGGGTGTCCACACAATTACTCTGTTATAGTTCTTGGTACAACCATACCAGGCATTTAATGGTTGGTTGAAGTTTCTGTGCTATAGAATGAAAGAAAATTTTTTCTCTTAACACATTTGCATAATAAGCATGATGCACTGTACTGCCTTAATAGCCCAGTAGAGGGCGCTTTTTCATTATTCCGTCACTGGCACATGGTTTCTTATCTTTCTTATCTGCTGCTAACTCAGTAATGATTATTTGTTTTTTCCTTTATAAACACAAAAATAGAGACAAAGCTGGTGACATAAATGAAGATAAACTGTAAAGCACTTTTTTTGCGTGACAAACATATTTATTGGCCAAATAATTTCCGTATACATTAATTGCAGTATGCAAAGGAATGTATAACTGCTGGTTAAACGATGTACAGTTGATTTAGGCTAATATTGAAAAATACAATTTGAGATTTATATTTATAGATTTTTTTACATTTATTAGTTGTTTTTTAGCATAAATTTATTCAAAGTTCCACTTAAACTAGTGCAATGCTTCACTTTGATACCCAGGAATGCTTTAGTTGGACAAAGCTGTTGCCTCATGATGTGGTGTTTTTCCTGGGGAACTTCAGTTTTAATGATGAAATGGACATAAGGTAATAATGTGTATACAGCGTGGCATGTGTTGATTTCTGTGTAATACGTCAGTCCTATTTCACTGAGTGTGACTGAATGTGCACTAATGACGTGATCTTAAATCCGAGCTCACTGTTCACTCACTGTTTTTGTTTGTTCTGTTACAAACACCAGTGTGTGTGTGTGTGTGTGTGTGTGTGTGTGTGTGTGTGTGTGTGTGTATAAAGTAAACTAAAAATAAATACAATTTTGTATAAATACTTATTTCTTTTTTATTCTTCAAGTGGTCAAAATAAAGCTCCATACCTGTACATTATGGTACAGTGGAGATGTTACAGGTTTTGTTTTGCTTTTATGACAATTCCGGTGCCTTTGGTCTACCCTCACCATCCACTTTATTAGGAACACTGCTACACCTGCTCATTCATGCAGTTCAGCCTCAGATTTCTGTTCTTCTCTGACAGAAGTGGAACCTGATGTCATATTCTGTTGCTGAAGCCCATCCACTTCAAGGTTTAATGTTTTGTGTGTTCTGGGATATTGACTTGTTGAACACGGTTATAAAGTGTGTGTACTTGAGGTATGGCTGTGCCAAATTTTCTAGCTTACTATTGAGCTGCCAATATTTGTCCGATTGTTCACTGGTTGTACAAAGATCCCAGCGCTGATTCCATCTTTGTATATTCTCGAATCCTTGTTATGTCGGCCCTCCTCTCTACCAGCTTTGGTTTACTCCGGTGTTTCCACGTCCTTAGTAGAATTTACTAAAAATAAAATTGTGAAATCAACCATGAGGATTTGGTCACAGCGTCATCGTCCTTTTGGTT
Organism: Tandanus tandanus; assembly: GCA_039654325.1. NCBI lineage: Eukaryota > Metazoa > Chordata > Actinopteri > Siluriformes > Plotosidae > Tandanus > Tandanus tandanus. The sequence goes on along the minus strand of JBCNYH010000027.1, from coordinate 36,780,397 downwards.
GGTTATCCTTCTCTTTAAGTTCCCCTATTCACTCCAATCATGCTTTTCAGCCCTCCTTACTTGATAAAACTTTTATGGGCTGGCAGAACTTTGGCATTAACATTTTTCCTCATTTGAACAACTGTGTACTGAATTTGGTCTGTCAAGAAGCAATTTTTTTTCGTTATTTTCAAATCCGTGACTTTCTGCATAAAACGCTACCCCTGTTTCCCTCTATGCCTCCATGTAACCCTTTTGACATTCTTTTAGTACATCCACCAAATTTCAAGGGTATAATTGCTATATATATAAAATTTCTCAGGTACAGCGCTATTCCTCTTTCTCTCTTAGGACGGATCGGGAACTTGATCTCAGTGACGGCCTCTGGCGGTCCATTTCAGACACTGTATTGTACATTGTCAGTTCTTTCCTTGTATTGTATTTTGTTTGGACTGTGCCGCTGTCAGGATGGTGTCTTTGTATTTGTGTTTTATTTTTTATTTTTCTTCTTGTTTGTGTTTGTTTTGATACAAATTCAATAAAAAAGAATTGGAAAAAAAATTAAGTGCGTATTTGAGTTACTGTATTGAGTCAGTGGGGTAGTGGATATAGTGCTGGGCTTGAGAGGATGTGAGTTTGACCCCCACCATGCTAAGACCCCTGGTCAAGGTCTTAACCACAAGTGTCTCTCTATCCACCCAGCAGTATGAATGAGTATCAGAAATACTGGGAAGGTAACCTGCGATGGACTAGCGTCCCATCCAGGAGGCATTGAACTCGTCGCTTCACGCTACACAAACCGGGATAAGCGCCACCCTGATGAGGCCATAGGCTTGGGTGTTAAAAGTCGAGCAGACTTTACCTACCCACTGCCCCTGGTGTGGGTATAGTGTTTAGCACCATAGACATCTAAATAAGTAGACCAACCAATGAGCGCTTAGTATACTTGTACGAAAATGCAGCTCGGTCGGCACCATCTTGGGACCTTACAAAATATAAACAAACCTACATACGAAGCAGAGGTTCCTTAAGGGAGGATCGCAATTTTCTGCTCGATTTATTATTTAAAAAATTGTAAATAAAACAACGGAGCGTATTTGGGTTGTTGCTTTATTGCTTTAGAACATTGTTTAATTTGTATATTATGTCTTATTGTGTATAACTAATACATACTTAGAGGGTTTTTAGCCTGTAGTACTGAAGCTACACCATAATTATAACTACATACATGCAATTTTTAATATTTAAAATAATCGGTAGTAATATCGCAGTTCAGCAGAACATGTTCATATCATTGTTTAATAAAGTAATTAGTAAATTTACAAGTTAATTACTCATAATTCAGTAAAGGTTCTCACGTATGTATAAAAAAAATAAAAAAATAAAAATATATATATATATATTGAATACAGCCAGTATTTCAGGATAGATTCACAATTATAATTTATAATAAAGTTAATATAAAGGATTTAAGGTTCATTATCATTTCATATCTGTAATAAATTTCACAACAGGAGTAAATTAAATCTTTTTGGAACTTATATATATATATATATATATATATATAAATAAAATCATTATATTATAATAAAGGATAATTTATTTGCTTTGTTTGATTCTCTTTGTCAGTAGATTGTTTTTAAATTATTAAGAAATAACATGAATTATTTTATGTAAACTGATTAAACAAAACAGCTTTGAATTGAATTTGTCTTTAATTGTGTTATATATATACACACACAGGACAGCACTCCACTGATCAAGAAATGTTATTGCCACACGAACGTTTCAGGTGAGACCCTTCCTCAGCGTGTACCAGGCAGCCATCTTTAACTGTGTTCCAATTTTAATAAACATATATATTACATAAATACATATTTTGAATTACATTTAAATGTAATTATTTTTTAACAAACTAGTAGTTCTAGTACTACCAAAATGAATTGTATAAAGTTATAAACCATATACTTACATTTGACTCAAAGCATTAAGAAAAATGCACCAAGTCACAAACACACGCATGTACAAGTATAGTTATATTTAATTGAAATGATAATGTATTTTTTAAATCCTTTAAAATTTTCTTTTTTTTTTTTAAACGCTGAATATTAATATAAAAGTTACAAATTTACATCACATTGGTAAATTTTCTGCTATTATTAATTATTTAATTACATTATAAATTGAGATTATGTTAACAGTAAATATACTTAATTTACCATATTTAATGGAACAAACTAATCATTTAAAATTGCCCCTAATCCAGTAACTATGATAAAAAATTATCTAAATTGGGTTTCTTTTCTATTTAATAACCAAATTCCACCTATTATCGCCCATATCAAAAAGCCAGTCAAGTATTTTTTAAGCAAGTATCATAAATAATCCAATCAAGATAACTAACAAAATGGGTCAATATTTTCTTTGAAAGTGTGAAAAATTTGTAAAAAAACAAGCGCAGGTTGACACTATGTACGTATGCTATTTGCCGGCACTCGACTTGTATGGTCCCAAGATGGCACCTGCCGAGCTTCTCCGAAATTCACGCGGTCTCTACCTTATAAATGGTCTGTGGTTAGCACATCTGCCTCACAGCAAGAAGGTCCTGGGTCCTACTCCTCTGCTTGCATGGGTTTCCTCCGGGTACTCCGGTTTCCCCCCACAGTTCAAAGACATGTACAGTAGGCTAACTGGCTGCTCCAAATTGACTGTATGTGTGAGTGTGAATGGTTGTGTGTGTGTGTGTGTGTTGCCCTGTGATGGTCTGGTGAGCTGTTCAGGGTCTACCCTGCCTTCACCCAGTGTTGGTTGAGATAGGCACTAGCCTCCCCATGACCCTAAGTGGTTTAAGTGGTTTAAGTGATTTAAGTGGTTTAAGTGATTAAGTGGTTCGGCTTGAGTGAGTTCCTGGTCAGTCAAGTCTGGTCATTCTCCTCTGATTTTCTCACCTACAATGTGTTTCAGCCTCCTGCGCCCAATTTTTTTTACGCACCATTCTGTGTAAACCCAAGAGACCGTCATTTGTGAAAATCCCAGGAGATCAGCAGTTTGTTACTCAAACGAGCCCATGTAATGCCAGCAGCCATGCCACAGTGAGTCACAGAGATCGCACTTGTTTCATTGTAATAGGCTATTTGATGCAAATATCAACCGAAGATCTAGTCTAAACTTGTACCTGCATGACTTCTTTGCATTGCGCTGCTGCCACATGGGTCATTCTCTGAAACTGGTACCATAAAGTGTGACATTCACAATCCCCAAGTTTCAATGAAGTCCTGCTTATTTCCCTCTGTATTGACCATAAATTCATGAACCATTGTTACGAACTACTTCATGCACGTAACTGCACTTTTATTAGCAACAAACAGAAATAAATCCGTTTGTACCACCAAATTCATGTTCGAATTCATTCACATTTTGACACCAAATTCATCCCATTTGTTTTTAGTGAATAAATTAATTACGGCTTGACTACGTGTGAAATAAACACACTTCAGGATGAATCTCGACTGTACAGTGAACGTTGTAACATGGAACCTCAGCCCTGACAGGAAAAATGGGTCGGTTCCGTATGTAACTGGTGTGGACACCACTGGTCACGCGAGATACCATAAATTGACGTGCAATTCTCATCCATGAAGTAAGAAAAACGGAAATTTCTACTTTGGACATAAATCTTGCAAGATCTTTATTGCACGCCCTACTGTTTGCACTTTGAGCTACTACTTCAGTGATCGTACGGCATGAAACGAAAGTAACTAAAAAATGTCACAATTTTCGTCCACACATAGGCAACCAATTTTGCAGGAAAATTTCACTTTTTTTTTTTCCCGCTGGATGTATCCGAATTATTTTGTCTGACATGTTGTATGTGTCCATGTGGTATGTTTTGGGTGGGGATTGCGCTTTAAATTCTTTATAGTTTTTTAGAAAACATTAGGTCAATATGTGAATAATTATATTTGACCCAGTTTCAGAGAATGACCCAACACGGCTGATAACTGCACGAATCAATCATTTTAAAGTGGACAGTATTGATTGCAATGTGTCATATCACAAACACCTTGTATAAATGTACAAGCTGATATCACTTTATATGCACAAAAACACAGGCTTCATCTTATATGCATCTTGTAGCCTATCTAGTGTACCTTTGTAAAAAAAGGTTTTCGGTACCATATGCATACTTAACATTTAAAAAACTCACTACATGCCCGTTTACTTGTTAGAACAGATATTTAAGAAAGGGCTACACCATAACCCCATCGACAGGTAAGCACGTGGTTGAGCAGCACGTGTTCATGAGTGTTCCACCACGTTTTCTTGTCTGTGAGAAGCTCCGCCTCCTACCTGTAGTGTTATTCCTGCGAGATTAAGCACTAAACTAATTAACACACCTGTCTCCTGAGTTTCCTTTGAGAATCCTTTCTCCTGTCGGTGTGTTGAGTTGAGTTTAGTTCCCGACCAGGAAAACTTTGTCTCGAGTTTCCGCGGGAAGCTTTTAAACGCGCACCTGCGTTATTTAACCGGTTGCGGAAGTGACAGTTGGGTGGGAGGGCGTGGCATCTACCTGAGAGACCAACCGTCCACACCTGAAGCCAAACTGCTCCGAGTCCAGAGAGCTCTTACTTTCTCTATACTGCAGTCTGGATGCTACGGAATGATGATCACAGCAGATAGCATAGTCTGAGTCCAGGAGGGAGGCGTTTGATTTCTCACACACACACACACACACACACACACACACACACACAGAGAGAGAGAGAGAGAGAGAGAGAGAGAGAGAGATCTTCAGCCCGAGACGCATCGCCGCTGAGTTGCTCTGAGGAGGTTGACTCTGACTTTACTGTGGACTTTTTGCAGTGAAAATAGAACTGAACTACAGAAAGGTAGGCTGAGCAGGACTGATATTATCTCTTTTATAAACACTACAGTTTATAATGTCGAGTTTTCAAAGCAAATGAACTTTTGTCAGTGTTGTAGTTTATTCAAATGCGACTGTTTTTACTGTAACCGAAATCAACCACAGAGCTGATCAGGTAAACACATGTACTAGCTCTGGATTGTTAACCTAGAACTGCATAATACAACATAATAACTGTATAATACATGCTTTAGACTGTATAACACACTATATACACAGTTTAATACACTGTGTAACACGTTATACAGTGTAATACGTTCTATAGCGTTCTATAACTGTGTAATACGTTCTATAACTGTGTAATACGTTCTATAGAAGTGTAATACGTTCTATAACTGTGTAATACGTTCTATAGAAGTGTAATACGTTCTATAACGTTCTATAACTGTGTAATACATTCTATAACAGGGTAACGTTCTATAACTGTGTAATACGTTCTATAACTGTGTAATACGTTCTATAACAGTGTAATATGTTCTATAACGTTCTGTAGCTGTGTAATACGTTCTATAACTGTGTAATACGTTCAATAACAGTGTAATATGTTCTATAACGTTCTGTAGCTGTGTAATACGTTCTATAACTGTGCAATACGTTCTATAACTGTGTAATAACTGAAAATGTAGAGCTTTCCTTTTAAATTCATGTTAATGCTTGATCAAGCCTTTTAACCTGTAATCTCAGTGAGAGACTTAGTGAATCATTAATCGAAGCTAGATGGTCTTTATCTGACTGATCCAGTAGCTGACTTCAGTCTTATTTACCTTCTCGATGTAACTGGATTGGAGCTCAAACACAAGCGGAACTGTGGTGCAAATAGAGATTTGTCCACATGAGAGTAATTGTTTATTATACTACACTACTCTTACTGGATTACGATAAGATGTAGTGTGGTGATTCTGCAGCGCTGCTTTTATTTCATAAGTTGAATGTTTAGTTAGCATTAGTTCAGGATATTTCGATAGATGAAAGCCTGTGTGATCAGTTCTGGTGTTTTCGATTTGGCAAACAGATTATTCTCAAGCAGATTGAACTTGATAAGGACATTATTTGCACTGGTCCTGATCAGTCTGTCTGATGAGCACGGGATCAAAACTTTGCCAGGCATGTGCTCAGTGGCTCTTCACTGCATGCAGCATGTCGAGGGAAAAGGGCTGGAAGGGTTCCTGTGTTTATTCAAGCTTTTAGAGACATTCAAGTGAAGTAAAATGCAATTCAAACACTGAGCTGAACGGCTGATTTAAGCTTCTAGCAATGGATTTTTGGCAGTTCTACAATCTAAACTTAGTACGAAGGTTCACTTTAATATATAACACTACTTTGCGTATAAAACTTTCAAAATTCCTCCGTTCATCTTTGTTCAGCCGCCCCTTAACACTGATCAGGGTTACACTGAATACAGACCCTCTCAGAAACATTGGGTGGAGAATAGGAATATAAGGACATCAGCCAATCATAGGGCAACACACACACACACACACACACACACACACACACATACACACACACACACAGTTCAATTTACCTATCCAGGTGGGAGGATGACTGGAAACTGGAGATCCCAGAGGAATTCCACACCAGCACAGAGAGAATATGTGATACTCCATATAGACAGTAACTCGAGCTCAGGATCAAACCCAGATCCCTGGAGCTGTGAGGCAGCAGCGGCATTACCTGCTGCGCTGATGTACCTGATATAAAGTGCCTCATATCAAGTCTTATGACTTCCTCTGACACCTTTCATCAATTCCCCAGAATACACTGATGTTGCTTTTTTCTTTTCTAAGCAAACATGTTGAAACTGAACCTTAAATTACACCAGTATAAGACAGATATTACATGATAAAATCATTGAAACTGTCTTTAATGCCATTTAAAGTATACGGATGTGTTCAGTAAGGGACAGTATGTTGTGTGGTGTGGACAGTGCATATATATCAGATAAGGCATATGCAGTTCAGACTGGTCAGTGCTGGTATGAGGTGGAGGAAGGCTTCTCAAATTCACTACCGGATATGCGTTGTGTTTTTTATGCTCGAACACACCCAGTTAATCAGGTGTGCTAACTGTACTTTCTGTGCAGTATAAAGCAATACAGTACTAACCTGCAGAGCTGTCTGTCCACAGGGACTGGACAATGATAATAACTGTATTATTATTATTATTATTATTGTTGCAGCAGTGAAGGAGATCTTTTACAAAGAAATTAATTCGTTCCACCGAAATCTTAATCTCAAAACCATTTTTGAAAAGCTCTACTCTACTTTCTGCTTTGGGGATTCATGCAACCATATAATGTGGCAAAGTGGCTGAAATTGGCTGTAATTAACAGTTAGTTATAGTTTTTTTTTTTTTTTTTTTTTTTTGTAAATAGAGTTTTGTGTTTGAGGAGGGATTTATTTTAGCCTATAAGAGCACAATGGGGAGAAACAGAAAGACATCGTTCTTATTTATTGCCAGAGAATTGCTAATGTGACCTCTTTGTCTCTATTAATTCCATTTATAGCTCAACAGAATCGCTTTTCTCTTCTTTATGGGAAAAGGACAAGGCTTCCCAGGCTCCTCGAGTCAATAAATAAGCATGGATCGTTTTGTATCTAGACAAGCGTGCACAGTGCCTTGTTTTCATTTACTCATTTTTATATGCAAGAAAAGAGTCTGTCAGATACATAGCGCTTTCATTAAAATACAATACTAATGAACAAAAGCTTTATTAATCAGTAAGGTTATAGTTTTAACAAGTCAGCCAGTCGTGTTAATAATAGCTGATTCAGATTCGTTTTTTCTTTCTTTTTATGCAGTGTGGTAGAGAATTAGTGATCCATTGGTGTATTAGAATCATGGTGCTGCAGTAGACTTTCTTTTCGGAAAAGGAAACACTATTAATGTTATTGTAAAGATTTCATTAATAAGATACAGTTACTATTCTACTGCCTCTATTCATCACATGGGTGTACTGACAATCTGAAGGGCAGCTGTGCTTAATATGAGCTCGTTATATATGAGCGGATGATGGAGGACTGACCTTTCAGAAGTGAGGATGTATGTATTCAGTGTGACAGACAGCTGGTTAAACATACATCTGGGTTCTCTTCCCATCTGTCATCATTTGCTAAATTCAGTATACTGCTCTTACTTTTTATGTTTTTTTTTTTTTTAATGATTAAGCTGAATTCTTTGTGAGGCGTTTAAAAATATAATGATATTATGATAAGATTGGCCTGAATCAGTCTGTGAAGATTTATATCTGCGTCATAGCTTCCCGGGTTTCTTACAGATTTTGAAAGATAGCTGTATCTTTCTGCACAATCAGAAATGTCCGCTTTGTTTACATTAGAAGTGTTAATGTTTGGAATTGAGGTTTCCAGAACATTCTCTTTTGCACCTTCTCTGGGCACGTGTCAAAGGGTTATCACTGTGGGCATGAAACTGAATGTGAGCAGCATTTTTTATAGTGACTAATACATTTCTGTTTCCTCCTCCACCTTATTTTTATCTCGTTAACTTGCTTCGGGATTGTTTATGAGTGTGGTGTGTGACTGATACCTGCTGTAGGTTCTGAGCTTAGAATTTCTGGACTGACTTCTATAATGTTGTCATTGGACAAAGTGTAAATGCAAAATTCCATCATTTATTCACACAGCTTGTAGGGAAGTCATTTACAAACCTCTTCTATTCTTTGTACCTTGATTGTGTTTTGTAGCACGGGCCATTTTTTGTATTTTACACCCTGTGGATATATTGCCTCAGGACTTTGATCGGTGAGTAAACACTGAGCATAAAAAATCTCTTCCAGGGCAGAAGAAGCGCTGATTGAAAACAGCGGCTTACTTTGTGTAAAGTCACTGTTACCATGTGGTATCAGTTTGGTGCACAGGCTGGGGTACTCACCAATACCAACCCATCATTTTTTCAAATTTCCAATACTGGTATATTCTAATTAAAATGTGGCCTATATTCAGATACAAAGTGTCCAAAAAAGTCAGGAATAAATGAGAGCAAAAACTTCATAGACAAAAAATAAATTACAGTACGAAAGTCTTCATACCCCCGAACTTTTCCACATTTTATCCCATTACAGTCACAAAGGTAAATTATTTTATTTGGGATTTTATGTGAAATACCAACACAAAGTGATGCACTGTGAAGTGGAAGGAACATGATATAAGTCAATACTTTGTAGAACCACCTTTCGCTGCTATTACCGCTGCAATTTTGCCAATTCTTCTTTGCAAAATATCTCAAGCTCAGTCAGTTGGATGGAGAGAGTCTGTGAACAGCAATTTTTCAAGTCTTGCCACGGATTCTTAATTGGATTTTGGTCTGGACTTTGACTGGTCCATTCTACCACATGAATAAGTTTTGATCTAAACCATTCCACTGTAGCTCTGGCTGTACGTTTAGGGTCGTTGTCCTGCTGGAAGGTAAACCTCCACCATAGTCTCGTCTTTTGCAGACTCTAACACATTTTCTTCCAAGTTTGCCCTATATTCGCCCTCCATCCATCTTCCCATCAGCTCTGACCAGCTTCCTGGTCCCTACTGAAGAACAGCATCCCTACAGCGTGAGGCTGCCACCACCATGTTTAACGTTAGGTTTGGGGTTAGTGTTTTGCTTTTAGGTCAAAAAGTTCAATTTTGGTGTCATCTGACCAGAGCACCTTCTTCCACATATTTACTGTGCAAATAGGACATCTTATGGCTTTCTTTGAACAACGAAATTTTGTACGGTATTTTGAAAAGGAAAGCCTTCAAGCTCTTTGAAATCAACAGCTGTCATAAATGTCTGTAATTTTTCCTAAGGGACTGGGTTCTTCTGTATGCATGTCCATTGTCAATGCTCCATGCTTGTCAGGCACAACAGACAGTAAACATAACATAAGTCGCACAGTTGTACAAATGTTGCATAGCACACAAGTTAACTGCTGTCTTGAAAGTCTAGTTGTTTGTCTGCAGCAGATATACAAGTTCCTGCAGTTTCACTGGTTGCTCTTTCTAGTAAGGGATTAGGTGTTATTTTGGCAGAGGTTGTAATTGTGCTAGAAATTCCTGGGCTCCTGTCACATCCTGTTTTGCTTGTGCAACAGCTTGTTATTAAAAGCTGGTTACACTGCACCTGTACGCCATACTCACAACCATCTGCGACAGCGCAAAGGTAGTCATGGACATGCACAGCAGCCAAGGCTAAAAAAACATAACTGTTCAGCATTGTGTATTGCTGATTCTTGTAATGCCTTGTGTGTGTGCATATGCGTGTGTGTGTGTGTGTGTGTGTGTGTATGAGAGAGAGAGAGAGAGAGAGAGTTGTATTTAGTTGTGTGGGATTGTGGGAGAAAGAGACTAAGAGGGTACTGGGTGCATGGCCTCTTGGGGAGCATTAGGGGTTAGGAAGGAAAAGAAAACAGCTCTCATCTCGTGCGTAAGCTTGTTTAATGGGAACATGCGTGTGTTTATCTTGGACAGAGAGGAAGTGTTCGGGAGTGTTTATAGAAGGGAAGGACAGAGTGTGTAAGAACGATGGGGAGAGAGGTGAAGGGAACAGTGGGAGTGTAAAACAACTGTCCCTCTAAATCACATTTTGCAGGCTGCATGTGTGTGTGTGTGTGTGTGTGTGTGTGTGTGTGTGTGTGTGAGAGAGAGAGAGAGAGAGAGAATGTGTTTTACAGCACTTGTGTACTCTTAATTAACCATAAGGCACTGACATTCATGCTTCTAGTCCCTTGGGAGTTTTGTTTAGAAATAACTATGATAAATTTATAAAAGATTAAAAACCTCCTCTGATTGCACACTTCTGAGTATTTTGACAGTCCTCTAATCCTAACTCGTATAACTAGAAAAATGTAGTCAGACAATTATCATGGTAAGTAGCAAATTAAGTAGCCGGAAATGTATTTCCATATGTTGTCCATAATCATGCCTTAACTTCAGGTATGAAGTCAGACTAGATGGTGATTGGCAGGTTCCTCAGCCAATCAGGTAAGAGGGTGTGTGAGTACACTTGAGATTGAAAACAAGGCAATTGAAAGTGAGAGAAAGCACCTGATACTACACTATAAGAGAATAACAATTCCGATTTTAGCCTTTTCTTGCTGAACAGGAAAGATAGTTTTAGCTCACTAGGATATGTCGTGTTTATTATTCCAAAGAATGAGCACAGTTACACCACAGCAGGTTGTTGATACACAGACACTGCTTCTTAATCAGGCAGTCACAGAAACAGCCCTCCAGCTGCCGAAATAATAAAACACAAGCTCTTATTGCGAGTTTTGCTTTTTCATATGATGCTTATTACCTGTTATAGTCATAGTGATGTGCGGGGTTTTATTCTCAGAACACTTCTATAATACCGAGCAGTCATGAGTCGTGACGTGTGTTGTAAACTTGTCCTGCTCGAGATTACTATTATACTGAGCCTGTCACTACACCATTGGTGTTATTACTGTTGAGGTACTATATGATTTGGGACATGGCTCTGGAGTCTGTGTAAGTGTACCTGCAGGCGTGAGATTCATCAGCGTGGTCCATGAGAAGGAAGCAGCACTATTCTAAATAAGAATGGGAATTCCCAAGGACCACCCGCTATGATATTATCATGACACCTAAGAGCCGATTCGATTTGTAACAAGTGTCGCGATTCTGTAAATATCCTGATTTGATATTACTGCGGTTTCCCACTTCTTTGTTAAAGTTTTAAAACCTTGAACCATAAAAATTTAAGTTGACTGAAGTTTAACCTTTTATGAGCTGCACAACTGAACTGAGCATGAGTAATTAAATGGAACCTTTCATTCATTCATTCATTCATTTATTTTCTAAGCCGCTTGCGATGCCCTGGTGAGCTGTCCTGGGTGTACTCTGCCCTCGCCAGAGTCGGCTGAGATGGGCGCCAGCTTCCCCACGACCCTAATTAGGATTAAGTGGTTCAGAAAATGAATGATGAATGAATGAATGCAAGACAGTCTTTTAACGTGACACATCATAGAGTCACTTGCTGGATGTAATATAATGCTGCACTGTGTGCTGCAGGAGGAGAGTCTCAGATTGCCAAATTTGTCTCTAATCACTTCTTTCCTAATATCTGGAATTTTATGTCCATCAGTGAACATCATGCAACATAGAGAATAAAATCTTTTGGTTTAAAGTTTTATAGTGAATTCTAGTGCATTTTTATTTTGGTCTTAAGAAAATGAATACATAAAAACTAGAAAAACAGGCCTCCTCCAAGGCCGTTCAGTACCCCCATATGGTATTGTAAGACATGCAGCATTTTTATAAATGCAACATTTGTTTATTATTTGAGCCCTACAATGCAAACGCACAGCCATTTATATGATTGCATTGTGTATAGGATCCTGCCTTGAATAAGAGGCCTTGTGCTCGGATGAGGAAGTATTAATAATTGGATTATTTTTGTGATAATTGGCATAAAAATTGTACAGAAAGGTAAAGGAATGCGATTACACCATCAAACGCAAGCCTGGAAGTTACGCTCCGGTATGGACACAGTAACTCAGATGACTACGTAATCCGCGCTAAAAAATCTTTAAAAATTCCCTGCATCCAGACAATAATCTGGATCCCTGCCAAAATTTAATCAATTGTTCCTTGTATCATTTCTGACTCATCCTGAAAATTTCATCAAAATCCGTGAACAAGTTTTTGAATAATGTTGCTAACAGACAGACAAACAAACATTTTCAGTGCCGGTGAAAATATAACCTTCTTGGCGGAGGTAATAATAATAAGAAGAAGAAGAATGATAATAATAATAATGATGATGAAGATGATGATAATAGGCTCAGCCAGCCACGGCCGTTGGAGGCAGCCTCAATTAGCTGCAGTGGATGCCACGCTGACAACGCCACCCCAGACAAGTGAGGCACTCTGAAATTGATGGTGAGGGGTGAAGTGGAAAATACCACAAAATAAATATTGAAAAGGACTGACTCAGACATGTCGACCTTTAGGATACGTTTGATTTAGGGATCATTAAAGTATATAGTTACCATTGTGGGTTCTGGGGGTGGAGATTAGGTACCCTGGAAGAGAACCTCATGGGGAACGTGTTTGGAAACGTCTGGTGTTTGTAGTGGAGATGACAATGTAGTGAGGCATCTGAAGGTGTACAGTTCCCACTGAGTGTCATCATATTACTTAATAACAGGCACATCAGACAGATTGGTTGTGACAAGTTGAGTGTTTCTAGTTACTTTTGTGAATACTAGTTTCCACTGATGTGTGTATTTTTTTCCCACCATAGATCCAGCTGTTTTTTCATATTCAGCTAACCTTTTAATTTTGTGTATGTTTTCAGATCAAGGGTCTAGAAGGATCATGAGGTAGTTGGGCTTGCTGGGACCTTGTTGAGGAGAAAAGCTATAAGATCATTGAGTGCAGAGAGTGGGGTCGTCTTGCACTGAAAGGGGAGAGTGTGGTTTGGAAGCGCTCAGCTTTCCTGGGCAACAACAAGTGGATGAAGATGAGGATGAGGAGCAACATGGTATTGCTGTCTTGCCTGCAACTGCTGTGTGCTGTGTCTACACTGATGGCTTATCCCTTCACACCTCCTCTGGACCTGGATGTCACAGCCAGAACTACTGTCTTTTTTAATGGTATGAGTCACATGCTGTAACAGCCATGAATAAGTATGACTAAGTTCTTCTTTAAGTGATATTATAACTTTATTTTGGATAAATTGGATATACCTATTGAGGCATGCTTTACTTTAAATAGTAGATGTAGAGACGTGTACTTTATTTTTTGGTTTGTATCCCATTTCCTTTCAGTTTAGTTTCATCTAGGAGGACAAGAATATTTTCCCTTCTTGCATAATCCTATCTGGAAGGAAGATGTTTAGTGTACGCTTCCAGTGAGACATGTGAGGCCCACCAGGGCATCTTTTCATGCTTGGAGAAGCACACCAGACACTCAAGATTGACAAATGAGGAATGGCATTGTTCCTAGTCAGAGAGCAGGGCTGTCAGGTCGACTGCTCTCTTTTTCACACAGCGTATAGAGCAGAGTCACTCGCACCAACTCCAACTCTCCTTTTATCTCCTTCTTGGAGTTAAGCAAGCATGGATGTCAAAATTCCCGAGGCACGCATATGACAAGAGCAAATGTTTCCCAGGCCTGCCATGATCAGCCCCAGAGCAACAGTGCAGAGTGTTACAGCACTCCTCAGAGCTGAAAGTTCCCAGTGCGCACCAGCTCTGACTCTGTAGACATCCAGGCAAGCTCACTTCTATTTCTGGCATGCTCAAGCATGACCTATTGTTTTGATGACCAGACGGCTTAGCGAACAGGCAGGCAAAAGTATACGAAACAGCACTTTTTTTGACGAGTGACGCTAGTGCTGACGCAACTGATTTGTGTACACATATTATGCAAGTACGTCCATGAAATCCTATCATTCATCTTCCAGCCACCCACATGCTATGCCTTTTTCCTCTACTCTTTCTCACCTTCTCCTAATGCATGTATCTAATCTTTTTATATCAGCCAATAACTTTGAAAATCTGTTCTTCTTAGAGTTTCTTAGTAACTTGCTTATTATATAAAAGTATCAGATGGTACCCAGGTCTCTCTACCTCATCCACTTTATCATTTCATTTAGTCACCCTGTGTGTTTAGATTCAAGATGCTGGGCATTTAAAAAGACGTTGTTTAACCTTACAAGCAGATTCTATTATTTTACAGTGAAAGGGAGAAAAAAAGTTTGGTAGAGAGTGTGTGAAAGCTTATTCTCATATTATTGATTAGCTAATCGATACTACCACTGTTTTTTATTTATTATTTATTTTATCTGCATCTTTCTTAACTACAGCTTATTATTTTAATTTAAATCCCTCAACAGACTTGTATTCAATTTTGGATACTTATACCAATACCACAGGATTCATTCATTCATTCACTATCCATATGGCTGATCCTATTTAGGGTTGCGGGGAAGCTGGACCCCATCCCAGCCGAGTCTTGGCGTACACCATGAACAGCTCGTCAGTCTGTCGCCGAACCAACACAGACAAACAACCATTCCCACTTACATTTATTCCTAGTGGCAATCCAGAATAGCCAATTTGCCTAATGTGCATGTCTTTGGACTGTAGGAGGAAGCCAGAGTACCCTGAGGAAACCCATGCAAACACAGAGAAAACACGCAAATGCTACATGGACACGCCCTCGCCAACCACGGGGCTAGAAACCAGGACTTTCTTGCTGTAATGTGAAAGTGCTAACCACAACACCACCGTACTGCCCTGATATACAGGACAATGGGGTAAAATGTTAGATTGTTGAACAGGGAATGAAGAAAGAGGTAAAATTCCATTTGGTAAATTAAATAAAAAATGAGAACGAGAGAGAGAGGGAGAGAGGGGGATTTAAGAAGGAAGGTTATTTGTGTGGGTTCTCCAAGGCCATCTGTGTGGGTTTCTCTTAGTATGTGTAATTACTTTAGCTGAAACAAAACTGGGAAAGCAGCCGTAGATGGATGTCATCATCACTCAGCTCTCCTCCGCATAGTAAAACCTACGTATATATACACACACACACACACACACACACACACACACACACACACAGATATTGCAGCACTACCTTGCCATACCACTGTAGTCTTTTAATGTACAAGAAGATAAGAAAATGAAATCAGTGTTATGTTAAAGGTTGGAATGATTGTCCTGGTTACAAGTATCTAAAAGAGACCAAATGAGAAAAGAGATGACGAACGTGTACAGAAGTGCATTAATTGTACTGATATTCGAGGCTAACAGATCTGTGTGGGAGGAAGTGACAGTTATTAATGTGAGAGTAAATTCAGGCTGTTTACTGCTTTGTCTTTTTTTTTTTTTTTTTAAAGGAGAAATCTTTACACAAAGATTTTGCGAGCAGTGAGTCATTGTGCAGAGAAACTTTGTTCTGGGTGTAGTAATTAATAGGCAGGACTGAACAGCACCATTTGTGGCTGAGGTTAAGTGTTACGCAAGACAGAATGGGCAAGAGTTCATGTGGCACACTCAGCGGATAGTCACACTAGCAATCAGAGTGCAAGGCCAACCAGCTACGCAGCTCAGCACAGCGCGTATACAACCTGACATGCAACTCGATAAGTCCTCCAACATCAGTCTGTGAATGATGGAAAAGAAAATGTCACAGTGAGCACTGTGTTCTGCCCTGTTCTGGTCCTCAGGAGACCTTCAAAGATGTTTACACAGAAAACATTCCTTTGTGGCAACACACACTCTCTGCTATCTTTCTCTCCTGTTCTCTCTCTGACTCTCTGTCATTGATTTATATAGTGATCAATTTGGAGGAAAAACATTTGTCAGCAATCTTTTTTTTTTTTATTTATCTTTTTTCTTTTATTTATTTTTTTACTTCAACATCTATCTTTTTATCCTGCATGCACATATTTTACTGGGTGATCCTGGGTCTCATTGTAATTCATAATTCAAAGCGTGTGTGTGTGTGTGTGTGTGTGTGTGTGTGTGTGTGTGTGGCACAAAATGGGATCACTAGTCATAGAGTCTTCCTAAGTGTTATTCTGTGTAACACTGTTGCAGTGTGGCAGTTTTAGTTTCAAAGCTCTTGTTTATTTATTTATTTACTTACTTACTTACCTTTATGCTCATGAGTGTTACAGAGCCAGCACACACCTCTGATCCCATGCTGAAGCCTGCACTGGGATTTTGCACAGTCATCCATATGTCAGGGAAAATAAATGTCTTTGCACATGGATTTTTGCATGGGTGTCATTAAAACCCGTACTGTGTATTTGCAGTGTTGATGATGAAGCTACTTGTTAGAATAAAGATGGAGAGAGTTCCTCTGGTTGTTGTGTTACTTTTGGCTAGAATGGGTTGTGAAATAATATTCTATAATCCAAGCTGCTGACGAAATGGAACTGAATTGTGTGTTTGCACTGAGCTTGACATTCTCTCACATCGCTGTTATGAATGTGAGTAAAAAATTTGTCACTAAGGTGAATGAAAGGCAGATGTTTAGCTGCAAGTCAGTGAATAGACATGCCTGGACTGCTGTGTGTGTGTGTGTGTGTGTGTATGTGTGTGTGTGTGTGTTTATGTGTGTGTGTGTGTGTGTGAGTTATAATTACTGTTGTAGTGGGATAGGGTGTTTGTTCTTTCACCACTCTCCATGCTTGCTTGTATGCCTTGCTTGCTTTGCTTTGCTCTCTTCAGAGTGGTGAAATTGTGGAAGCCATTGACTTGCGCTCTTGCAATCAGAGTCTGGTTTTGATAACCCTGTGTTGGAATGTGTACATCAGATTCAAGCACAACTTTTTTTTTTTTTTTGACAAATTTACTGAATAGCCTGCATGTGACATACCTGTCTGTGTTTTGCATGGAAAAAGGATCTGTAAATAATGGCCACATGTTTGGGCATGTTGTTATGTAGCTGTAGGAATGTAGTGTATGTATCTGAGGTATGTGTATGCATGTATATTGAGTGCATGCATAATTTGATCAGTTGTATGTGATTTAAGGATTGTAAAAATTAGCTTGGCTTGTTTTATTGCTACAGGATATTAAAATGAACTACATAACTGAAAAATGTACTACTTGTATTACACACCTGAGAGAGAGAGAGAAAGAGAGAGAGAGAGAGAGAGAGAGAGAGAGAGAGACTGTCCCCACAGAGATAGATTGTGTTATACTACTTCAAGACTCAATTAAATAAGTTCTTTCATTACTGGCAACATCAAGGCCACAGTCCTCGTCATAGCAATGTTTTCTCCTGTTTACGGCTTAGAAAGAAATGTGTCGGGACTCCCGAGTGGTGCATCTCTTTCAACCTGGAGATGGTTTGAATCCAGGTTGATGCTGTAGCAATCCATTGACCGGAATCCATGGGAGCTAATTGGCCAAGCTTTTCCAGGAGGAAGATATGGCATAAGCTTGCCTTCCTGTCACTCACCAGCCAATCATGGATGTCTGTGAGCTCATTTGTACAAAGGGGCGGATAGCGCTTGACCTCCGAGTGTGTTCGGCTGTCCCCAAATTTTTTGTCAAGATGAGCAGCAATTTGTAAAGATGTGGGTGGCAGCATTGCGTGTCACAGTGGGGACATGTGCCAACCCCACCCAACACACAACCACACACGCACGCACGCACGCACACACACACACACACACACACACACACACACACACACACACACACACACACAC
>JBCNYH010000027.1:36742303-36756107 GCA_039654325.1 Tandanus tandanus | reverse complement strand
ACACACACACACACACACACACACACACACACACACACACACACACACACACACACACACACACACACACAAATTATTCACACTCACATTAACACTTGGGGCAATTGAGAATATCCATTTAGCCTAGTTTAGCCATTTAGTCTTTGGACTGTGGGAGAAAAACCGGAGTACACAGGCGAAACCACGCCAGCACTTCAAGCAGAAATTACTTCACCGAGTCCGGGACTTGAATCCAGGACCTTCTAGCTGTGAGGTGGACGTGATAACCACTACGCCACCATGCTGCCTGATTTTGAAAATTGTTTGTTAAATTGGCAAACATCATACACATATGTGTAAATCATACCACAAATCAAACTGCATCAAAAAAAATAATAATTGTCTTGCTATTGATTATCATGCATATTTTTTCCAGAGTAAGGTCCCATGATGTGGACGTGAAGGGGCAGGACTCTGTACGAGTTGTTAAAAACCCACATTAAGACTAATCGAAATAATGCAGTTATGACATAAGAAATGTGACTGTATAAGTGAAGGCCGGCTGCTCTCTCTGCACATAAACATAAGCTGTAAACAAAGTTAAACTTTCATTTTCCTCATTGTTAATTTAGCTTTGTATGCACGGGCAGTGATTTAAACAACTTCATATTACAGTGGACTGGTGATCCTGTTCGAGTGGTTTATAGTTTCATTGCATGTATATACTTTTTTTTGTAAACATTTTCAGTGCAACGTCAAATGAAATCAAATTGATTATTATAGCAGTTTGAGGCTTTAGTATGACCTTTGTATGTGGTGTGTGTTGTGTGCATCAGAGCTGTGGGGGTGCAGACACTTCAGTGGATCTGCTCTGAACTACAGTACCCTGCTGCTGGAGGAGGAGCCAGGTTTGCTGTATGTGGGAGCTCGAGGAGCGTTATATGCCCTTCAGGCCTCTAATATCTCCAGCTCCAGTCAAATAGTGAGTAGTTCACAGGCATGTCATAGGTTTGTTTGTTTTTTGTTTAAAATTTACCATTGAGTCCATGATATAGTGGGAAAACAACCTTGCAGATTTTCTGATGTCAAATAGAAACTTACTCTTTCAAAGACTATATAAATATACTGTGTATATACTGTGCGTTCGCTTTATTAGGAATACCTGTACACAGATTCTTATTGCTTTTTTACAGCTCGGCCCATTCTAGCCATTCTTCTCTGACATCTGACATCAACATTCTTTTTTAGCACAAATAGAACTGCTACTATCACTGGTGTGGTTTTTGTTTTTCACACCATTCTGTGTAAAATCTAGTGTGTGTGAAATTCGCAGGAGATCAGCCGTTTCTGAAATACACAAACCAGCCCAGTCTGGAACCAACAACCATGCCACATTTAAACTCGCTGAGATCACATTATTCCTCATTTGGATGTTTGATGTGAACATTGACTTGACGTGTTGACTTGATTCCACATAGTGTTATGCATTGTGCCGTTGGTACCTGATTAACTGGTAATTGCATGAATGGTCAGGTGTACAGGAGTTTTTATTAAAGTGTATGGTGAATGTCGATATCTCAAAGCAAAAACACTTCGCCTAATATATAAGCTTGTTAAACTTTTCCTGATCCAGATTGACTGGGAGGCACCTGAAGACCAGAAGCAGCTCTGTCTGAACAAAGGGAAAGATAACAAGGTGAAGATGATGCACATAAATCTCGTATTGTTCTGTTTCACTTTACTGACAGATGTATTCTCTATTCCAGACCGAATGTTTTAACCACATCCGATTCCTGCAGAGATTCAACAGCACTCACTTATATACTTGTGGAACTCATGCATTTAACCCATTGTGTGCTTATATTGTGAGTACAGTATTGAGAAAACGCTATAGGAGTCCACTCTTTGTTTCATAGATTTATAACTTTACGTACACATTAGCTTTATAGTATTCTTGATGCGTCTCGTTTCTCCTGTGTTTTGCAGGATAGTAGAGAGTTTAAAATGTCTCCTGTGTTTGAGGAGGGCAGAGAAAAGTGCACTTATGACCCTGCTAAAGGATACACAGGCCTGCTTATTGGTAAGGAAATAATCTGCACAAGTTGATTACACTGTAACAAGCCTTAGCATGACCTCACATTCACATTAGTAGAAGATAGAGCTGCAACTACAGCAACATGGAAATTATTTTTTTGTAATAATGCTGCTAATCATAAAGATTACAAGAAATCTCTGGTGCAGGATGGTCACCGTTTGTCCATTTTTCTATACTTCACTTCGTCCCAGGGATAAGCCTTGGACAGCTTAATTTGGAATTGAAAGATTAGTAAGGATTATCTTTTAATTCTAATCAAGAGATCCCAGAGAGCGCAAACCTCTGCCAAGCCCAGCAATCCCCATATGAACCAAAAGGTCAAAAACTGTTATGTTAAATGTCAAAGAATCCTTTAAAAACTTCATGGATCCAGAATGTAATCTGAAATCTAATGGAGTCGTCCTTGTCCAAAGCACCACTTTTGGTAGAAATTTGATGTAAGTCCACGCATGACTTTTTACATAATCCTGCTAAGAAAGCCACAAACCGAAGGTAAAACATATCCTCCTTGGGAAAGGCAACAAACGTAATAAGCATCTGTGTATAAATTACACAGTAACTGTATACATGTTACAAACATGGGCTACTGTCATTATCACAGCCACAAGAAGGAAACCTGGATCAAAACCAGGGACTTTACGTAACAGTGTGAATACAGGACAATAGTTTCAAGTTGATATATATTACTGAAACATATTATTGATAAACGTGTTTTAAGTCTATCATAGAATAAAAAGACTAAGCTGAGGGAGGGGGTAACGTTCTGAGAAACTTGAATATTCTCTGAGATTGAAAAAATCTGAAATCTATGAAAAAATCTTGGAAAGCAGTGTTGTCTTTTTCAAGGAACCATCTCAGTTTACTTCACAAGGTTAAATCAGTGTCGTCACACCATCGTTAAAACAGCTGAGCTGAGATTTATGTGAAATGCAACCTCTCCTCGATTGGGCAGTATAAATCTATGCACTCGATGCACGAAAAGACTTTCAACTACATTACCCAGAATGCACTGCAGCCAGGAAGCATGTGATCGTTGCACTTCTTAAATTTAACAGGAGTTGAATGTATAAACCATGCTGGTTTATTATTATTATTATTTTTTTTTGTCTTAACGATTTATAAATGTATAAGTATTAAGCAAGAGCAGACTCCAGTTTTTTTCAGTGCCTGGATTTTACTCCTTTGCCCAAATCTATGTCCATTTGAAACGGCTGTGCTAAGAGGATCTGTAGTCTTTCCTCCTCAATCACTCAGTATAAAAGAATCAAGCACTAAGTGATTTTTCTACTACATTTCCCAGAATGCCTTCAGCCTGGAAGCTAGGAAGCAATAATTGTTCTCTTAGAGTATATCATTTTTCCCTCATAAATTTTCACTTTTTATCTTTAAATCTTGGAGGGTTTTTTATTATTTATAATATTACCCACCTCCAACAGGGCTGTATTTAATTTTTTTATTTGTCTGTTTGTTTTGTTTTTATCCCACATTTGCGCTAATATACTGTCAAATTCATAACATAAGGACTGGTGTGGTGAAAATATTTTCTGTGGTAACTTTATGGCCATAAACCTTTCATGTTAAATGAGAATCATATCCTTTTCCTCTTCTCAGATGGCCAAATGTACACGGCTTCTCAGTACGAGTTCTGGAGTTCTCCAGACATTCGTAGGAACTCTCCAAACCCCATGCTGAGAACAGAGGAAGCCCCTACTCGCTGGCTTTATGGTCAGTGTATTACAGCATATGGAAAAGACATCTACAGTTATTATTGGTGTATTTATAGACTGATACTTTATAGTTTAATGGCTTTCCATGGATTTGTATAGAGATGGTTTCCATAAGTCTCTCCAGTGAGGATTAAGGTCATTTTCTCCACCCTGAAAACACATGATATTAACAGAAAACTGTTGGGTCTTGTGCAGAGGCTGATTTCGTGGAGTCGGCGCTGGTGAAGGAGAGTGTGAATAGCACTGTCGGAGATGACGATAAAATCTATTTTTTCTTCACGGAGAGGAGTCAGGAGCATAGTCTGTACTCCAGCTACAACAGGGTGGCGCGTGTGGCCCGTGTGTGTAAGGTATGAGCCATGAGCCATCCCATTCTCAGCACACATAATTAATATGTAGCCCCCTGCTGTCCTATGACAGAGATGTGAAATAAGGTTCTAAAAACTTTTGACCTTTGAACAAGTCTTCATAGGGATGGAGTTATATTACCATTATAATCTTTATCACTCATAGATATGCACGGCTGTTTTCTGTATGTGTGTTATGAATCATTTTATGACATTCATATTCATATGAACTGGGAGCACTTCATGCACAACCAATGAATGTACGATTTGGGTCGGCGGGAGTCTCTATGTCCTAAGGTACCTTGCCCAGTACCACAGCCTTTCACGTGCCGCAAAGGTCACAGTCTGGAAGACCTAGCTCTGCCTTGTGTACTATATGGAAGCGAAATTTGGTGTGTACATGTGTCCCACTTTCACCTCCTGAAAATCTTTCATCTATGATCACTGAGACAGATCCTGAAGATCAAATGGTGTCCAACTCTGAAGTGGTCAACTCCATGATCTGCAGTAATGAGATGGCTCAGCCATGTGTGCGGGATGCCAGACCACCGCTTTCCAAAGCAGGTGCTGTTTTGTGAGCTTGCTAATGGTGGAAGGACTGTATTAAGAAGGTCCTGAAAATCATTTATCTTAAGAAAAATGGTTGGTACCAGCGTGCGACTGCCTGTCCGACATGGAGGCACCACACTGCAAGTGCTAAACTGTTCTGCAAAAATAGACTCAAACGGCAGGAGGAGTAAAAGTGTGACAGACACCACAGAAAAGTCACCCATCATTAATCATGACAGGGACGATAAGTAAGTAAGTATGATCTATGTACAGCATGTGGATGCCCATTGAGTGATGCAGTGGAATGGTTCATGCAAAGACTGAGGACAGAGAACATTACAACAAGAGCTGTGGATTTAATTTAAAATCAAAAGAAAAACAGCTTTGATAGCCAGCGTTTATAATGCAAAAGCTATGTAGAGCATATCTGAGATTAAAATTTTACTATTATGTTTTTACTGTATTATTGATTGTGCAGACTACTGGGTAGACAGCTAACTGAAGGATTATATGGGTTGTACCCCTTGTTTTTTGTGTGCATGTGGCTAATCATTAAAGTGAGGTTTAGATGCATGCATGGCATTCGTTACCAATATTCATTAACATTATGAGTTACATAAGGTGGCATGGTGGTATAGTGGTTAGCATGTCCACCTCACACCAAGAAGGTCCTGGGTTTGAATCCTGGGCTTGGCGAGGGTATTTCTATTTGGAGTTTGCATGTTCTCCTTGTTCTTGCGTGGGTTTTCTCCAGGTATTTCTCCTTGCATCGGTTTTCTCTGGATGCTACTTGGGTTTCCTCCCACAGTCCAAACACATGCACATTAGGCTGTTTTAAATTGCCCCAGGTGTGAGTGTAAGTGTGAGTGTGAATGGTTGTGTGTTTTGGCCATGCGATGGTGTACCCCACCTTCTCCCAGAGTCAGCTGAGATAGGTTCCATCATCCCCGTGACCCTAGTAGGATTAAAGGATTGAGAGGGAGAGTGAGTGAGCATGAATTATATCAGTATAAATTCCTCATAAGAGTAATAAAATTGTGTGTGTTTGTGGACCAAACTATTTTTTTTTTCACAGCAAAAAGCTGAAACCTCTTTAGTTCGCTTTTCTTTGCCGCTTAACATGACCCTTAATAGAGTTTTCACATCAGCGCAGTGGGTGTAGCTGCCAAGAGTCTCTCTCACATGCTGCTTTTCCCCCCACACACTCCACTCAGAGTGCCAGTCTCAGATTACTTTAAGCTCATTGCTCTCAGTCAGTGATTCTCAGCCTTGCAGTTCTGTCTTTATAAGAATTTATTCATCCATCACACTGTTGCTTTCCATCCTGTGCAATCAGGGTGATGTAATGTAGTACATTTTCCTTGCCCAGGCGAAGCTTATTAAAGCAGGACTCGTGTTTACACAGTCAGGATGTTCTGCCATGATTCTCATTAGAATATTTGGCTCTGTGTGATACACTTACCTAGTTATGTTCTGCATTGGCAATGCTGAATCTACAGTGAACTCCAAATCCCATCAGCCTGCTATAACTTAAGGGTGCAGTCGGGTCCACGTCACTTCCGCTTAGCAATGGCCCGCCGCCATATTTACTCGGCAGCCATATGAAAACAAACGACCCGTCAGTATCGCGTCATGTCAACAAGCACCTCCTGCAAAGTGTCCGGATCATTTGTCATGGCCTATGACGACACAGACAAGCTTGATGAGTCAGTTAGGAATCGTTATGAGGAGACGTTGATAGCAAGTGGACTGACTGAGTGCCCGTACAAGCTACCAGCTGGAAAATGTGTGAATGACCCTACCAGATGTGCAGTGGCCTGACGTTAGCATAAGTCAAAATGTTGTCCCATTATCAAGCTGGGTTGGCTCCTGAGGCTTTTGGAAGATATAGGCAGAAATTAGCTCTATAGGTTTACCAGCAGATTGGTGGACTAACACTCATTTAGAATGTGGAGTACCCAGGTATTTACCATTATCTGCTCAGATTTCCCTGTGAGGATTTATACATTTTTGTACTCTTGTCATCCATGTTATTATGAAAGCCAACATAAGTAGTATTACACTAAGTGCAATCGGTCAATAACTTTTATATAATTCTTTCAGTTAATATATTTCAATTTCCCAATTTTTTTTATTTAATGCAAGATTAATGTTGGTAACATTATTACTAACGATATTATTCCAATACACAACTTAAACTGTTTTAATTGCATTTTAAATATGTACATATATTGTGCATCCATTATTCCTACTATTTCAAACTTAAGGCCTATGAAAAATATAAACTCACTGGTGACAAAATGCTATTATGTGATTTAGGTTCCCATAACTTCCCTGGATTCATTTATCCATCTGGCTTTCGTGCACACTTAGCTCTCAGCCACTTACTGCGTCTTTGCCCACTTAGTGGCAACATATGAAACTTCAACTGACTGTTTTTCTTTACACTGGACATACAGCCCAGCAACGTTTGGGCATGATGAGAGACTAGTTTAGCAATATAATAGCTCTCAGACATTTTGACTCATGATAACGTCAGGCCACTGCACATCTGCTAGGGTCATTCACCCATTTTCCAGCTGGTAGCTTGTACGGTGCACTCAGTCAGTCCACTTGCTATCAACTGCTGCTCATAACGATTCCTTGACAAATAGGCCATGACAAATGATATCTTGACAACAAGCTATACAGTTCAGATAAAGTGTTAATTAATTTTTACATTATAATAATGTAAAAATCCATAGCACGTTATCCGAACTGTATCGCTTGTTTTCACCGAGCTCAAAATGTCCGCTGCCATTTACGTCATTTTAGCCCGGATGCCCAACTGCACCCTTTGCTTCAATTGACTCAAAGGTTAAATTGAAACTCATTATCTATTATTCATGGAAGTCTTACTCTTCACTGACTGTTTCACACTGAATCTTTTAGATTGTTATCAGAAGCCTGCTTAAAAGTTGCTGATTGATCTGTTACAGTTAATTAGGACAAATTATATATAATCTTTAAACTGAAATGTAATGAGTCTTGCAGGAGTGCTCGAAGTATGTATATTGTGCTGTGTGGCCTGTGGGCAGACTCGTGATCTTTTTTTGCCAGTCCATACAGCAAGATCATTTTAATGAGCAAATGATTCTTCATTATCTTCATGCTAGCAGCAAAATACACTGCACACACAGACTAACGAAAGTTCTTCACATGCTAAAATCTATTACCAACCATCTGAAAAATGTGCCTCTTCTTTAATATTCTTTTCATCAACTCCTAATGAAAATATACACTATGTGTATTATTTTCCAAGCATGATAATATTTCCCCCCAGCATTAAACATGTAACTGCAATAAAAAAAAAAGATGTTCTACTTGGAGTGCACAGTTGTGAGGTGGAGGAATAGCCATTTTTAGATACGGATTATAATTATTTTGATGGTGATTCACACAGTCTCAGCTGATGATTACTGCGGCTGCAGTGTCTCTTCACTTTGACCTGTTTATATTAAAGGGGTTTTGGTCTGGTGTATTTCATTATAGCTCAGTGTGCACAGCCTGTTAAAATCCACCGGCCCAGGGGAGGTGCCCAGCTGGGAGAAAACTGCATGCAGAGGCATTTGGTGTAGTTTCCAATAAGAGCTGTTTTCCTCCCGGGAATCTGGGTGTAAATGAAATTTACTAAATCCAACTCACTGTGCTGTACAATGCCTTTTCTCACCCAGTCCAACCTGCTCTAATTCCCCAAGATCACACTTGCAGCAGAATAAAGCGAAACTGCCAAGAGCAAATAAGTGATTCATGCTTGACTTGAGTATACTGTTCATTTGACCTCCACTTTGGTTTTCTGGAATAGAATTATAATATAATAATATTGTTTACTTAAAAAAAAAAAGAAGAAGAAAAATAGAATCACAGCAGGATTGTCTTTAATGGTGTGTTTGCTAGTGTTGGGCAAAAGATTTTATGTATACATCATAACCCAGAAATTGTATTATATTATCAAGCTCAATATTCTTTATATGATTTGTTTGAAGAGACCCAAACAGATGAATCAGGTTCAAATGCCTATGAAATATCTAGTGTTGATAATGATTAACACAATCCATATTATTTAATTGGGTCAATGTAGCCCGTTTTTGCTAAACCTTTTAAAAGTTTATATGGTTTATGGCTTGAAATACAATGAACAGCATTCAGTAATATCAAAATATCCTCTGTATTTTTTCCCCATTCTCTGTTCTCTTCTCCTGTAGAGCGACAGAGGTGGTCTCCTGACCCTGCAAAAGAAGTGGACGTCCTTCCTGAAAGCTCAGCTGGTCTGCTCGCTGCCTGACTATGAATTCCACTTCAATGTTTTACGCAGCATGTATGTGCTGGAGGGCCCCAGGCCTGAGGACACTTTGCTATATGGCATCTTTGGTCTGGAATGGTAAGCACAATAAGTCTTTAAAGTTCTATTTCATTTGGCGTCTTGATTTGGTGAATCATTTGAGGCTTGATTGCTTTCCATTGAAAATAAAAAAGTACAACTTTTTCTCTGTGAATCTTGACTGAATCATGCAGGCAGCTGAAATATAGGCAGCAAGTGCTCACATGAGTCATTCCTGCAGTTATACAAGAAAGCCGCAGAGATTCTGATCCGGACTTTGCTCAAGTAGATGAGTGCCTGATAGAATGCAGTGACACCCACTGCTGAGGATCATTTCAGTGAGCTTTCGTCAATGTAGTGCGGTGCCAGTCTCTTCAAGAGTACCTGTGTCCATTTGGCCATGCACCTCATGTTTGATGTGTCTGTAATAAAGCTCTCAAAAAATACTCCTGCAGCATAATCCCAGTAAGAATAGCTGACAGGTTTTCTGGCGGCCCGTTATCTTTTATTCATAAGCAGGTCCGACACTCTGAAAGATTTCAGAATGTACCATGGATAATCTCTGAAGCTCAGCAGCTCTCTGTCTCTGTTTAACAAAAAATACTACAAGTCTAAAATATATTTGGTGTCCATAATGCGGAGGAAACCTTGCTTTCTATTGTGCCTAGACTATACGTTTGTATGCGAAGAGAAGAGCAGTTTTGATGAGTTGACAGGCTGGTGTGAGATTTGACATGTGAACTGCAGGTGGATAAATAAATAAGGGACAAATGATTGGACAGGGAATAACTCGGTGTCTGTTGACTCCGAAAGGTGAAATAAGGGAGGACACATTACTTTGAGAACTTTACTATTTTGAGCTGCTTGTGGTGACCTTCACATTCAGGTCAAATTGTTTGTGGTGGCCACAAGCCATGAACTTGAGCAGAAAGTGTTTGTATGCGTGCTTCATTGATTATGCAATGTTTGTGTGCTCTTGTAGATCTGGTGAGAAAAACAGGGTCACCATTGGCCAATCAGATTTCAGCAAGCATTTGAGAGGGTTAATCTATCATAGCTACCGGCACAAAATCCTGGCCATGTGTGCAATCTTTAGTAACCTTCACTGACCACTGGCAGGTACTATATCTGTTCTACAAATGAAAAACAGGTCCACTCACTCATATTTAAGTCCAGTTTGTGCTTTTTCTCAGGAAGCTTAATTCTAGTTGAGAAATATTGGATATCTAACAGTTATGTTGAATATAAAATAATTATACTCAAAGGGCGAGATGGATATCTCTGAATGGTTTCCAAGACAAACTATTCAGTGATATCCACCATGCCTGAAACAGATTGTTGTAGTATATACTACAGTGGAACATAAGCATTTTTAATTTAACTCAAGAATTGTCCCAAGTTTGCAGGGTAGATATAAACAGTTATTTGCTGTTAATATATAAGTTGTTGTGCTGTTTATAAGTAAGTTGAGGTGGATGTCGCTGAATAATTCCTCAAGATGGAACGTCATGCGACATTCACGTGTTCACAGAAAAACAAAAACGACATTATTTGTGCATTTTTTTTATAGTGGGACAGTGACGTTGCCTACTCCATCATAATGCCCACACATTTCATGGCAGCATTTTTTGAAACTCATTCAAAGTTTGAATAAAGTTGTTGTTGTTGTTTTTTTTTTTTATTGCGAGGGCCATATAACCCTAACCCTAACCTCTAACCCTAGGATTTGAGATTTAGTGACCATGACAAACCGTCAGTGTTTATATGCGGTTTATATGCGGTTTTGATTCAAGCATTATTCACTTTGGAATAATGTCTGTAATCCCCCAGATAGCAAACCAATCAGATTGCACCATTACTGTTTCATATACAGTAAATAGCAATTATTTGCTAAAGGTGAGGTAGGTACTGCTGAGTAGTACTATTAGGAATAATAAGGGCTTTTACACTCGAGTCTTCTTGCTCATCAGGCCAGAGCTTATGCCAGTTTCTGTAGCTGTAAAAAATTTACACACCACTTTAATTGGTGACCCCAATGTACAATATAATGATAAATTGATTACTTAACAACAGTAACACCATTAGCCAGTGAACTCTTCACTATGCATTTGACAGTGTTAGAATGTTCATCTATTGTTGTTTTTTTAAAGTTTAATATTCAACTTGGCAAGAGCTGGTAACTGGGGGTGCCATTGTCATAGAATGCTTGTACAATTTATTAATTTATTTTGGGCCACTTCTCTTTATCGTCTACAGCTCTCCTCACCTCTTTTTCCTCTTTTTCAGTCACTGGTAAAATATGCTTGTTCTGTCCCTGTCCCCTTTCTACCCAATGTCAGAAGAATGTACTGCAGCTCTTGATGAGTTTTGTCTCTGTCCCACTCTCTCACCCCCATCCCTCTACCTTCCTTTATATCCCTTTGACGTCTTTTTTTTATATACATCGGTAATCTATTTTCATGTTGCCATGGTTACCTTGTGGGCTCTTGGAGCCTCTGTGCCAACATGCCAAGACCTTGAGAAACAAAGAAATCAGCGGAGGCTCAGAGGCAGAGAGCCTCTTGAGCTGTTGCAGCAAGCCCACCCACTATAAACTGTAAAAATCAGACCTGCACTGACTGATCCAAAACTTGAAAAAATTAGCCTCTGTTGCCTTGAAACATTCAAACAATGAAAGAACATGTTAATTCATTAATACCTTCACATTTTGGAGCAATTTTCTTTGGTTTGTAGTTGACTTGGTCCTTAAAACTCTTTTGTTAGTTTTGCATTGAAGTTGCACTAAACACTGTTGTTGATTTACAGGAAAAACGTTAAAGCTTCGGCCATCTGCCGGTACTCAATCAAAGACGTCCAGAAAGTCTTTGAAGGGCCCTACATGGAAAATCAGGAGGACGCTGGCGCCAAATTGACTGAGTACACAGGGAAAGTGCCTGATCCAAGACCTGGCTCGGTAAGCTCTACAGCACTGCGGTCTCCTTTTACTCTCGCCTGCTTATCTTGATCCATCTGGCTCCACCTGCTTTGCTTTGTGCTCCTACATGACAGATGTAGCTTGGAGAGAGAGTTGCAATTAGACTGAGGACAGCAAAGTGGGCATGAAGCAAAGATGAGATGCTTATGTATGCTTAATAGCTCATTGCCATGGAGATTAGGATCACGAATTAAAGAGACGTCAAGACATCTATAATGAGTGCCTGTGCAGATATTAGACATAATAGACATTTCATAACTCAGAGTCAATAACCATTTAGCTTGTCTCCAAACTTGTAAGAAGAGTTGAGAATTTCTGTCTTTATTTGGTGCTTTAAATCTGTGAGCCTTGATTGATTACAACCTAAATATTTATATGTTGACATCTATTTGCATCTTTTAAAGGCTAATAGTAGCGTAACGGCTAACAGGTTTTAGGTTTTTCATGTTTGCATGACATGCTATGGGTAGTGCATGGTGTAATGTTTTTGCAGTTTGCCTCATGCATGTTTATATTTGCTCCTCAGTGCATCACAGATCACCTCAGGCAAAGAGGCATCAACTTCTCCACTCACCTGCCTGACGACGTGCTGCATTTTGTACGCCGTCATCCACTGATGTCCAAACAGGTTCTTCCTCTAGGACAGCGCCCCCTGCTGTTTCAGAGGGCGGTGGACTACAGTAAAATAGTGGTGCACAAAGTGACTGCTCTAGATGGCCAGACATACCACATGCTCTTCATTGGCACAGGTGAGTTTTAGGAAACTTTCACAACTATTCGTCTGTTTGTCCAGTTGGAATGAGAGAAAACCTGATATTTGTAGATTGTTAGTGAGTTCGATTGCTTTTGGGTTTACATGGCACATTATTAAGCAAACCAGAAAGCATTAAAACAAGTCATACAGATAATTTATTTGTTGGTTAGAAATATGGCAAAAGAAAAAGTGTGTCTAAATCACATCCACATGTGAGAACAGAGAACACGTAACTAACACTACATCACTCTCACTTATTCATCTGCCGAATTGCGTAATCCTACTAAGGTCACCAGAAGGCTGGAACCTATCTCAGCCAACACTGGGTGAAGGCAGGGCACACCCTGACCAGCTTGCCAGACCATCGCAGGGCAACACACACAACCATTCAAACTTACACTTTCGGGCAATTTGGAACAGCCAATTAGCCTAATGTACATGTATTTGGACTGTGGGAAAACAGAGTAACCGGAGAAAACCCATGCAAGCATGGGGAGAACATGCAAACTCCACACAGGAACGCCCAAGCCTGGAACTCAGACCCAGGACTTTCTTGCTGTGAGGCTGGACATGCTAACCACCGCATAGTGCTGCCCCACCTACACCACTGATTACATAATTATGTTTATTTAACTTATATCACTTTGAATCATCTAGTATTCATGTTTACATTTTGTTTGTCAGTTGAAATATCCAGAACACTACAGCTTTGTCCCTTGGCTCCATTTGCACCTTGAGAATCAGTTGAGCAGCTTGCATCTATGAAAAGCGTCATCCATAACCCAAAACACATGCCATGTTTTGATCCACTTCCCACTCTTGAGCTGATTAAGGATCGAATATCTTTCTTCCTAGACTCTCAGACCGGTTGTTTTGGTTTGCATGTGAGTGTCATTGCTGTGTTCGCACTTGCCTGAATGAATCACACAAAGGGGGGGGGGGGGGGGGGGGGGTTTTGGTTTTAAACCAAAAAAACCCTCCCCCCCCCCAATTTGTTTTCCCTTTCCTCCCTTCCAGTT
>JBCNYH010000027.1:36715085-36727061 GCA_039654325.1 Tandanus tandanus | reverse complement strand
TCAGCAACAATGATGAGACGATCTACAGGAGCGAGGTGAGCTGCCTGGCCGAGTGGTGCAGAGAATTTCCTGGGTGTGCACATCTCTGAGGACCTATCCTGGACCAATAATACCGCATCACTGGCCAGTAAAGCCCAACAGCGTCTCCACTTCCTCCGCAAGCTAAGAAGAGCCAGAGCCCCAGCCCCCATCATGTGCAGAGCCCCATTTTACAGAGGCACCACTGAGAGTATCCTGACCAACTGCATCACTGTGTACTACGGGACCTGCACAGAGTCCTGTCAGAAAAAACTACATCGTATAGTGATAGCAGCTGAGAGGATTGTTGGCATCTCTCTCCCCACCCTCCAGGACATATACCACACCCGCCTCACCCGAAAAGCCCTCTGCATTGCAAGTGATCCCACCCACCCATCTCACAGCTTCTTCAGCCTGCTGCCATCAGGAAGGAGACTGCAGAGCCTCCGGGCCAGGACCAGCAGACTGAAGGACAGCTTCATTCACCAGGCTGTCAGGAAGCTGAACTCTCTCCCTACCTTGTCCTCCCTCGCCCTCCTGTCCCTTGCTCACACAAACTCTGAACCTTGACAAATTCTGAAAAGCACTGCAATTTCAAATCCTGTATATGTCTGGTACATATGGCTTTGACAGTAAAGGTAATTTGACTTTATTTCTTCTAAGCTAATCTCAGGGTGGCAAAACTATGCAAACCAATAGGATTACCAGTATTATTTGAGAGGTGAATTTAGAGTCAGGTGTTTTCAATCAATTGGATGACAATCAAGTGTGAGTGGGTGCCCTGTTTTATTTAAAGAACAGGAATCTGTCAAAGTCTGAATTTCACAATACAGGTTTGTGTAAGTATATCATGGCACAAACAAAAGAGATTTATGAAGACATCAAAAAAAGAGTTACAAAGGGTTTGGATTTCACCAATAAAACCATCAGACAGAGGGAGGAAAATAAAGTCCATAGGTACCCTCACCAGGATTAGACAACTAGTAAAGATCAATTTGAGAGCAAGGTGTATAATAAGCCATGAGGTCTACAAAGAACCCTGGGTAACTTTTTAGCAGCTAAACGCCTCTCTCACATTCGTTACTGTTCTTGAGTCCATCATCAGGAGAAGGCTGAGCAAAAGTGGTCTACATGGCAAAATTACAAGGAGAAAGATACTGCTCTCCAAAAATAACATTGCTGCCCTTCTTCAGATGTTAAAGATCACATGGTCAAACCTAGACAGAGTGATGCATATTGGAAAAAAAAATGTTGTGGCTGCATAAAACCAAAATAAAACTTTTTTTTTTTTTTTGCATTAAATTAGACTTATGTTTGAAGAAGGAAAGCACTGTATTCCAGCATAAGCAATTTATCCCTACTGTGAAACATGATGGTGGTAGTATCAGGGGGTTACTATTGGGCCTGTTTTGCTGTATCTGGGCCAGGGCAGATTGTCATCATTGATGAAACAACAAATTCCGAATTATACCAGTGGATTCTAAAGGAAAATATCAGGACACATGTCTGTGAACTGAATCTCAAAATAAAATGTGTCATGCAGCATGTGATGCCGTAGCTAAGTACACGTCATCCCTACTCACCTGTTGGTGGACACTGACAAACTATAAATCCATAACACTGGATACAAACGGTAAAATAATTATGTTATTGACATGTATCTGTGCTTACACCACATTTCACATTGGTCTTAATGTCAGGGAAGCGCTATTTTTTAAAGCCATTCGGCAGTTTGTGAGGCACAGGGCGACGCCCGAATTGCAATTGTAATGGTTTAGTCCATTTTGTGCGATTTCATGCTTTATGCTTTTTTTCACCTCGCTTATTTATTTATTGTTATTAGTTTATATTTCTGTTTAAGGATAATTTAGTTTAAGGCTCAAATGTATGTATTCTTTTCCCCTTTAAGAGGATTTGGTGTTTAAGTATGAGCTCCCCCGTTGAAATTAGAGTAAATGGAATGAGCCACTGGGGTGGGGTGTATAAACCCTATAAGTAGGGTTTTCATTTGGATGGGGGAAGGGTTGATGCTCATGCTCTTTATAGGAGTAGGCTGGTTATCTCAGTACTGTGAGATTACTGCTGCCATTTTGTAACGCTGATTATTTTGTTTCATAATAACTAGTGTTCGTTGCATTTGGCTTTTGTTTTGGTCCTTGAATTACTGTGTACTTCCTTTTTGTATATAACATTTTTGGGGTTATCGTATACATTGTAAATGGTTGTACCAGGATTTATTTTTGCTCTTCTTGAAATAAAAGTTCGTCCTCTTCCAACGTTACCACCTGAGTAGTGCTCCCTGTACAAAATAGACCTCCGGTCACAGCTACCCCATCACACAGCAAGACAATAAAACATAAGTTGTTCTACCAAAGAATCTTTAAAGAAGAGTAAATGTAATGTTGGCCAAGACAAAGTCCTGACCTTAATCCAATAGAAATATTGTGTGAGTAGGTCATGTGAGGAAACCCACCAACATCTCAAGGTTGAAGGTGTTCTGTATGTAGAAATGGATAATATCCTTTCAAGTTGATGTCCAGGACTGATCAACAGTTACCACAAACATTTAGTTACCGTTATTACTTCACCATGGAGTCTCAAAGCAAAAGTTTACATATCTTTTTTGGGACTCAGAGATATGTAATATTAGATAATTTTTCCAATAAATAAATGAGTAAGTGTAATATTTTTGTCTCACTTGTTTAACTGGGGTTCCTTTATCTACTTTTAGGACTTGTGTGAAAATCTGATGATGTTTTCAACCATGTAAAGCACTGAGAGCTCTTGCACTACATTATCTCAGCAAACTTCTTGTCATTTATGATCCACTACACAGACTTAGTTCAAAAAGGTGCTGAATACTTATTGATATTGAATAATGAAGACTGCAGTAGGGATACAGCTTTCTCTTATAAAGCCCCACAGTTGTGGAACAGCCTTCCAGTTAATGTTTAGGAATCACACACAGTCTTAGTGTTTAAGTGTGGGCTGAAAACCCACTTGTTTAGTCAAGCATTTTGTTAATAGCCTTCAATTAACTAAAGGAACAGATCTGGGGGTTCTCAGGCATACAGAGTTCTGATAAACTGGGATGTATGAATGCTGTCTCTCCCCTACTATCATGCGGTCACCCAGGATTGTCAACAGTGGAGTGGCTGATTGGCTTATATCACAGGGTGCCCTCATGCCTGTCTTCCTTCTGATTCTCTCTTTTTATTTATGCTGTCATAGTCAGTCTTGCCAAAGTCTATGTTTGCACTCCGAACACTGCATTACTATGAGCATACCTAAACCCACCTCCATGTTTTTGTCGAGGTAGGTATGCTACTTCTGAGATACCAGTGATCCTGATCCTTCTGCTCTCTGAACCTTGAGATCCATCCTGATGTGCTACTACTGGTTGAAGTTATTATAAGCCCCTTGCTTCTGCTGATGATGTTCCTAACAGACCTAAATATACACGCAGAAACTTTATACTGCTGGTGATGTAAACGTTTTTGCTAAAATAATTTAGAACGACCATTACCCTTACAGATATAAGATACCCAAATAGAGGTATATTATACTATATATATTATACTAGAGGCTATAGGGATTTTCCTGCTACATGGTTTGTATTTTTATCTGGTGTCACCCAAATGAGGATGGGTTTCCCTTTTGAGTCCTCTCAAGGTTTCTTCCTTATGATTTTCCTTGCCACCATTGCCCCAGGCTTGCTCATTAGCGATGTATAGGGTTTACATAGAAATGTTTAAAACCCTAATTTAAATTTTTTTTAATCAAATTTGTTTTACTATGTAAAGCTGCTTTGCATAAGTTGTAAAAAGTACAAATTCAAATGAATTTAATATTTATGTAGAAATATAGAAATTTCTAAATTATTCACAAATATTTAAGGTCCACTGTATATATATATTTAGCATATACTACATGGTATCAGTGCAATCTGACTGGTTCTGTATCTCAGGATAATTAACAATTATGTGCTGAAGGCGGGGTGGATGTCACTGAATAGTCGCCGAGACCGTCCCACAAGCTTGAGTCACATGATAATTATATGATTAAAATCATGATGGACACAGCTGAGCTTCAAACCCAGGCACAAGAAGATGCAAGAGTTGTGTTTAAAAATTTAGTTTTAGTGTACTTTCCTTACAGTATGTTCCCATGGAGTATATACTAAAATAATTATTCACCAAGAACATTATATATGTACTTGTCCGTAGGGCCAATACAAATTAAAAGCTACTAGCCCAGTTGTCACAAATGCCCACCCCACTTCCATTTTCCACCATATTTGCCAATTTTTCCAGAGGTCTGAGTGCAGTTCATGTGTCACTATTTAAAGTTACCATGCTGTGTTGAATTTCTGCAATAGTGAGCTCTCCCACATAGTGCTGCAAATGTCACCAGCGCAGCTGCACCTCAGGAATCACCTTCTCATTTGGTTTTCAAGGCTCTGGGTGAGCCATGGAACAGAATTCAGGGCTGCCTTGCTGAGACAGGCAAAACACACACTTAGGAGGGAACTGCAGGGGCTCGCACTGTACAGACTAGTTGCTAAGCAACCTTGGTCTGAAAACTCCTTTAGTTTAGAAATATTTCAGTGTACATGTCCAAGGTCTGCTGGGCTCTGTGTGAGGGAATGGGCTCCAAGCCAAACAGGAGCAAATTTTATCTACACTGATGAGATTCTTAAATCTCAAACACCCCCAAAGCTGCAAAATCAATTTTAATTTTTATGTTTCCTCCTGCACCTTTACTGATGCTGTTCTAGATGCTTTATCTGTTTGTTACTATGCAGTAGAAGACAATAGTGCTATGATATTTTCCATTGCATTGATCCAAACAGAGTTTGCACGCAATCACTCCTGTAACTCCAGTTTGACAGTTTAAACCATTTTTTTAACTTATCAAAACACACGTGTAATTTCTAACACCTGTAAACACCCACAACTTAACCAGAAAAACCAGAACACCTCCACCTTTCCCACTTTCACTTGACAAGACTGTGGCAAAACAACAACAGACCTTTATTCTTTGAGTAGTGTTTTAATTATTATTATTATACAAAAAGGGCAAGACTGAACTAGTAGAGTGTTCATATCACATCATAGCACCCATGACCACAGATCTACCTTGCTCTATTACTACTTCTTTATGACAAGATGTTTGTAGATTGTAAAATAAACATCTAGTTTAAAAGCAGTATATAGGTAGTGTATTATTGACACCCACACCCACAAACATAACCACACACAATTTATAGACAGTGACACAGATTGTTTAATTGTGTCTCTATACACCACCACAACTCATTTAAAATGAAGCATTCAAGGTGTGCCATTTTTATACAGCCTGCCCCATTCCACAGGCTCAAAATTAATTGGATAAACTAAAACTTATATCCTTTGCAATGAGGGACTGGCTAAAGTCTGAACCCTTTGCAGTTCCTTAAGATACTTGTCAAAGGCCACTAGAGTTGCTTTCACGGTATTGGGTCCTTATTCATTTGTACTGTGAAGCACACCCTATCAGTATTATAGCATTCGACTGAGTCTGAGCATAAAGTATAGCTCTAAACATTTCAGAATTATTCCTGATTGTTCTATCAGCAGTTACATCATCAAAAACATCACTGTTCCAGTTCCACTTGCAGGCATGTCCACTAGAGGTACAGAAAATAATCATTGCATCCATCCATCGATTGCAGTGACACAAAATTATTGATTGTAGTCACCTGAATAATACATTTCTAAAGTTCAATATCATCTCCTGTTGGCACTTAATGCAGTTTATTGTATGGAATAGCCTTCATTTCTCAGAAAAGATATGGACTGATGCATTTTAGAAGAAAGTTCTTTTCTGGCCCCTTTTTATATCTATAATTAAACCCACAAATGCTGATTCTTCAGATATCCAACTATGCTAAAGAAGGGCAATTTTATTGCTTCTTAAAATCAGCACAACAGTTTTCATCTGTGCTGACATAATAGCAAAAGGGTTTTCTAATGGTCAATTAGGCTTTTAACATGACAATCTTGGATTGGCTAACACAATGTGCCATTGGAACATGAAGTATGAAAGTTGCTGAAAATGAGCTTCTGTATACCTATGCAGAGATTCCATTAAAAATCCAGCGGTTTCCACCTATAATAGTCATTAAAAGTGTTTAGACTGTCTTTCTGATTAAAAAAAAAAAAAAAAAGTTTTCATATTTATCTGATTGTTTTAAATCACTGATGAAAATGTAGCCATGTGCAGTATTACGGAAAATAGGGTGCATGCATCGTAGTTGAATGCAATCGTGAGATCAGTAAAGATGCACATCCCTAATGTCTACCATATTAACATTTACAGCATTTGGCAGACGCTCTTATCCAGAGCAACTTATAATTATCATTTTTATACAACTGAGCAATTGAGGTTTAAGGGCCTTGCTCAAGGGCCCAACAGTGGTGATAGTGGGGTTTGAACTGCTGACCTTCAGATCAGTAACCCATCACCTTAACCACTAAGCCACCACTGCCATATTATACCATATTTAATGCGATATTAAACCGTTGATGTGGTATGCTTTGTATTCTAGGCACAAGTTACTCATGGAATCACCTGTTCAAATAATTCTCCAGAATTCAGCAGGATTTCTGTACTTGGGTGTTATCAGTGCTTTGCATTTTGAGTTAAACCCTGTATTTATATTCATGAGGGTGTCTCCTGATTGTATACTTTGATAATGATGCGTCTTTCTCTGCATGAGTGTTCTTGACTTGGCTCAATGTAGTGAATGAGTTTTTCTTCATCGTGAAAACAGTTTTATGATTATCCACTTTAATTCGTTCTGTGCTTTTAGGGCCTTTCACCAGTGCATTCGTTCTTAATTTGACCACCTCTAAATATTTTGCTATATCTTGGGTAGGTCTGTGTTTTTTCAGCCTAATGATGCCCCCTTTCACTTGTATCGACACTTCTTTCAACTGCATATTGAGAGTTCCATTAAACAGTGGCCAACTGCAAATTCAACCCATGAAATCAACTCCCAAAAGTTTATCTCCTTAATTTGTCATGAAATAATGATAGAACAGGCCACACCTCGCCATGAAACTGCTTGTCGGTT
The DNA here is from genome assembly GCA_039654325.1 of Tandanus tandanus. Lineage (NCBI taxonomy): Eukaryota > Metazoa > Chordata > Actinopteri > Siluriformes > Plotosidae > Tandanus > Tandanus tandanus. The sequence goes on along the minus strand of JBCNYH010000027.1, from coordinate 36,719,926 downwards.
AATTGTCCAATTACTTTTGTGAAAATGGATGTAATCTCTAAAGAGTTAATGCAACACTTTTGTCAAGCCCCTTAAATTAAAGCTGAAAGTCTACACTTCAATCACATTTTACATGCTCGAATCCATTTTGGTGGTGTACATGGGCAGTGTTGTTGTCACTGACCAAATACATATGGATCTGACTGCATGTTCAGTAATAAATGAACAAAATATCAACAAAACATCAATTAGTAACTTTAAATTACAATATCTTTACTTCCACAATCATTATGAGAGTAATTAACTAAGGTGCATTAAGGTGTTCCTAAAGAAAGTTTTAGGATGAGTTAAAATCAGTCCGTTTGACATAATGTTTTTTTCTGGAGCTCTAACGTCTCATGAAGCAAGGACTTGAGCCATGACCTGAGAGACATAATTGTGGTTGCTAATCACTATAGTGAGAACTGTATCCTTGTTCAGTGAGGATTGTTCAGAAATGGACAGTCTTTATATATACTCTGTATGTATTTATGTACATGTGCTGATGGTGCCATCTGTTGAGATTCACATGTAAATACATATACAAAAAGCTATTCTGTTAGTCACAGAAGTAAAAGTCAGCCCTTTATAGAAAGTCATGGTGATTAAAACCTTCCACACAAGAAATTAGCAAATTAAAGGACTAAAGCGCTGCTACATCCCTTTCTATAGGCAGCAGTAAATCTCCACTGGAGCCATTTTTAGCATACAGTTGAACTGCATGTGGGAAATATAGGATGCCTAATGGTTGCCAAAGTGAAAATAAACTTGCCACTGAAGAAGATAAATAGCTCTACTGCACAGCTGAAGATTACATAATGGTTTTAAATACTGATATGCAAGTCATTCAATATGAATTTTTCCCATTAAACACCACACATGAATATACCTTCGTCTTACATTATTAGTACACTGGTTGAAAAAGAGAAAAAGCTCTGAATATTCTTACATGTACCATTTGTCCATAAATGTTTTGGGATTATACAAAAAAGAAATGCATCTATGTATTTTCTCCACTTGGAATCAGTAAATCTGGGTTTACACTGGGGCCACAATATCCATGGAGCTCCATAATTTATAAGCACGCTTAGAGCATGATCAGGGTATAAAAAGGAAGCAGGGTGCATCCAGGAGATGAAACTTGAAGGAATCGTGTTTCAGTGTTCATCAAAATCCCCTACGATGCTGCATCAAGGTCTATTAAGGCCTGTTAAGTTACTAAACCTATTTACACATATTTATAAGTTTTGTTGAAGCCTAGTTCTATTGGCAGGCAATTGTGCTCTTTTTCTAGGGAAAAAATAATAATAAATAAGCAAAATTATCTGCCAAACTTAAAATGCCTACAGACTGAACACTGTTTCAGTGTGCACAAATGTAGTCCAGACATGCATCTGCTAACCAGTAAATATCTCCATCTACTGGTGAGATTCTTTCATGCTCAGAAGAATTCAGCACCATTATGCTGACCTGAGTAACCATTTTAAATGGAGGTTAAATTACAGTTTATCTGGTTATTGAGATATCCCTTGATCTTTTTATATATCTGTTTTCTTGTACAATTTTGGTTTCTGTGTTTTAACGTTTGGTTTTATTACATTTAGCCTAACATAGAGCATAACAACAGGGTTTAAACCAGTTAAAGAGTACCGGTATTGGTCATCCGGTATACTACTGGGGGCTAAAACAATGGTTAGCAGTGTTTTTTTCCCCGTAAGTGATATGAACTCGTTGGTCGGTTTTGTCCAGGTAAACAAGCATATGTATTCACAGAGTGACATTTAAGGTGACAAAAAACATGTTCAAGAAGCAACTATGGCTAGCACTTTCGAGAAAATGGGTGTAAATGGTTACTTATTTGAACCAGAGAGGGAAAAGTCTTGTGGAGACAGTGAGACGTCACATTCTAGTGACTCGGATCACATTCTGGCTCCAATGAGTCTAAATAGTGCGTAAAATGTAAAGTTTGTGCCATTGTATTTTGACATATTTAAGGTATGTTAGTATATATATTTAGCAAACTTGCTGAAAGGGCTAAGCTGAAGCTAACACTAAGGTGGAAGCGCCTGAAGAAATGAATAACAGTCATGTTGGAAAGCACCCAGCAAACATAGTGATGTGATAATGACGTTGAAAACTGGTGGGATCTCGTCACTCCCGTCACATGTCACACTGTGTCCAGTTTATCACGTCATTTCCACGTCTCAGTTAAATGGCTTTTTATTTTTTTAATAGGATGTAAGATAATTAGTCCCAAGGTATGTAATATGGGAAATGACCGTGACTGAATTAGGCAAATCTTTCTTGTCCGTCTGTGGAATGCTGATCATCAATATTATGACATGTTTTGACGTCATTGTGACATCGTAGTTGTCACGTCATTTGTTAAAGGATTCTCCACCTATGCAACTAATTTCTATGTCACGTGATTGTAAGGTCTATTTCTACCACTGCTGTGCATGTTTGTCGTGTCTGAGCATTTTTCCTTTTTTCAGTGGATGAACGGTATTACTGTGATCTATCGGCCCAATTTATTGGTAAAAGCCATGTTGAACAAAAACCATTAGATTAAGCAAATAAAATATGCCGAAGGATATTTTTTATTCCAAAAGGTGATAAATATGCAATAAAATCTTTATTTGTGAAAAGAGAAGAAAAAAACCCACCAGCAGGCATGAGATTCGAATCTGGGTTTACAGCTCCCTGATAAATCAACATAACCACTACACCACAGATCTCACATAGGCAGTTGTGAGTAGTATAAGATCAGTGTGCATGTCGGCTATGTTTATTTAGGAATTTTCTGAAAATATTTTAAAAGGATCATGTGGAATTTTATGTACTGTACGATGTTCTGTTGTTATTGAGAAACTGAATATGTTTTTTAATAGAAAATGGTTGTTTATTATAAAGACAAGATCAAATTAAATCCAACAGTTTGAGTTCCAACTCATGTATAATGATTTATCTGCTCAATTCCTCTCCGTAATCCGAAATTACGTATTCCTATAGAAGGTACGTATGTTGTGCACAGCTATTGGCCTAACAAGCTGTCAAACTTAAGTTTTATCCAATGAAAGGTTGCGAAAGTACTGGACACGCCTTCACGCGCGCTGTTCAAATCCTTGCTCAAACCCAGTGTATTCGTTCGCTTGATTTCTTTGAAAAAGATGAAGTTGCTATAGTGAAGAGAACATCAATAATTATCAAGAAAAACTGAATTAACAAAGAAAGATGAACCAAACCGTGAACCTGGAGCCCCAAACAGGATCTTAGGCCCTTAGATCCAGTGGGAAAGATGGAGGAGACATAGAAATAGACTTACAGAGAACGGGCACGCTCACTTTCCGCTGTGTAACGCTGTATGCAAATTTGGCCGCCATATCAGAGCACCGAAGCCTTGGCAATATGTAAACAAAGAGGAAGAATCACTGTGTTTTTTTAGAAAAAGTTGTAAATAATAATTCAAATAAAGCAAGGAAAAGTTGACAGCATTTTCCCATGTTATTTTGAGAACAAAGAACACAATAACATAAAAATTACATAAAATTGACCTAATTAATTGGAACATAAAGTGATAAATTAACATCTATAAGGTAAAAATCTACAGTAGGTAAATATTACACTAAACATCTATGAACAGCTGTAAGTCAACATACATTCAATATTCAATGTCCTTTGAACAGAATTGTTTTATTTAATTTATGGCACACAGATAGACTTTGATGTCGCTGTTTTTGAACAAATATCACAAACAGAATGCACGTTCATGAGCTGCCGTATGGCTCTTTCAGCGCCCAGAAGTATAGTGACTGTGCCTGAAGAAGGGACGACGAGACCACCCCTATTTCCGGAGACCATCCCCATTTCAAAGAACCAAGAGATGGTACATGCTCTCACTTCGCTTTGGGACTTCTGATATATTATTATTAATCCAGGCACACCAACTCATCCAACTGTTCTCTCAAAACTTATTTCTCAAAAGGCTGCATTCAAAACCCAGGAAAACCAAAGTAAATAATTTAGCTTTTGAATCTCAGGATTGATGTGGTATGATGGCGTAGTGGTTAGCACATCCGCCTCACAGTAACAAGGACCTAGGTTCGGGCCCTGGGCTCGGCGAGAGTGTTTCTGTGTGGAGTTTAGATGTCTTCCCCGTGTTTGCATGGGATTCTTCCAGGTACTCCTGTTTCCTCCCACAGTCCAAAAACATGCATTGTTTTGAACAGGAAAGTGCTTAAAAATACTGATTTTAAACATATCTGATGTGTTGATGTGGGGAAAAGGCTTCTCTCTTTGATAAGCACATTAGTAGCTAATTTACTTCTTGCTTGCCTCACAAGTGATTACTCTGCATTCTCCTCACTTCCTGTTATTTTTGATGAACAGTTTTAAGTTAACTTCAAACATCATCATCATCATCTTCTTCCGCTTGATCCGGGGTCGGGTTGCGGGTGCAGCAGCCTAAGCAGTGAGGTCCAGACATCCCTCTCCCCAGCCACTTCTTCCAGCTCTTCCGGGGGGACACCAAGGCGTTCCCAGACCAGCCGAGAGACAAAGTCCCTCCAGCGTGTTCTGGGTCGACCCCGGGGTCTTTTCCCGGTTGGACATGCCCGAAACACCACACCAGGGAGGCGTTCGGGAGGCATTTTAATCAGATGCCCGAGCCTCAACTGGCTCCTCTCAATGCGGAGGAGCAGCGGTTCTACTCAGAGCTCCTCCCGGATGGCTGAGCTTCTCACCCTGTCTCTGAGGGAGAGCCCCGCCACCCTGCGAAGGAAGCTCATTTCAGCCGCCTGTATCCGCGATCTTGTTCTTTTGGT
>JBCNYH010000027.1:36626100-36652430 GCA_039654325.1 Tandanus tandanus | reverse complement strand
TGACCATAGGTGAGGGTAGGAACGTAAATTGACTGGTAAATTGAGAGCTTTGCCTTCTGGCTCAGCTCCCTCTTCACGACGACGGACCGGTACAAGCTCCGCTTTACAGCAGAGGCTGCACCGATCCACTGCGCCATCATGCTGCCCCACAAAAATTATATTTATCTCAAATATTTTAATCAAAATAAATGATACATTTTTAAACAGTCACGAGGTCGCGCGTGTGTGTGTGTGTGTGTGTGTGTGTGTGTGTGTGTGTGTGTGTGTGTGTGTGTGTGTGTGTGTGAAACAAGCAGTGCTGTTTTTCCAGTTTTTCTTTGGCTGGTTTGGTGGATTATCTACAGTATCTGCGCCACCTAGCGGTAAAATTGCAAATACACCTTCTATCACAAGTAGAGCCATGTGGCACCAACAACTGCTGAGATATATTAAGTAGAATACATAATACAGTGGGTTGCAAAAGTATTCAAACTAAGAAAATTATTTTACTTTTGCGACCCACAGAGAAAAAAAAAAAGATTTCTGGACAGTGTTGTTTTTTTTTCTTAAAACGGCTCTGGAATTAGACTTCCTATTCTGTTACATCTAAGGATACACGTAATACCTACATAATATAAACCAAAAGACAAAATGGTGAGAATATGGATAACAGGCAAGCCAGATGACATAACAGATGTCTGTGTGGTTTATCAAAAGTTACAGCATGCATTCCCCGTAGCATTGTTTTGATGAGCCTATACATTCTCTCAACTATAATTTCATGTTGAGGGTGGGGGAGTCGAACCACTACGCAAAATCTTCTCCAGCACATCCCAAACTCTTTCACAGGGGTTAAGGTCAGGACTCTGTGGTGCCACTTCATGTGTAAAAACAATTCCTCATTCTCCGTGAACCGTTATTTTACTATTTGAGCCTGAATTTTATATTCGTTGTCGTCAGGGAAGAAAAACTCCACTGATGGGTAATCTGGGCCAAGCATTTACACGATCTCCAATCACAGTCAGTTCTGAATTTTTTCCCCGAACACATTTCTTGTGTGAAGATGATGGTTTAGTGCTATCCTTCCAGGTTTAAATAATGCATTGGACAGTTCTTAACTCAGTGTTAATAATTGCAGCAATCTCAAGTTGTATTATTTGCTTGATAGACACAGAAACACAGTGACATCTTTTCCACAGGAACGGGATATAGTCCAACACGGTTGTTAAAAAAATAGAAGCTACTCACTGCATCAGTTAAGGGTAAATAATATTGTGCCAGCTGAAACATATTAATTACTTCAGAAACCATCCAATCAAAATCCAGCTTATTTGCTCATTTAAATCCTGATGATTTTTTTTTGACAGGGCAGTATACATCTACACTGGGTTGCAAAAATATTCAAACCACCATGGAAAATCATAACATGGTGACAGATGATTTCTAACTTTCTCCTGCCTTGTGATTCTTCACAAATCTCTTTTGCAGACCTTCTGTAGTCTGTGGACTGTTTTTAAATGTTTCATAGTTTAATTATGCAATATGTTCAGTTTTTTCTGAAGTGCAGTTGTGATTAGCTAAATTTCGTGGTGGTGGTAGCTCAGTAGTTATGGCTATGGGTTGGTTGTCTGAAGGTTGGGGGTTCAAACCCCAGGACCACCACACTGCCACTGTTGGGCTCTTGAGCAAGGCCCTTAGTTGTATAAAACTGGTAAATGTATGTCGCTCTGGATAAGGAAGTCTGCAAACTGTATGTAAACTCAGTTCATGATGTATACAAAAGAATATATTCTAGAAAACTTTATTAAATATCAAAAAATATTTTTCTCTATATAGTGTGAATATTTTTGCAACCCACTGTATATAGCTATACCAATAGCCAGCTTTCAGCTGAACAAAAGTAGGACTGAAAAGCAGAAAAGTAGCTAGGTGGAGGCTTAAAGATTCACCCACCTTGGCATTTCCTGAACAAGGCTGGACAGCGCTGTTTAAATCTTATAGTTTAAGCTTAGTTTTTAGAGAATTTGTGGAGGGCAGCGTCAGATTTGGTCAACAGGTGATGAGTTGTGTATCTGTTATTATTTATAGTAAGATGTTCATTGGACTAAAAGAACGTTTATTCATAGGTCATCTAGATAAAGGCATGAAGATCTTAATGGTTTATTTGGAAAGAAGCCTGCGCACTCTCTGCTCTCTGGCACATTGTTCCAATTTTTCTTTCAGTACACTAGATGGCAGCATGAAATTTCTTTAAAAAGCCATTTAAACCTGCCCACGCTCAAACAGAAGCAGAAATTTGGTGACTTAATATCAGTATCAGAAAAATCTCCAACTTTTATGGCTTGTCTCTACATTCAGGTCAGTGTAAGACTAAAACACAAAGTGGAAATGACACCGAAAGAGGCCTTCAACACATTTGCTCATTTGATTTCTGTCAAAAACAGGAGAATTTGAAAGTGTTTACGCATGTAAGTGCAAAGAAACAATCAGATTCTTTCTTTCACCATTCTGAAGGGACTGGCCAGAAAAGTGTATTAACATGTCAGAGTGCACACTGCATACTCTAATGCAGTGGTCAGCAACCCTGGTGCTGAAGATCTCCCTTCCTGCAGGTTTTATCTGCAACCAAAATCTAACATATATCTTTTAGCTGATCAAGAACGTCTTAAGGCAATGATTAGATGGTCATGTAGGCATAATAAGGGTTGTAGAAAATCTTGAAAATCTTTTTGTGTTTGTGACCACTGCTCTAAACAAGTCACTTGCCTACCTCAGTAAAAATGATTAATTATTACCCCAGTAATTATTAATTATACACCAAAGGTGAGGTGGATTCTACTCAGTATTCCCAGAGGATATTCCGTTTAGTATATACTACGGGAAACACAAACTATGTACTGTAAAAACAAACTAAAACAAGATTTCTACAGTTTATATTACATATTTTAACCATGACACTGAGGCAGGTTAGGTGAGCTCTGCGCTTTGGGCTGGATAAAATGTTCATTCCATTCCATGATCCATACCACCTTTTTTTGTTTTGGGTCATGGGGAACCTGGAGCCAATCCCAGTGAAATCTGGGAGGAGGTACACTCTAACCAGCTAATAGCTCTGTGCAGCTAACGAAACAAAATTAAAGTACTGAAATGAAAGTAAACTGAGTTCTGAGGTGTTTTATTATATATAAATTAGATTTTTATAGTTCATAATTACAAAATTTAACCATGACATATCTAACTGCTTTGTGTAGCTAACAGCGTCTGTTCTGGTCACCCTACTCATTCAGAAGCAAAACAAAAGAAAAACTAAAACAAGATTTTTATGACTAATTTTTCTATTTTAAAGTGAGATAATGATGACACCCGCTGCTCCAAGTGAGCGTGACAAACTGTGAACGTCCATTGTTTTGATTCAAGTGTTATTCATTCATTGAACCACTTTATCCTACTAGGGATGTGGGGAGGCTGGTATACCTTGAACAGCTTGGCGGTTCATCACAGGGCTAACACACACAACCATTCACACACATTCACATCTAGGGGCAATTTGGAACAGCCAATTAGCCTAATTTGCAAGCACCACACAAAAACGCCATTGCCAAACCTGGGACTTGAACGAAGAACCTTCTTGTTGTGAGGCGGACATGCTAACCGTGCTGCTAATTCAAGCATTATTCACTCGGAATAATGTCTATTAACCCCTAGATGGCGGACCAATCAGACTGCGATTTTCCATGTAGCATATGTGTATGGGTTTGCTAATGGAACCACAAATTGGGACACCTAGTCTAAATTTTCAAGTTAAATAAAACAAGATCTAAATCATGCCATTAGATAGTCCAAACCATCCCTCAAAATGATACACGGGTTTTATGGCCTAACTGTGTACATTAAAATTGGTAGGCTTTAGTCTGCTCAAAAGCTTTTGTGAGTCATATTTAAAGTACACTGTAATCATTATTCACAGAATAACAATAAGGCCACCTCGGGTCACTGAGTTACATCCATTCACAAGAGTCACTGAAGCTTATAAGCACAAATGCAACCGGATTTGTATCACACACGGCGTATAGGCTGCAGTGAATTATTATAGAGCTCAAGTTCTAAGCTTCTAAACATATAATTAGTTGTAAAATTAATAAATAAATACCCAACACTTTAAGTTGTGCTTGGACGGTATACTTTTACTTGAATAAAAGTGTACACGAGTAGCAGACAGGCCAAATCCATTTCACACTGAATAGAAGACACCTCCGTTTATTACTACAAAAACAGAATATGGGTGGACAGCATGTTATTTTAAATGTTATAAGAATCTATGCAGAAAAGAATCCAACTTTCCTGGCTTGTTAAAAATATGCCAACACTCGACAAATTGCAGAGCCAGACTTAGACGAGGGTTTGACTAAATTGTAGGTCGCTTCAACTTTCTATACTGAACATGCTTTTCCACACTGATTAGCTCACACCTCCTAATCATATAAATGTGCAAGAGAAATCGAGCCAGTGTTTGTGCTGCTGAATGGAAAAATAGCGATGTATGTTGCGACAGGACAGTATTTCAGTCACAGCTGTTAGTATTTTATCACATTAAAGCCTACTACTGATGACATCCACTTCCGTGCCCAAGACACCCAATGACAACTGGGTCCACCTGATTTGGATTCCCTGCAGTTCACAGACCATAAAATAGCTGACGCATATGTAAATAGCCTTTATATATAAATATAAATATATATAGTTTTGGCCAGAGCATCAGAGAATGCCACTTGGCTCCATCAGAGTTTATCTGCAGAACAAACTGGGATCTGGTGACAGCCAGCCTACTTCCGCCCTGAGCAAACACAGCACACATTTAGCCACTGGCAATTATGCTAAACCAGGAAAAAGTGAGCAGACCCATGCAGCAACAGACCCAGTGTTGCTGTTTGACATGCTAGTATGATTTTTACATACACCTTTTTCATTTGCTTATTCAACTGTGAACTCTGGCTTTACAGATTCACTTATTTTCATGTGTTATTATCACCAAAATCACTTGAAAGAGTTATTTTCGATTTTCCAAAATTCCATGCTATCCCAATATACGGTTGTCCATTGTCCAAAAATTGTGATAACATTACAAATGTTATTAGTGGTGCTCCCATGCGGAGCCCCATAGGCATGGGATATGAGTTCCATGGTTGTCCCGTGTCCGTGCCTGCGTTGATGCCGATTGGCTGTTATGTGTCGTTAATTTGAGTCACAACGGGCAGCGATACAAAAAAAAATATTTATTCATAACAAAACTAGAAAGCCAAAAATAAAAAGACTAGAAACCCAAAAATAAAGTATTAAACACTACCACCACTCAGACTATCACAGAATAAAATACATACAATATAACTCAGTTAGGCAGACAAACTTTTACCAAGCAAAACAACACCAAACATGAATGGAAACACAGAACATGAACTCGTTACACGGACAATTACATTACAAGAAAGGAAATACAAATGATTGCAGAAATCATCTAGTGAAACTCAAGGAAACAAAAACTCAGTGATAACCTTTCATGCTTTTGCTCCAGACTGTAGTCGGGTAAAGGAAGAGAAATGTATTTATTTATTTGCTCCCGGGCTGAAGTTGATTAAGCCCTAACGGAGCCACAATACTCTTATAACAGAGTCTCGGGCCCCTATTTATAGAGATTTCTATCGGGAGCTCTGCTTTTGGGCAGAACCTAAATCCATATATTAATTAGCCAATCAGCATCAGCTCAGCAATGCAGCAGCCTTATTGGGTTTCCTGCAGCACAAACACAAGACAACCATCCAAATCATCTTCCATGCCTATGGTGCTCCGCCCAGGATCTCCGCCATCACATCATGATACTGGGAGACATATCTACAATACCTTCACTTACTGTGACTACTGTGTTATGCTAACTAGCTAACTGTTACATTTGCATTCACTGTAATAACACAACACTAGTGGTGACCCTGAATAGTCAAGTATTTGATGAATTGATCTAAAGAGCCTGATTAAACTGCCAATATCACAGTCAAACCATCACAGTAATAGCTGGTAGACATATTGTGAATACTTTGCAAAAGGCAAACATAAGGGTATATACAGTATATATATATATATATAGTATATATAGTCATATATAAAGTATATACAGTAGACACACTAACCAAAAAGACAAACAGAAACAGGTGACAGTAATCATGACATAGTCAGACCTAAATCAAAAACAAGACAAGGAAGGAGACAAGATGGAAACACAGTACACCACACGTGGCAAAGTAAATAAAGGTGGAGGTGAGAGTTGTAGCACTAAGAGCTGCAAGAGCATGCAGTGTTCTGTGCGTGGGGTAGATATGTGACAGCTATGGGTCTTTTTTATCACCTCTGCCAAGTAGGTTATATTTTACTCTAAGTTTTGTTTGTCAGCAGGATTATACAAAAAGTAATGGAATTTTTTTCAGAGGTGGGGTTTTGGGTAAGGATGACCATTACATTTTGGAGATGATCTGAATTCAATTCTATATCCAGGATTTTTAAAAGGATTCTTTAACATTGTAAGATAGGATGATTATTTCCATTTTGGTTCACATGGTGGATTGCTGGGCTTGGCACAGGTTTGCGGTCTCTGAGAGATTTTGTTCTAAACGGGCAAATTTATTATTGTTATACGGTCTCCATAATGCAGACTTCCAAATAAGTGAGAAATAGAATGTATTGTTTTGATGTGGCAAAATAAAAGCCTGCATCGCAAATAAATTAAATTAATATGAATCAATGAGCAAAAAAAAAGGTCCAAATTTGACCAGTCACATTTGACAATGTATAGCAAATTCTCAGTCTGGGACAACCCAAAATGTAATGCTAGACCCACCCCTGTCTTTAGTAGTCACTTCATTCTGCTCATGGTTGAGTTCAAATCCCAGCCAATCCCAGGAAGGCAGAAATACACCCTTGATGGAGTGCCAGTCTGTCACACACATTCACACACTCGTTCACACTTGGGAGAAATTTTTATCACATCCACCTCCCAACGTGGAAGGAAACCAGAGAACCAGGAAGAAAGCCAAGTGTAAAACTTTAGAGAGACTGAAATCTGAACTCAGGATCAAACTGGATGCCATGGATGTATGAAGTATGAAGCCTTACCTCAGTGCTGCAGTCTCACCCTCATACAGAACAGTGCAAGGAAAATTGTCATGCAACTCTTCTGACAGCATGCTGAGTAAAGATAAATACATGGGCAGACTAAAATAAGGTTCTTTTGTACACCTCATAGCCAAATCCCAATCCAAAGTCAAATCACAGCTCATTGTCAAGGTACAAGCAAGGACTGGGCAATACAGCCTATAAATATTTTAATAGTTCTAGGCTTTTTCACAATAAAAAAGACAGTATAAAAAACAATAAATGATACTGTTTGATTCTTGTTACCTTGCTGCAGTAATAGACATGGATCTCATAAGGCAGGACTTTTGACGGACAATATCTTCTAAGACAATCTTCTCAGATAGCATTTACAGCGTGATGTCAGCACACCATGTAACTAAACTTTTTTACAAATATATAACGTATTAATACCGCAAGGAAAATGTAGCTTCTGCATTTAACCCATCCAAAGTGGGCTGTCACACACTGCAGCGCCTGGAGAGCAGTTGGGGGTTAGGTGCCCCGCTGCCGGTTCAGGAATCAAACCAGTAAACCCCCGGTCCCAATCCCGCTTCCCCAACCATTAGGCCATGGCTGCCCCCAGTTGACTAACAGATTCCTTACAAATCATATCACATTAAATTATTTGTTAACAGCCATGGGGTTATATGATAGTACAGTGGGAACCAGCGTGTCTGTGGTTTACCCCAGCCTGAAATAGTAATAAGCGGAAACATCAGAATCCAGTGAGTGAGAGAGAGAGAGAGAGAGAGAGAGAGAGAGAGAGAGAGAGAGATAGAGAGAGAGAGACAGAGAGAGATTTTTGGGGGTTGACAGCTTTATGTATGTCTCACTACTATCCGGCTATCAGTGTTAGTTCTTGGAACATATCCCCCACGGATACCGAGTTTCCCCTGTACAATGTTTATTTCTTGGTAAATTCTCCAAGATCTAAGTGAAGAAAGCCCTAAAACGTCTATTTGTATACAAATTCAATTTTCACTGATGCTTGGTTTGCCATCTTTTTTCCCCCCCATTATTTGACCAAGCTGCTGCACACTTTTTTGTACAGTCCATGATGCCCGTCTTGTTAGACACCCTCTTGAGACAGCATTTTCTTGATTCAAACAGTGTGTGCATGTCTAGAGATAGAGGGTTAGAAGTGAAACCCCAAAGCAAGTCTCATGTCGGCAGTCTGAAGGGTAACTGTGGTGAATTAGTGTTACTGGCTAGTTAAAACGATCATGTATAACATCAGCGGTTCCTTCCAGCAACATCTGTCCATGCCCGTTTTCAAAGTGCACACGAGTGTTACACCTTTAGGCATGCACAAAGACATGTTGCCTTTCTTTGTGGCTGTTCCAGTGATCCAGTGATTCATTGACGCAAATTAATTTGATTGACTGGGCTACATCACTGACTTGTGTAATATAACACATTATCGGCCAGTGCTGAGCTGGACAAACAACAGAAATCGTGGAAAACTTTTCTTTTTGTTCCTAAACAAATTGCCGACAGGAAAGCCGAGCTAACAAAACATTAGCCGCACAAGCCATTTTGGAACTACCATCACGCACATCTCTGGCAGCATTCTCGTCTCAGAGTCACTAAAATGTAAGTTTCACTGTCTCCAAAAGAGGCGTCAACCCTGTGCAACGCTTTGACGTTACTCACGGGGAAAAACTGATAACTCTTGTAGTTCAGCCCTCGCTAGTAATTCACGGGATAAAATTACCACTTTTGTGCTTTTTATGGTCATTTATGTTATAATAAGTGTTTCGATCACTTAGACGTATCACATACGCACAAATTATGCAGTAAAGATGACCAATACCGGTACTCTTTAAATAAATTAGATGACAGTTTGTACTTGAAGCTCGCGATATAGGCTTTTAATACATTGCACATAAAATAACTGTAATACACTGAGCATATTTGACATATTGCCCAGACCAAGTGCAAGCACAAAGTGCTACACTCAAGATATTAATAATATCTTATTATACTTTTATTATACTTTCTTAAGTGAATTCCCTTGTGAAATTTTTAACCTAGCCTGCAATATATAATTTAATCTATATTTTTGTAGAATAATTTACAACATATACCTTGTTTTCAACACACCTTACCAGATCTGTTGGCCTGGTGTGATTCAATATAATCTTGCTTAGAAAAGGTTGTAATAAACAGTGCAATGTCCTGTCTGTGTGAAGTTTCAGATGTTCTCCCCATGTCTGCGTGTTCACAAAGTTTCCAGATTCCTAATCAGGAAAAAACACTTCCAAATGATGAATTTTTCCTCCAGTCTTTAGTATATTGTTGATGAAACATGATTTAGGCTTCATGTGATTTTTCTCACCTCATGGGCTTGACAGCTCTGATGTAAGCAGTGACGTGGTCACGTTTGTACTATAAGCACAAGTCTAACTCATTGCATAAGAAAATAGATCAAATACAGTGCAGAGTCAGTGTCCCTCCTGGACTTTGCTTGTATCTGGATGAGTATGCTGCTGAGTTAGAGAGAGGTTTTCGCCTGGTGCTATGCACAACATTCTCGCTGATAAAAGCATAGCTGTTGTCCCTTGTGGCCTGCTGAAGTGCTTATCTGTGCATATTAGAGGTTGTTTCAGGTTTCAGAGTGACACTGATGGAGTTTGTGTGTGTGTGTGTGTGTGTGTGTGTGTGTGTGTGTGTTTGATAGAGTGAGAGACCAAGCAGGAGTAAAAGTGTCCACTGGGTGGCAGTATGTTACTCTGCTCCTGCTGCTCAGACCGAGGAACAGATGTGTTGAGGAGCTTACAGTCATAGCAGCTTACACAGGGCAAAACCTTTGTTCGCCAATGAACTCCTCTCTCTCTCTCTCTCTCCTTCTGGTGCTGCCTCTGATCCCACTCCTGCTCTGTGTCCTCAGGGAAATGCTGAAACTGATTCACACATGCAGCCTCCACACAGCCATGACATCATCATGTTCTTTCTATAGCTTAATTATAGCCTTTACATCTCACTGTTGTGTGGTTAACGCTCAGAAGCAGGTGTGTTATGTATTACCTCCATACATTTAGAAAACAACATAAGAGAGAAAAAAGAATGGGAGTGTCTCCTGAGCTTTGACTCCAGTGCCATCCACCCTTGATATCTGATATCACTCACTGATAATACTGTGTTTTGCTGTGTACAGGTGCCTTGGTGTGTTTGCTTGATGGTCCATTTGTCTGTTTTGCTCTCTTCTCTTTGCCCCAGCTGTAGTGTTTGTAGTATTGCATTTGTTATTTCAGCGGTGTTTAGCAAGTTGTACCCTGCAGGTGAGTGTGTGTGAAGAGAAGGCTGAATCTGTGGTGGTGTTTCAGCGATGTGTAAACTGTCCTCATGCTCTGAGTCTCCTCAGGCTATAAGAACTGAAGTGCAGAAAGGTAACAATTAAAGGAAATTTAAACCCAAGCTTCATAAAAACTTGCATGCATAGTTTATGTCAGTACCTAACAAAAACGTGCTATTCTTAATAAAACTTTTCTCATAATAATAATAAAAAAGTAATAAATTCTTTTTGGCCAAATTCAGCATTGTACTGTGAGAAGTGGGACGGGCCTCATGTAGAAGAAGCTGTAAACTCAGAAATTTGTACATTTAAATCCACTGAGATATATACCATTGGTTCATTAATTCGAGCAGATGCTTGTCTGATGTATGTAAAGGTATTATTATTATTATTATTATTATTATTATTATTATTATCATCATTATGTGCAAATGTGCCCAGCTTTATTTTACTATGTTTATTTTACTATGTTTACCTTTGTTTTATGTTTGTTACTTCATGTTATTTTATTTAAATGTCACAATCCAACACAGTTGCTGATGACAATTTCAGTGCAAAGCTTTTACAATGACAATCTTATCTCTTATCTTACTTAAAAGTATATCTGATTTGTTACAAAGATCTGGTAAAGCATTATTTTGCTAAGTAGTTACATATGGTGGATATTACAGCATGGCTAAATCTTCCAGGATTTTAGGATGGCAAGACTACAACTATACATATTCCTATAGTTACAAAATAATTTATCGTGGTCACTGTGAAATAAGGAACTGGCTACTGAGGAACTGTAATGTTCCAAATTACATGTTAAGGTATATAAGGACACTGCATAAAAAAAAATATGTATAATAACATTTCCAGATTACTGAAACAATCTTGAGAGGTAGGGTCTAAGATGTACAATCCCAACTAAGAGAAAGCTATTCTGGTTGACCATGATGGCTGCTGTTATAATATTTCAGCTTTGAAGCTCTGCTAATTTTAAAGATTTCAGCAAATTTATTGTGTCACATCAGTTTGTTAAGTTTGTGAGACAATATTTACAACCTGGATGTGTTTTGAGACATGCAGTCTGTATATTAATAGCAAAAAAGAGATAAACTTGACTTGTTGGCCACATTAGATTTGTAGCTTATGTTTACATATAACATTATGTTAGAATGTTCGACCTGTCTTTGCTGAATGACTACATTTTGGCGAAGTGTAATATTTCATTCCAAACTACAGGAGTTCTTTAATCCTCCTGCCTTTTTCTTCCTGTGCTTAACGCAGCCCGGCTTGATTAAATTACAAGCCTTACCACCACATTAGTGGTTATTCATTCCCATCAGAAAAGCCTAAGCAGGGACAGGAGCTGTGAAATAGCAATAGCTAAAATCCCTGCTGATACTCTATATGGCCAAAAGTGTGTGGACACCTGAGCAATCACAAACGTACTTGTTGAGCATCCTATTCCATTTTGAGTCCTCCTTTGCCTTTTTAAAACATTACTCTTCTTTGAAATTCATGAATTTCGAATGTGACTGTGCGGATTTGTGCTCCTTCGGCCACTAGAGCATTTGAGAAATTAGGCACTGATGTTTGGTGCGGATGCCTGACACATAATTGGCATTCCAGTCCATCCCATACATGTTCAGTGGGGTTGAAGAGGTCAGTGCTTTGTGTAGGCTACTCAAGTTTATACACGCGCGCGCACACACGCACACACACACACACACACACACACACACACAACAAACATTGAAGCTAGGGTGACATTATCAGGAAATAGTAGCATTAAATATTTTAATGAAATGAATGAATTAATTAATATGCTATGAAACATAACTTCACGAAAGTCTCTGAAACTGTTATTTGCAAAGTGGAAAAACGTTGCAAATCAAGAGAAAGCCTGCTCAAGAGCCAAAGCAGGTGATCTACTTGCCTTGTGGTAATGTGCAGAAGTGAGCAGTATGTTTGCTGCATGCGGGTTATAAGCAGCCCACTCGAGACTGATTTATGCCTCGAGTATGTGTTGGTCTTGCGGTCAAATCAAACCATGTCGTAAAAATTTAAATTAAGGCCCCATTTAGCTCTTTGAAGTATATTTTTTTCTGGGGTCACGATGGTGATGGATGAACAGAGCAGTATGTGACAGCCAGAAAGGATTTTGGACAGGGTTGTGGAACATGTAGGAGGGGCTGGGAGGTCAGAGGGCAATGACTGGAGGAACAGTTTTGTTACTGACAGCGGAGGGGGCAGGACAGGGTGGTTAGAATGTCTAGAGCATGTCAGAGACAGACTGAATTCGTTGAAGTTTATACCACCATGTTGCCTCCTGTAAAGCAATCATAAAACTAACATTCTCTGATATTTGGTGCGAAACCCTTTGTCATAAGTGACCATGCACACACCATTTGCAGAGAAAAAGCCTGTTGCCAGAGTGATCCTCAGGGTTTTGCTTTAACTTTGTCTACGTCTGGCCCTTGAGGTTTTACCCGGTGCCTGTGTGTACCCTCAACTGCACATGATCGACAGTAGCTCCCCAGGAGTGAGAGGGAGTGTGTGTGGTCTGCTTGGCAGCTGTTCTGTCCCCTAGTGTCCATCAAAGCAACTGTTTCTTTCCTTCAGCAGATTAACCCTTACATTCTCTAATTCCTTCTCTCCACTGGGAGGCTTGTGTTTATAAACAATCACCCAATATTATATTATAAGTCACAGAGACAATATTTTGATCAAGGTCATTTCGGAATAGGGTTCTCCTATTTTGCCTCTGTGATTAAATTGTTATGATGACAGCTGTCTCCCAGACTTAATTATTTATTTTTAAGTAAAAATGTGTGGCTATATACTGTATATATAAGTGTAAATTTAGTCTGTTTTTTCTAAATTTGGTCTGTTTTTTCTTTTTTCTGTTTGTTTATGTGTGTATGCAGCTTTTTGATTTTAAGTTTGTTGTCCTATTGCTTACACACCGTTAGCTACAGCAGGCCTGGCACACGGAGTAGTCCTGTCCCCTTGCTATGTGTCAGATGAACAAAAGCCCAGTGCATTAATGGAAAAAGAACAGGCAGTGGATGAGTAAAAGCTGACTCTGAAATACTGCTTGCCACCAACATTCTCAAGATTTACTGAGAGAGCAGATGTGAGTTTGTGTGTGCGCTTTTTAATAGGTGCCACGTGTTACCTCATCGCTCTATCCCATAAAAGCAGAAAGCCAATGCCGATATTGTGTCCTTGAGTGATTTGCAACCTGTTTCCCTCCATTGTGAAAAACGGCTGCAGATCTTTCTCTATTCTTGCTCCTAATTCTTGTGTTCTTTCCCCCCTTAGCCAGGCATACAGGGCATTTATTTTGGACCACTTGTCCACCATGGTTTTTTTGTGAGGATAGTTGAAAATGCTTAATGAGATGAAGGTACAACTTGCACCATCAATAATTCAATTCAGGTTATTGTCATTATACAAAGAAGGGCCAGTTCAACGAAATTTGCAATTCGACCAGATGCACTGAGGGGTTATTGGAAAATGAATTACTGACAACAAAAGCGAGTAGAGTCGAGTGGAGTTGGTAGCATGCTGTGAAAAAGGGCCAAAAAAGTGAATAGACTAGGACTATTTTTCATTCTTGTGGTTTCTTTTATCAACTGTCAACTTGCAGTGGCAGAGCACTTCTTCAGGGAGCACACAATTAAAAAAAAAAAACTAAACAAAAAAAAATATATATATGCTTTTTCCCCTTTCACCTAAGAAATATTACAGAATTATATGTGGAAGCAATGTTATACAATGAAAAGTTAAAGATAGGAAATTATTATATATTAAGGACAACCACAAATGAGAATAAAATAATAAGAACAAAAGAGAAGTAAAGAGAATAATAATATAGTAATAATAAATAATAAAGAGTAATAATAATAATAGAGAGAATAATAATAATTATCATAGTAATGGCGGCAAAGTGGCGCAGTGGTTAGCACGACCGCCACACATTCCCGCCGAACCGGACGCATCCACTCACACTGCAGTGTGAAATGCACTGACACATCCACTGCGCGACGCAAAGAATGTGGAAGCAGGCCTGATAGACAGACTTGGACAGATAGAGAAATCTTTGCAAACAGATACATGTATTGGTATGTAGGCATACATACCGTCAGACTGTACAGACTCAGGCACGCAGACTGAGACATTCACAGACTCAGGCACACAGAAGAAATAAGCTGGTGAACTGACGAGTTCATTTAAACAGGCTGACATATCCTTTTGGCTCTGACAAACAGACTGACAGGCTGGCTGGTTCAGGTAAACAGGCAGGCATAGTTTTTGGCTTTGAGGCACAGACAGGCAAACTGAATAGATCTGACAAACAAATTGGCGAGCCGACTAGCTCTAGCAGACAGACTGCCGAGCTGACTGGCTAATTCACGTAAATAGGTAGACATGCTATTTGGCTCTGACAAACAGACTGATGAGCTGACTAGTTCTGGCAAACAACAGACGAGCTGACCCACTCTGGTAAACAAAGAGACAGGCTGACTAGCTCTGGCAAACGAACTGACAAGCCTAGTTCTAACGAACAGATGGATGAGATCATTGGCTCTAAAATGCAGACAGATGAGCTCCATAGTTCTAGCAAGCAGACAAATTAGCTTATCGGCTCTAAAAAGTAAACAGAGAAGCTTCTTCTAGCAAACCGACAGACAAGCTTTTAGGTTATAACAAACAGGCATATAAGCTTACTAGCTCTAGTAAACTGGCGAGCTGATTAGCTCTGATATATAGCCTGATGAACTGACTGGCCCTAGTGAACAAACTGATGAACTGACTGACTCAAATGAACAGGCTGACAGGGTAACTGGTTCACGACAAGCTGGCTCAGACAAGAAGGCTGTCCTTAGCTGGCATTCTTGTTCTAGAAGGCGGAGTGGCTCTGGAGGGTGTTGACACATCTGGACACACTCAGAGACATGGACAAGGTCAGGTATATAAACATGTTGACATAGAGGTTCATCCATAAATGGGTTTTCTTAAAGACAGACACAGAGGTTAGGGCATGCATGTGGGTTCGGACATGCACACAGGTTCAGACACACACACACACACACACACACACACACACACACACACACACACACACACACACAGGGTCAGACATGCACACGGAACCACTCGTGCACACTGAACCACTGGTACACACTGAATCACTCGCAAACGCAGAATCACTCACATACACTGGAAAAGATGAGTTAACAGATTGACGTGGGCTAATAGATTGACATGAGTTAACCAATTGACATGGGCTAGCAGCATGACGTGGGCTACCAGAACGACACAGGTGAACAGACGTACAAATGGGATTACAGAGGCAGCCTGGTTTAAAATCACTCTTGACGTCACAGACACACTTAGACCCACAGATACATTCACAGGTACAAACACAACAGGAATCACAAACACACCCATATACACAAAAACAATTAGAGACAAAGCTATTATCAAGCTCAAAAGCAGAGTCAGAATCATAAACAGATTCAAAATCATAATCAAAGTCAGAATCACACACAGACCCAGAATCGCACATACCCTTAGTGTCACAAGCCATCACAGGGACAAAAGCAAAGTCATGCACAGAGGTACTCACATTTTTTGAAACATACCTGGGCAGAACCATACTCTCCGAGAACAGGATGGGAGCTGGCTGATTTATGCAGCTCCGTTGAGCAACCTCAACAGCATGGTTGAGAGATGAGATGTTTGGTCCTTTTTTCCTCGTAGAGGGCACTGGCCGAGCCAATGTCCACTGGCTCCACAGTAGAGGCAGAGACCATTACATTGGTGACTAGAGAGCTCAGTGGTTGGTATATCTTTCTGACGTCCGCAGAACAGATGAGGGAAATCAGTGAGGCTAGTGGTAGGGAACCCACCTCTACAACCCAGTCGAGCATCGGACCGAAGAGATGTACTGTTCATGAGTCAGTGCTGCTTATCCGTTAGTTTAGGATATTCTGCAAGGCACTGGATACATGCACGGAGGAATTCGGAACAGCCTTTTGAATCCCCGAATACTGCTTGGAGAACTTTGGTTACCGGGGAGCATGAAGGAGCACTAAAAACATCAGGACATCCTTCAGGATCGCCTGAATACCTCTCGGAGAGTGGGACCTTTGTCGACCGGGGGCTTGGCCAGTTGCCGGTGGGTGGAAGGGAGTACACTGGACTGGAAAGCTTCAAGACAGTATTGGAACGTTCAGCCAGCTGTGAGCAATGATCTGTGAGCAACAGTACATTAAGCCCTGACGAGTCCATGTATTTGGTGAGGTATTCTTTAACATTGGCTTTTGGGTGTCGTGTGTGCTGAAGAGCACACATGGAGAAAGGTGGACACAACTGCAGAACTTACAAGAGCAGGCTGGGTATTAAAACCAAACTGAATACAGCACATAGAAATCAAAGCAGGCAAAAGAGTGGACAAACAGAAGGCAAACAGACAGACTGTCCAAAATTGTCCTTATGAGCAGAGCCCAAATTCATTACCTTTTCCCAGCTGTATCCCATCACCGGTACAGTATTTGTGCTGCTGTCGCTGCAATATGGAACACACCATCGCAATCCCTGCACAGTGTCAAATACAGAGGCAGGCCTGGCAGGAACAACGATTTGTAAATAATTGTTGACCTATATTCCACTCAAAACAATACCCCATTATTTGATGATTGCCATGAATTTTTTTTGTTTCTTAAAATAATCACTTATTTCAGTTTTGATACTTCCAACACATTTCAACAATTTACAAAGTGTCCCAGTCTATCTGCAAACAGGTCTTAAGGTTGCAACAGTATGGGGTCATTTTAGTTTCAAATTAGGTTCCACATTACCTATTCAGGTCAGGTCAGGATTGCAGGCAGGTCAGTCCAAGAAAAGATGTTGCTCCAAAATTTCACTGTACTCCTCTGCATAAATGCCACCACAGGAGTACAAGATACCTTTGCTATGGGCTCTGACACAACACTATATTGCAAAAGACCCTGGCTTTTGGACTGCTAACAGTCTGGATGGCTCTTTTCTTTGGTTTGGGGCACAATGTCCATTTCTTACAAAAGAGAATACTAATGCATGTGACCATAATGCAAGTTTCCACTGTGTGATGGTCGATCCAAGATGCCTCAGAGCCCAGAAAAGTCGATGGTGCTTCCTTTTGCACAGCAAGTTTTAACTGCTATTTGTGGCTGTAACTCCCTGTTGTAATCCTTAATGAAGTTTTGCCAAAGTAATCCACAGCTCATGTGGTTTTATCAGATATAGATGAATGATGGTTTTTAATGCACTGCTGTCTGTGGGACTGGAGATCACAGTTGTTCATCTTAGGCTTGTTCCCTGTCCCCTTGCACACCAAAATTCCATCAGATTCCTTCAATCGTTTAATGATATTATGTACTGTGTAGTGGAAATGTCCAAATCCTTTCCTATATTTCTTTGAGGAATACTATTTTTGAACATTTCATGCATTTGTTGACAAAGTTGAGGTTGTTCCTTAAAGACCAAGTCTTTTTTGGATTCTGATTTTGCACCAAATCATGATAACAATCACTGGTTGACAGCACCTTTTTCAAATCACATCATTATTTAATTGTATTACTTCATTACTAGCCCTAAATTCCTATACCCCAACTTCTTTGAAAATGTGTTACAGGCTTGAAGCAATTTGTGTACATTGATCAGCCATAACACTGAAAATATTATGACCACTAACAGGTGAAGTGAAGAACACTGATTATCTCATTACAGTGTCACCTGCCAAGGAGCAGGATGTATTATGGAGAAAGTGGACAGTCGATTCTCAAATTTGATGTGTTGGAAGCAGGAAAAATGAGCAGGCATTGGAATCACTGACAAGTGCCACATTGTGATGGTTAAACGACTGGATCTATTCAACTAGAAGTTGAGAATGGCAGGTCTTGTGGGATGTTCTTGGTATGTAGTATTAAGTACTTACCAAAGGTGGTCCAAAGGAGGACAATCAGTGCCATCCTGATGTTTCTGATTTAGGGTAACATTAAAAGGTATACATCATTCTGAAAACAAAATGTTGCTACTGATAGATCTTCACCTAAATACAAGTTCTAAATGAATGGCAGTTTGAAAAGAGTACATAAGGACAAGACCTGAGGAGCAAGCGTTCATTACTCACTCATTTTCCAAACTGCTATTCAAACAAACAACTATTCACAATCACACATAGGGGCCATTTGGAACAGCCAATTAGAATAATGTGCATGTCTTTAGACTATGGGAGGAAACTGGAGTACCTAGAGGAAACCCACGCAAGCAATGGGGCAAGCAATGGGAGAAAATACAAACTCCGCATAGAAACACCTGAACCCAGGACCTTTTTGCCATAAGTTGGACATGCCGTCCTACCATGTATTAGATATTTGTCATTTTACATAGCAGCAAGTTTTTTGTTTCAAATGTAGATTTTCATTTTCAGACAATCAGCAGAAGCAAGATCGTTTCCATTGCTTTATGATAAATGTACATTAACAGTGCAAGTTTCAGGACAAGTCTTTCTAAAAGCTCCTCTTACACAATCATCACTCCATTTCTGCAGGGGTTCTAATAATGGAAGCTCATTGAAAAAACAACAGGGCATAAGGCTCCATAAGGTTTTCTCAGTCAGTTCCCTTCTTTCACACAGACAGGGGAGAGGAAGAATGTTTCTGTAGTCTCTAACTTACATTAGGTTCTCTTTTCTCCGTCTTCTTCTTCTTCTTCTTCTTCTTCTTTTAATTAAAGTGGACCATATGCCACCATGCGGTGATTCCAAAAGTGTTTTGGCTGCTCCTTCTTTCTTTCTCTCTCTCTCTCTCTCTCTCTCTCTCTCTCTCTCTCTCTCTCTCTCTCTCTCTCTCTCTCTCTCTCTTGTGAGGCTGCCAGAGACTTGTTTTTTAGTTGAGACACCTGCTGCTAAATATACACATGTTGGATGGTTCAGGATGGTTCAGGACACACTTCTGTGTGTGAGGTATGTGTGTATATAGTGTATATATAGTACACTGATCAGCCATAACATTAAATATATTATAACCACTGGCAGGTGAAGTGAATAACATTGATTAGTATATACCGCATGGGAACATCACAAGCTGATTGTTTCGCTATCTTGTAGATAATGCTTAAAATCGCAAACACTCCTGGTTTTTCACAGTGACTTGGAGCAGGCGTCGTCATCATCGCCACGCTTTAAAAAATGGGAAAATAAATCATTAAAATATCCTTTTCTTTTTGCTTTTCTTGTGTTTCATGTCACATGTAGTAAAACTTTAAATGAGTTTAAAACATGCCGTTACACAGCGATTATACTCTTACTCTCCTCAATAATTAACAATGACTGGTGGATTAAACACACTCGTTCACTGACCTTTCGTGTGACACCAAATGGTATACATAATGCCACATGTGACCCTCATATTTTATTTTTGGTGTGAAAACTATGCAAAGTTTTCACACCAAAGGATCAAGGATAAAGGATCAAAGGATCACATCAAGGACTGAGGGCACACTCATGGACTGCGGACAGACAACTACACACACAATTTCCACGTCACAATACCTTCCACGTAGCTCGCGTGAAAGGTAATTGTACACCTCAGGCTGGGTGGTTGTTGCTGAATTGAAAAGTCCCTTGTTCAGCAACATCCACCTTGTTTTCAGCAAATAATTGTTAATTGTCCCGATACATAGGCACCTGCCAAGGAGTGGAATGTATTAGGCAGAATGTTTTTTATAGTTGATGTGTTGAAAGCAGGAAAAACGAGACTATAATACTATAATGGCTAAAAGACTTTGTCTGTTCATCTCCAAAATGGCAGGACTTGTGGGGTGTTCTTGGTACGCAGTGGTATAGGTGGCCCAAGGAAGGGCACCCAGTGAACTGGTAGGCGTTTCACTGATGCCAAAGGCTCAGTGATGTGTGTGGGGAGAGAAGGCACAAATTGCTGAAAGTGTTGACTATTGTAGAAAGGTTCCAGAAAGCTGCCTATCTGCAGACCATTCAGGTGGTGAAAATATTAGGGATGATCAGTGTATATATTACCATATGGTGAGTACATGTTTATGTATTTACGAAGGACCCTAATAAGAGAACAGACTTGAGGTTTTTAAATTCAAGTTATACACCACAGATTGACAGTGTTTATGCTCTTTTGTGTGTTCGATATCTCCTTTTTCCCCAATCACCTTGTCTAGTCTCCTTTATGTAATAACGGACATGCATTAGTAACTGACCAAACATTGACCTTTAAACACAGTCTACAATTTAGGCAGTGTGCATCTTTAATGCCTGCTAGTGTTATTTGATCCACATCCAGTTCTGGCACCAGTTGGATCTTTTTGCATCCTAAGTGGGAAAGTTTGCAGAGCAAGTAAAAGTCATGAAAAGAAAGAACGTGGACAGTTTGATGGGGACCTCATTAGTACCGCAGTACCCCCTTTTCACTCTCTTTAGCTCTTTGTCCCTATCATTCCCGCATACCACCAACCCCCAGCAGATGAGGGGTTAAGTGCTTTGTAGAAGAGTGTTTCGCTTTGTGCCAACCTGCGAGTCTGTGCTCTTGATTAGACCACTGGTTCTATGTTAGATTAGAGCATGGCTGAGTTTCTTGTTCCACTAGCTACTTCATTACTTTTCTGAAGCAGCTTCATTCAGGTTTATTCTGATAATCAAAGAGGATCAGAGAGTTGAGAAACAGCCCCCCATAAGCCTTCCTCCTATATATACTGCATGTATACAATCAGCCATAGGACAGAGTTTGTCTAGAAAGTTGTTGGGTACACAGAAAATTGAGGTTACATTGCACCTAAATGAATAAAAATGACAATGACTGTACAAAATACAAATTAAAAACACATTCGACAGTCAGTTGTTCAATCAGTTATGTGACGCTTATTTACATATGTGATTTGCGTACAAATATTCTGTACATGTACGGCTGATGTTCAATTTAATTTAATTCAGTTTTATTTGTATAACGCTTTTTACAATTGACATTGTCACCAAAGCAGCTTTACATAGTAAAACAAATTTGGTAAAGAATTTACACTTATAATTTTAAACTTTTCTCTGTAAACCCAATATATCCCTAATGAGCAAGGCTGTGTCGACAGTGGCGAGGAAAAACTCCCTCAGTCGACACGAGGAAGAAACCTTGAGAAGAACCAGACTTAAAAAGGAAACCTATCCTCATTTGGGTGAAACCAGATAAAACTACAAACCATGTAGCAGAAACTTCACTATAGTTTAAAAGGTAATCTATTTATGGTAATTGTAGTTCTAAATCATTTTAGTAAAACCATTTATATCACTAACAGTGGAAACTCATTTTCAGAGTTTCTGAATGTATATTTGGGTCCACATGGAAGATCACCAGCAGGAGTGAGGGGCTTCTAAGATGATAACTCTAACCAGCAGAAGCACATCAGGACAGATCATAGAGAGGATTCAGAGAACAGAAGGATCATTATCACTGGTATCTCCGAAGTAGCATATGTACCTCAACAAAAAACAGTACACTCATAAGAATGTATGGTTAAACAAGATAGTTTATCAGTGCTGAGTGCAAGCAAAAAAAAGAGAGAACCAGAAGGAAGACAGACATAAGGGCACCCTTTTTCATAAGACAGTTGCGTGAGCATGTGAAAGTGGGGGGAGTGAGAGCATCCAAACATCCCAAATTACCATCAGCTGACACATGTATGCATACTGTGTATTAGTGTGTAATAACACACACACATACTGTACCAGCCAATCCATAGACATCTGTATTCATGTTTACTCATCTCTACTTCTGGGTCATCCCTGCCTCCATTTATCTGTTTAATATACTCTTTTATCGGCAGCTGCATCCTCTTACTCTCCAACCTTATTCCATATATGACATGAGGTAAAAGCTGGACCTCACACTAACACGTAGAGAACATGCAAACTCCACACAGAAACTCCCTTGCTGGATATGCATCCTGAACCCAAGATCTTCTTGCTTCAAGGAGAAAGTGCTAACCACTATGCCATTGTGAAGCCCCAAAAAGACAATTTTATAGTTTATATTTACATATTTTAGCCATTACAGAGGCAGGTCAGCTCTGTGCTGTGAGTCGAGCTGAATTCTTTGTAGCTGATGGTGTTTATTTAGCCTACTCACTTACAGTTTAGTACATACTCTGCACTTCATAAACGTGTTTAAGTATACACTACACAGAAACATAAGGAAAAAATAAAACAAGGTTTTTGTGCCTTATCTCTTCATAAAGCATGATAATGATGATGCTGCTTGATCCAAGTGACCAGAAAACATTGTGAATGTCCGTCATTTTGATTCCAGCATTATCCACTCAGAATGATGTTTTTTAAACCAGAGATAGTGGACCAATCAGATTACACCCATCATGTGTATTATATGCGAATGCTTCCTTCTAACTCCTTTTAAATTTCAAATTACACTATCCAACAGACATTCTGGTGCAATACCAATAATCCCCTACTTTCACTCTTTCCACTACCGAGCATGTGCTACTGGACCGAAATACAAGCGCTGAATTTTATTTAATTTTTTTTACACAGGTACCACGTGAATTGAGCTAATACATACATGTGGAACTAAGAATAATGCAGACTATTTATTGATCAGTCATACAGATGACGCGGACTTCTGTACGCCACATTTCCCCGCGCCCTCGAGGGGACGGGGGATTCGGCGCTGGGCTCTTCCCTCTTCGCTCGCTGCTACTAAGGGAATCCTGGTTAGTTTCTCTTCCTCCACTTAGTAATATCATAATTAATGTTGTTGGCTGAACATCTTTACCGACACAAATAGTTTCAGTAGTAGGCTAGTGTGGTGCTAAAGCTACTCACTCTTTTATGAAGTCCTTTTTCTGTTAAATTTAATAGGTCAACAGTTCAAATAATTTATCTGTATAATGAAGATAAAAATATTGGCACACCTGGTTATGTTGGGAACAGAAAGTTAGTCACATTAATTTGTCACTGAGTCAACATCAAATTTGATTAAGATATTTACATATGAGATATCTCATTATGTATGATATATGGTTTGTTTTATTAAAAAATTGAAAAATTATTTCAATGAAATTAGAGTAACGTTTTAGTACTTGTGTCTGTGAAACCTCCACCTGATAAACCCTAAATAAACTGTTACTTCACAGGTAGAGTTTTGTGTTAGGGAAGTGACATACAGTAATGTAGTCCTGGGTTACAGCTGCTGCTGGGCCATGGTTAGCCAGCACTGTTTACAAGTGCTAAAAACAAAGCATGAATTTAAAATAAACAGTTGCGAGTCATTTTCTAACCTACTTAGACATCATCCATATTTTTTCTTTGAACACCACTGTTATCCTGTTTACACAGGGCTTTTATTACCTATTAGTGACTGGCTACAATATTTATATTATAATCAAAGTGTATTTCATTTTTCTTACCGAAGGATTGTTGAGGTCAGCCTCCTGGACCTGATTATAAATACTATAAGGGCAATAGTATGGACACCTGTCATTTCATCCATTAAAGGAAAATCTTAATTCATTTAAAGATATTCTAGACAATTGTGTTGACAATTTGTGGCAACACTTTAGGAAAGGCATACATTCTATATGGCTGTAATGGTTAGGTGAGGTGGTAGAACACAGTTTTTAACTTTATTATACAAATTTGGCTTGGTGATTGATAATATTTTTCTGTGGCATAACAAACTCAGAAAACATACAGAATAAATGTTGACATGGATTCTAAATCCTAAAAGGCAGTATGAGTATTCGGATGTAGTATTTGTATGTGTGGGTAAATGCAGTGATATTGCGACAGAAGTACTGACACCTACATGATTCTAATACTCATACTGCCTGATTGTAGTGTCCAGTGACAAATTTTAACCAAGAGAACTCAGGGAACCTCTTCCAAACCCAGCAATCCCCCATATGAACCAAATATATTTTTACCATATGTAAAAAATCATCCTATCTCACAATGTTAAAAGATTTTTGTAAATTCATGGATCCATAATTTGATCTGGATCATCTGCAAAATTCTTTCAAGTCTTCCTTGAAAAACAAGTCTTCCTTGTTCCTTGGTAGAAATTTCATGAAAATCCGCAAAAAAACCCCCCCAAAAACACCTTTTTGTACAATCCTGCTTATGACAAACACAAATCGCATGT
Organism: Tandanus tandanus; assembly: GCA_039654325.1. NCBI lineage: Eukaryota > Metazoa > Chordata > Actinopteri > Siluriformes > Plotosidae > Tandanus > Tandanus tandanus. The sequence goes on along the minus strand of JBCNYH010000027.1, from coordinate 36,627,770 downwards.
AAAACATAAACTCCTTGGCAGACAGAACAACAAGGAGAGAAATCAATTAGAATTGGAAATTGGAATTCATTATATGTTATATATGGTCTTGCATGTTTAGTGAGTTTCGTAGCATCTCATTAAATGCAGTCGAGTGGGAATAATTGTAAGCCTTGACTTTAACATTATAGAAGTCTAAGTGGCAATGAAAATGTATTGTGTGTCCCATGTTTTTACCGAATACATTAAACACTTTGGTATGTGGAAAAAGTTATATAATAACTTTCCTGGAGGACACATATATCCAATAATCGCTCAAATGCTAATCTGTCCAGTCGTCCCCTACATGCCTGGTGTTTCTGTCCTCTTTAATGCCCCGACAAAATCCTCTGGCCTTATGGCTCTCTGCTCAGGTTAGCATGCTGTGCTTCCTTTGCTTTTGTTCAGTTCAGCGATAGTCAGTAATTGGGGGAAGGAGTGGTAACAGTCAGAACACAGGGAGACTGGGGCCCTTTGAAAAGCAAACTTGCACATGAAGGTACTCTTCCCTCCTTACGAATTTCTTTAAACAAAAAGTCATGGCCCGTGGGCTGCTTAGATTGGATCAAGTTCAGAGAAAACCTGTGCTGCATTTGTGGATCAAGCTTTCATTTCCGATGGCAAATCACAGTTCAGCATTTAGATCATGTGTGTTTTATTACAAGCATACAGTAATAATGCAATACTGTGAATGTTAGTAGTGTTTGTTTTTCCATTCGTCTGTACGACTGAATTTTTTGAGTTGGTGTAATGCCTTCTGTATGTTCCAGCATGACTTTGCTTTCTTAGGGAGTATGTGGGAAATTACCTAGAGAGGCGTTTATGAGGGAGTGAAAGAGAAACAATCATCCTCAGTCAACATCATTTAGTTGCAACTGCTGTTTGTCAGATTTGAAGCAGGAAGTAAGTTTATCCCAAGCACACACACCCCCCACCCAACACACACACACACACACACACACACACACACACACACACACACACACACACAAATAATAAATAAATAAATAGATAGAAAAATAAAAATAACAAAAGAAGAAGAAATTGAAAACTTTAGGGGGAGAGAGAGAGAGAGAGAGAGATGGGTAGGGATTGAGTCCCAGCATGAGATGAGATTATATGTGTGAGTATGTGAGAGAGAGGGAGGGAGGCGAGCTTGCACACAAAGTGAGAGAGGTAGGGGGCAGGGAGAGGGGGAGGTGCTAGGACAGCAGAGCAAGAGTGCCGGAGAGGAAGGGGCTTTGCAGTGGGCAAACAGAGGAAAGTTTGACTAGTGGAGAAGGAGTGAAGCAGGAGGAGTAGGAAGAGAGCGAGAGAGTGTGTGTGTTTGTGTGTGTGTGTGTGAGATAGAGAGAGAGAGTGTGTGTATGTGTGTGTGTGAGATAGAGAGAGAGAGAGTGAGAGAGAGAGCGGGATCATGTGAGTGTGCGAGACGAAGAGAAAGAGAGGGAGTAAAGAGCAGAATGAGCAGAGTAGGTTTGTGTTCTTAGTTTGCCTCCAGAACAGAAAGCAGAGGCAGGAGGAAGTTGCAATGAAGAGCAATATGGGTATGTATGAGAATAAATTATCACACATACAAACACACTCACACACACACACACACACACACACACACACACACACACACACACACACACACACACACACACACA
>JBCNYH010000027.1:36596130-36626000 GCA_039654325.1 Tandanus tandanus | reverse complement strand
CACGCACACACACACACACACACACACACACACACACACACACACACACACACACACACACACACATACACACACACTGTCTTTTGTGAAGTTCAGATTACTGCTGATTTTTTTTTTTTACACAAAACCCTGAGTGCTTTGAAGTGGTCCAGATGAATGATTAACTTTCTGAACACAAAGAGGTTGATAGGTGGGGCATCTACAAGACAATGAAGAAAAGCAGAATGTTAGCTGCTCTGTGTTCTCTGTTGATGAGAGGCATGTGTTTATTGACTGGTGTGTACTATATACTAAAAATTAAGGTACAGTAAAGTTAGACAATGTGTTGTGTTAGCTCGACTCTCTATGGATTGGCAGTGTAGCATGCTTGTGTGTGTGTGCTGTCTGCGACTGTCCTGTGTTTGTGTGTGAGGATGTTCTGTGTTAGAGGGCTGCTGTTATGAGCCGAGCCTTTCAAGGAAGCAGTCTACAGTAATAATGGACATGCCGGATTTACTTGTGGAAGTTAATGAGCAAAACTAGATTCTCAGAAAGAGCCTGAGGTTAGAGATATTATTTTTGAATTATTATTGTGAGGTTAGAGATATTATTTTGCTGTGCTGTATATGTTACGCAGGTGCTTACTCTGTCTGGTCGTATTAGTCCACTCTGATGTCCTGCTCTCTCACAGCTGTTTGTCTCCTGATTTTATTGATATTTAAGAGCTGGAATTTGTGCTCTGGCTCAGTTTATTGATAGACCTGTGCACACATTGAAGCTTAAATAGCACAGACTGTGACAAGCCAGAAGTCTGCAAACGTTGCTTTAAGCAGATGAGATCACCAGGAGAAAGTGTTTGCGTCACTCTGCTGGAAAATAATAGATGTTTTAAATCACTTGCGTATGCACTCACTTTGCCGTTTTCTTTTTATGGAAATTTGATGGCCAGCTGAATGTTACCATTGTTTTAAGTAGTCGAACAGTACACGGCCCTAAAACTTTCAAGATTGACATAGTTTGGGTTGGTACTGCATGGAGGATGAAAGCTTTACGTCTACTCCTCTCTTTACCTCTCTTCTCCTCTCCTTTCCTTTCTCCTCTCTTCTCCTCTCCTCCCATCCTCTTCTCTGTAACCTCTCCTGTCCTGTTGAGGAGAGGCCAGGTATTTATATATGTGTGTGAGGAAGGAGAGCTCATTAGCCCTGTCTTGGACTCAGCTGACTGCGCTGAATCAGAACTTTCCATGCCATACTTTTCCTCTCTGTCTGAGCTCGTCTGGAATTTGAAGTGACACAGTCCACAGTCCCATTTGGCTGTTCTCAATGTGGCCAATTTGCATATTTTCAAACTCCAAACCTAGACTGTTTTTTTGTTTTGTTTCTGTTGTTTATGCATTCTTCGCCATGTATACACATTTAAAATTTTATATTTGTGCCAACATACTTTTGATTCAGGTCAGACTGGAATGTATTTGCCTGCCGCTGGATTTTTCCTCTGTGTTACCGCTTTATGGTGCACACCAATCTGGCTTATAACATGAACATCACATTCGGGCTATTGTTTGACATCGTTCGAATAATTAAACTACATTACAGTAATAAAAGGTGACGTAATCATGCACTTGAAATTGCTTTAGAAAATTTTGCATTGACTGCACTCTTTGCTGGTGTATTGTGGCTTGATGAAGATCATGGGTCATCATGGGGTCATAAGGACAGGTTGAGGACCTGGCAAGTCCCATTAATGTGCTATGTATTCGTCCCATCCTGCAACGGATCACTTTTGGTTTTAGTTGATATGTACTATATGTTTTTTATCTGAGAGGGCTGCAAGCCCTCTTCAAAACCTGTCCTCTAGGAGAACAAACATACAGGAGACCCACACGAGCACAGGGAGAACACGCAAACTATATAAAGAAACACCCTTTCTAGCCACGGGGCTTGAACCCAGGACCATCTTGCTGTGCGGTGAGAATGCTAACCATTATACCACCATGTTGCCCATTATTGTGCAGTAGATAGTCATCTCCCCCATGTATTAACCATGCTCTTGCTCAGCTTTGGCCGCACCTGTTTTCAAATCAAAAAGGATGAACAGCACCATTATTCCTCTCTGGTAGCAATAATGGTCCAATCTGAGTCTGCTTGTTGCTTTCTTGCTGCTTGCAGCTGATATCTAATACGGTAATAAATGCTGCTCACTGATCCATCCAGACCATTCTGAATGCCCTGTGTTGAAAGAGAACATTCCTTTACCTCATTACCCTCCCATCACTGGCATCTTAGCAGAATGACCACTCAGCAGCGAGCAAGGAGAGGGGCATTAGTGTGGTGTGACCACAGCTCCTCTCCTAGCTGTTCTTATTACCAATGTCTGCCTGTCTGACCGCTGCCTTGGGATAAATAATCATTAGCGGTTGGAAATTCATACCGCGGTATTCAGGAGTAGCTGAGGAGACACAAACCGGCCAGTGCTTCCGATGACTCTAACAGAGCATCTGAGGACTTTTTTCTGTACCATTAGTCTCCTTTCACACTGTTCACCCTAAAACCTTTCTGGATCCTGCACGTATTGCTGAAATGCATATTGGGTAATATTAGAACATGCACAAAACACACTTTTTAATATAATCAGAATTGCATGTGTCAGATACAGCATAGAATATCAGGTAGAATAGTGGAATCTGGAATCTGATTCAAAAGCACACCAGTGTTTAGCAAAAACCTAGTCAGTCATTCATATAGTGTCTTGTGAAAATTGCGAAAAACAAAATTCATCTCTCAGTAAACGCAGACATACAAAAACCTATTTCATATCAAATTTCTTGGTGGACCATGTATCTCTTTCAGCTGTGACATTTTTGACCAGTTGACCATTCAGATCAGGTTACAGTTGGAGTTATTAGGCTTTTTTCTAAACAGAACTGCAACTGATACCATGCAATAATCCACACGAACCTTATCAGTAAGAAAAATATATTTATTCGGTCAGTACAATTTTTATCTCCGGGCACTTGCACTTAATGCTTCTTATCGCAATATTAAGTTCACCTGTTTTGGCATTTACTTATCATAGGACGACTTATTTCTCTTTATTTCTCATGTCTGTAAACAGCACAGAAAAAAAAACATGAACAGAGAAACAAATCTGATTGGTCTAGAGACTCCCTAGGTTTTTGCTTACCAACCCTTAACAGACTTCTGAAAACTTATTGACTTGTTGACTTATTAGTGTTTACAGGACAAACCCTCTGTGACTAAGTTGTACTTGTTTAATTTACATAAATTATAGACTGTAACCTACTAACTCCATTTAGCACCTAAGCACATAATTTACCAAATCTTGGACTTAATAGGTTTTTGCCTAAAATTCAAGACCTCTAGTCATGGATTCTTGAACTCTAAAAAAAAAAAAAAAAAAAATCACACCATGTTGACAGGTACATTCATAGTGATCAGTTTACAGCAGATCCCGGCTGTCTCCCTGACACAAGTCTGGACAGGGACAGCCAGCTGGAACCAAGTACTACTTTACACATAGAAAAAAGCTCTGTCCATGTTGATTGACAGGTAGTGCCCTCCTGGTATTGTGTTGGGGGATGTCACCCATTGCATCTGATCTTAGAGGGTGGCAGTTCCGGGAGGCCAAAGTCTGGCATAGGAGAAACCGTGTCTCTGAGCGGTAACTGTGTGGCATCTCCAGGCTACTCATATGCTTTGCCCATATGCTTTCAGATGCTTAAAGGCCTGCTTACCCCATCACTTCTCTGTCTCTTATTTCTTTCCCACAACCTTTTGTGATCTGACCCTCCATCAGACGATATATGTCTCACGTATACCATATACCCACTTCTAAAAACCCTGCAATACAGGGAGGGGGAATGAGAGAGACAGGAGGAGGACATGGCTCGCAGGAAATAGGCATTAAGTTATGAAAAAAGATTTAAGTAGGGACTTAAGGAGAAGAGAAGAGAAAAAAAGAAAGTCTAGTCGATTATAAATTAATTATAGGGAGTTTAATGGTGAATTAGTAAATGTGTGAGGAAACGCTTGGATGGAATAAGGTCAAAGGGTCACAGTGACCTTCTTCTCATGCTGGGGCTCAGTCTCTGCCCATCTCTCTCTCTCTCTCTCTCTCTCTCTCTCTCTTTCTCTGTGTGTGTGTGTTTTTGTTACTCCCACTGTTTTTTTACCGAAACCCGCCGTTTCTTCTGGTGTCCCTTTCTCCCCCAGGTTACACACATGTAGGCCTCAAATGCCATGGCAACATCCTCAAACAGCCACAAGCCAAAAGCTCGCAAAAGCAACAGGGTGGCAATGATAAAACATAGTTAACCAATTACCCTCATTCTACAGAAGGTGTTTTTAATTTAGTGCTTCCTCCCTGAAAGACAGGAATGGCACAAAGAGGGGTGGAAACTGTGCAAGTTTAAGTCTCATGGTAGAGTGATGTAGAAAAGGTGGGAGTATTATAGAGTTCAGATGGAAATTTCCCACGTGGTTTTTGATTTTAGAGGCAGTTGACTTCAGAAGAGGTTGTAAGGTTTGAATGTGTTTTTATTCGCTTCTTTAAAGAGAACAGACACTAAAAGAATCTGTGACTCATAAGCTTGCCCTTTAGCTTGGATTTATAACAAAACTCCAGGATGTGATCTCTGTTTCAAAGTTTTGCTTGTTTTGTTTACAATAGAAATATCCAATAATACTGTCACTCATATACACTGTAGATTATTCTTGTCTTCGTATCTAAGGCTTGATACGAAACAGGCAAGAGGGGTTTTATTGTACTTGAACATTTTGATTCAGCTCCCTGAGTTTTGTGATCCAAGACGATACATTCAATACACATCTGGCACTAAAGTAATATCTACTGTCACTGAGTTTTAATGTTCATGCAATGATTTACTGACCTTTTCATTTGTAAAATGGAGGATTTTTAACATGCTGTTAGGTCACCCAGAACTCATTAGCTCTGTGATATTAGTCAAGGAGAGTTTATCTGTTTAAGAAAAATGATATCCAGGTTCTATATTCAGGTGCAACAAACAATAGCTGTGGTTTGCAGAATGGGTGAAACTGATTAATAATTGAGTCTGACCGGTTCTATGAACTCCAGCCAAAACTAAACAGCTTAAGTCAATCCAAAAGCTCTCTGGCAGTCTAAAAGCTTCGTTCCACATTTTGTGTGCAGCCCCACAATGTTGTGTGTCATGGTAACAGCAGCAGAGTGCGATCTGAGCACAGTGCGACTCCTGACCTCCCTCTCACATGAGGACACACTGTGCTGTCTTAATGGATTCATTGACCCACAATGCAGAAATGGCGAGATTTCAATGTTGTCAGGAACGCCATTTAAGGTTGTTGTATGGCACACTGAGTATAAAAACTGCACAAATACTGTATACCAAAACAATACTGCATCAGGTTATCTGCTGTAGATCCAGAATGAGAGCACATGCAATGACGTGGATGTTGTCTACTTTTAGTCGATGTGTATTTCTTTTAGAATGTGCAAAATGTTTTATTTGATACATGAAAAGCTACTAAAGGCCTCATTTCTGAATCTTTGGGATGAACTGAAACACAGAGTGCACCTCTAATACGTTCTTGTGGCTGAAACAGCAATTCCCTAAAAATAAACTTCAAAATTAGGAGGAAAGCCTTCCTGTGACAGCAAAGGCTGACTGAATGAAACGTTCATAAAGCACACATGACTGTGAAGATGAGGTGGAGACATATTTTTAGCCATATAATGTTTATGAGGAAAGAGTGACTCTCAGTGGTGCTTCTTAGTACCATATGCATAGTAAGCAACTTGTTTTGTACTTCATGTAACCTCTTGAAGAGATCGCTAGAAATATTTTATCTTACAGACATGAGACAACATGCTTCAAATCATGCAAAGATATATCGTTTTGTTTGTCTATAAACCAAAGACTGCTGGTGTATCATTCCAAGACTGTCCCTAGATAGTGCTGCTATCTGATCGAGGGAGACAATAGGGGAGCAGCTGGCAGGAAGCTGCAGCAGAGAGGCGCAGGGCTGGATGTCCAGTATGAGCACTCTGGAGGGGTTGGTGTAATGTGAAGGTGTGCACTGGACTGTAATCCCTGATTCATATCATATTCATTCCTGTTGCTAATTTATACCCAACACCTGCTTGTTACAGCAGTGTGGAGTACAAGGGGCAGAAATTCAGAGAATAGAGCAAGATGGTAAAGTGAGCAAAAGGATACTGTAGCAAGCAGGAAGAATTGAGTATGTGGTGTATGTGTAGTGAAGAACGAAATGGTCTAAAAACAGCATGATACAGGAATAGGAAGTGGGAAAGTTTGAAGAAGGACACGGCTAACAGGAAGTAAGCAGCCAGGTGTGAACAATGATTTCCAAGTAACGGAAATGGGGAACAAATTTACAAAGAAGCAAATTATTAAAGAAAGTGGTACGAATGCGAAAGAATCAGTTTGAGCCAAGCAGCGTCATAAACAGATGGACTCAAGAGTTTAATAAAAATTGTGGCAAGCTCGTAAGCTAGAAAAGGACCGTTAAAGGATCTTCACATTCCAGTAAAACATACACTCACAGCTGACCTGTATCCTTATTAATCCCAGGTTTTATTTATTTATTTGTTCGTTCATTCAATAATTTATTTATTATTAATTATTTAAATGATTAATAGCAATCCTCTGTTTATGGTGTATATGAAGCACACAATGTGTTAACGTGTTATTAAGAGCAGATTAGTATTACAAAGTATTTCGGTACCTGTGTTTTTGTAATACTTCTGATTAATATCTGATAAATTAATACATTGAAAATCAATCACTTACTCACTCATTTGCCAAACCGCTCAATCTTATTAGGGTTGCAGGGAAGCTGGAGCCTACCTCAGCCAGCACGGGTGAAGCAGGGTGAAGTACACCCTGAACAGCTTGCCAGACCATCGCAAGGCCAACACACACAAAATCATTCACACTGACACCCACACCTGGGGCAATATGGAACAGCCAATTAGCCTATAGTGCATGTTCTTGGACTGTGGGAGGAAACTAGAGTACCCAGAGGAAACCCACACAAGCACAGGGAGAACATGCAAACTCCACACAGAATCCCCCGAGCATGGAATCCAAACCCAGGACTTTTTTGCTGTGAGGTGGTTGTGCTAACCACGATGTCACCCTGCTGCCCCGCTGAAAATCAAATTAAGCTTTTTATCTTTGTGATGGTATGCCTCAGTTACTGTACTGTAGTTTCTGGGATGTGCTCTCATTAATGTTATCTAGGCGAGATAGGAAACTATTAGATTACAGCTGAGTCACCATGCACCACTCTGAAGAAACAGGGTCCCAAACCTCCTGTTTAGAGAGTGAACATTGGATGTTCCTGTATGGGAGAGTACATTGTCGTGACCACTGCTTCCATGGGAAGGAGCTTTGATCGGGATCTGAATACACATCAAATGACCTGGCGCAGCTGAAGTGTCTGAGTCGAAATTGGATTAAGGCTGTGGGGATTTTAACACCAAGATCAAGACTTCTTCTGTGTTCCATGCTCAGCCCCGGCATTTCCACACATTCTCCCCCAGCTTCCATCGAGAAGCTGAATGGTTCCTGGGAGATTCACGCCTCAGAGCTAATCCTTTCCGGCAGCGCTGCAGCTATTAAGACAAGATTTCTGAGGACAGCTCTGGCTAGCACTGTGGATTTGATTAGAAACACCTGCAGTGGATCCTCTCAGCAACCTCACTGTTGTAACAGCAGTGATAAAAATGCACACTAGATGTCTTTAATTGACCTGCTTTGTTTGACTAATGAGAGTTCATTGGGTGAAGTAATACTGCAGTGCCTATCTGAGAGCACTTTTAGACCACTTTTTAGGAGAGGGTATGGTACAGTTTTTAGCAGAGGACATGGTACAATGGAAAAATGTAAAAAAAAAAAAAAAAAGGAGGTAACATTTTGTCATACTTCACTGCCATATGACTCGTTTCATTATTATGTCAATATGCAGTGCTTGGTCACCCTTTTTGGCATAGTATCAAGAGTACTGAAAAGAGATATAACATGAGAGCATGATGTAGAGCCAGTTACTGTTAGAACTGATAGTCTGATAGTTAGAACTGATAGTCATTAAAAACTTTGAGAACATAATTACAAAACTGGATTTTTGCAACAAAAGTGGCAAGAATAAATTATGCACATCAAAAACAACAAAACAAAACGGCACCTGCCAAAATGAAAGACACAACAGTCAGTATTGGGTATGGCCTCCGTTTGTGTTGATACAGGCGGTGATTTGCGGTGACACAGGCGGTGATTTGCGGTGATACAGCACGGCGAATCTGGTCCTGCAAGTGCTGAAACCGGATGTAGCGATCCTCTTCGGGACTCGACACTCTCTCGCCCTGGACGTGGCCTGTCGTCAACTGACCCTGTCATGTTGTGGCGGTCAATCAGGTTTCTGATGGTGGGTTGTGTACAGCCCATACGCCTCGCTACCTCACTGTAGCTCAACCCAGCCTCCACCATACCCATTGCCCGGAGACGTTGTTCACGTGATAGACGTGGCATTATGACGTGCACTAGTCTAACAATAGTGGACATTTTTGAGCCTTTATATAGGCTTTCCAAACTACTCCTCAAATTGTGCAGATACACATTGTGTTTTGCTCAAACTGCATTTGGTCCACTTTTGCAAAATGACCCACACATGTGCAATGGAGCGTGACAAAATGACAACTCATCATTTTCTCAAGTGTCCGAGTACTATCATCAATAAAGCAACAGGGTATTCTGTATACAGTATATACTGTATACAGATATACAGAAATTTCTCTCTCAAAGTTTTTAAAGACTGTCAGTATACTAATGTAATTTGGAAAGTGATGTCACCATCCCACAACCTCCAGACAACTCTTTCTACCATCACAGGTGTTGTTACAGTATATGATGGGAGACACAGGTATGCTTCCAGGTTATACAGGGCTCTGGTGTTGGGTTACTTACCAAACTTTCAAAGATTTACTCTGGTTCTAAAAAGGTTTGTGTATAAATTGTGGTTTGTTTTTTTTTGTTTCAGGAATAACAGAGCCCTTGTTTCACGTTGATGCTTTATCTGTTGGAAATGGGTCTCTTTAGTTTGATTGGGGTTTCATGTTGAGGAGTATCCAATAGGGTGATGGAGCAAAGTGTTTTGATGAAAGTATCAGTAACAGAAGCAGGGGCCTGAGGTCAATTCAGGAAAAAGCATTGAGAGGAGTCAGTTCTTGTGGACCCACTAATCATATTACTTGAGGCCCAGTGAGACTCTTTGGCTAGGGGGTGCTGAGAGTGGATAAGGGGGTGAGAATGCTAAGATGGAGAATGCTCTGAAATGAACTCTGAGACAGAAGTAGTACTGCACAAGGTGTCGAAAGTGTGACATACATTTACATTATTGCAACATGGTAAACAGTTTAATCCTGTAATGTTTAATGCTTCAAATAAGCACATTGTTAACCTTTCGTTGTATTCTGCTAATAGGCAAATTAACTTGCTCACTGCTGATAAAAAATGTCACCCCATTAAGGAAGCTGGAACCAATCCCATCCCAACCACTCAGGTTGAGAGACGGGGTACATCCTTAACAGGTCACCAATCTATTGCAGGAACAATACAGACACAAGCAAATTAGAGTTAGCATAATGTGACAAAAGGGGTGGAAACCGGAGTACTCAGAGGAAACCCATACAAGCACAAGGACAACATGCAAACTCCACACATAAAGGCCCTTCAGGGGACAGTGCTAACCTCTGAGCAGTGTACCAAACTTAACAATGGTACAGATGTTGGTGCACTATGGAGTTATTATTGCTATATTAGTATTATATTATAATATGCACTTTTGGAGTATTTTCAAGTACCTATCTTAGCCGACATTGGGCAAAGGAGTACACCCTGAACAGCTCAAAGACCATCACAAGTTATTATTCGAGTGATCTGTAACTAACCAGTCGGCTGCAGAGTAGACAACAGACACATGAGAACCAAGCGTACGTAAACAATCAACAATTTTTGCTTCTTTTGACGGAAATAATTTTTTTCTTTCAAAACACCATTTTTTAATGTGCATGTAGCCTGAGACCTAGTTGCTTGTGCAGCTCTGGTATGTGATTTCAGATAGATGTATATAAAACTATATTTTAATGAAATACTTATTTGATCTATTTAACCTATATACAAGGAATACAATAGAATTTCAGTTTTATCATATTCTGAGTTTTTCAGTGATGAGATTGTGTGTATCTGTAATGAATTTTCGTTTTTGTTTACTTTATTATTTTTGGCCAAAGTATGGTTTAAGTTTCAAGAATTATGGTATTATGGGCAGCATGGTGGCGTAGTGGTTAGCACGTCCACCTCACAGCATGAAGTTCATGGGTTCAAGTCCCAGGTTCAGGCGTTTCTGTGTGTAGTTGTCATGTTCTCATTGCTTGCGTCTCCTCCCACAGTTAAAAGGCATGCACATTCCCTAATTATCTGTTCCGAATTGCCCCTAAGTGGAAGTGTGAGTGTGAATGGTTGTGTGTGAGTTGGCCCTGCGATTGTCTGGCGAGCTATCCAGGGTGTTCCCTACCTTCACCCTGTGTCTGCTGAGATAGGCTCCAGCCTTCCTGCGTCCCTAATAGGATTAGGTGGTTCAGCAGATGAGTGAGTGAGAATTATGGTATTATACTTGGTATTTGTCTATTTGTAACTAATGAGTAAGAGAGGTATAATAGGCTCAACTCTAATAAATTGTTTACTAAAGCTGTCTAAATTATAAATCACATTTGTAGAGTAGGCTACAAAAAAATACTGTTTTCTCAATAATGCAGTTTTTCCTTAACAAATTATTGTCAGATACAGTTTGTTTTTTACAATTTAATCATTATCGGTGTCACAAACATTGCTGTATTAACTGTTGTGTTTTCCAATTATATAACACTAAGAATTTACAATTCATCTATTTACTATATCCATCTTATAATACTACAGCATTAATAAAAAAAAAACTTTTCAGTGAGTAATTGCATAGTAATTTAGTAATTGCATATATGTGACCCGCTCCAGAATAATACAGATTAAGTCACAAGGTGGTGTTTTGAGTAAGAGCCAAAGTAAGTTGAAAATGGCTTACCTGTACGAAAATGCGATATCGCCAAAAATACATCCTTCAAAACATAATCTTTGACATGACCAAGTTCAAATATCCATAAACACAATCTATCCTTGCTAAAATACTTGTTTAAGAAAGGGTTCCATGTTCAAGTTGTTGTAAAACAATAGAAATATCCACTTATGTTGCCAATTTTCAATCCACTTTTGTGATTGCTCAGGGTATTTCCTTATTATTCATATTCACTACCAGAATACTCTCCCTACTTACGGAATCCCAGAAGCAGTCCCCAAATCATATACAGGTAAACCAAAGAGAAGCCTCTAAACAGACATGACCCGGTGTAAATAGAACTCATCTGTTGCTAGGAAAAAGCTAGGAAGGTCGCGCTGATTGGTTGAGGGCCAGATTCATTTAGTTTATTAATGCTAGCGAGTTTCAAATGCAGACATTCAGGAAATGGTTCTGTAGCTGTAATTACTATTTTCTCAAAAGTAGCATTTCCTGATTAGCGACAATCAAAGTGATGTAACTCAGTCAATTTTCATGCTATAATCGTGAATTATACCTCATTTTGAAGTTCTCTATCCAAATATATCAAAATCTCAGTATGTCAAATTTCCTACTTAATCCGTATTATGCTGGAGCAGGTCACATATTTGTAAAAACAATTGCTTTATATATTTGTATTGCTAAAATAAAAAAAAACACATACAAAACATAAGATACAGTAAGGAATATTGGAAGATAACTTTGTTTGATAGTCAGAGAGTAGGAATGAGACTGGGCTTGTTAGGAAGGTCATGGATGGGATAGAGCTAATGTGTGAGGTCAGGGAGCATGGACTTGAAGATGCATGGATGCTCAGTGGTGAACTGAAACACGGAGGGTGTGTTTGGTGTGTCAGGTTAGAAGGTTGAATAGTGGTTGAGTATAAGAGGAGGGCAGTGACCCATGATAAAGCAGCCTGGGAAGTTCGAGCTGTGGGTCACTGGGTGATGGACATGATTTAAGGCCATGACCTTTTAGACTTTTTCACTAAGTGCTTTTAACTACTATCAACCTACAAGGTCATATATACCATAATTTTATAATAGTATAAATTTATCCTGCATGGGCAGAAGCAGCTCAGATGGAATCAAACTTTAGGCAAAAGTGAAGCAGGGGATGTGAACATTAGTGGAGCCATGTGCATGAAGCACAGCTATATAGGAGCTGTATTCTACAGGCGACACTATCCCCCTCTCATCTGTCTGCCTCTTTTGTTGTTTCTTGAAGAAGAAACATACCACAGGCACCCACTTCTATTGGTAGTTGCCAAATTGGTTTGTATCTTATTTGCATAAAGGGAAACCTTGCTCAACTTTAAATGTTAATTCGTTTACTGTCTCCAAAAACTGCTGACTTTCGTTAATTTTGGGTCTCTCGTGTTCTTTTATTCAGGTTTGATTTTGTGTTTAGTCACCGAGCTCTTAAAATAATTAAAGTATTTGGAAATAAAGCCAAACAGAAACTTTGTTCTCATGATTGTTTCAGCTGTTTGTGTAAAGATGTTCCTTTGTCACTACATAAAACTACTATAAAACATATAAAACAGGTGACTGCATATCATAATACAGGAAGCACAGATTTGGTAGACTGATGGTAAACTTAGTGATTTGTTCCAGGTCAAACTGTGTGTTCACCTCAAAAACCCCTTTGTGGAGGGAGTAGGTTATAAATTATTTGCGGTTAGCACATGACAACAGCTTAGAATGTAAAAAAGATAAGAGCTTCCTATATTGCCAATACTACATCCTGTTTTAAAGACAGATATTTGACCCTATTTACAGCCAGTGTCATGGAGTTCAGCTTTTCTGTCATTTTATTTAGTTGATCCATGATATTCCTTGGAAATGTTTAAGGTTCATGTTTACTTTGAAACCTCATATTTTCTAAAAAAAATAAAATAAAAAAATAAGGTTTCTGCACTGTTTTAAAAAAGTTTCTTTTTGTCTGTCTTTGCAGATTGTGTGTATTTGGCGCACAGACGCCATGGCTCTGGTTCAGGCACTGCCCGTGCCCTCTGATCATCCACAGGCAAGCGTCGATATTCAGCAGTGCCGGCCTGTACCGCAGTCCTCCCCCACAGGCACCATGGGCTCTGTCAGCAGTCTTATCTCCGGTCGCACTTACCAAGAACGCCAATGCCGTGCTGTCAGCGACTTCGGCGCCAGGCTCCGCAAGCCCCTGCCTGCCACTAGCTGTTTTCGGCAGCAGGAGGGCACACTTCGAAGAGCTAGCTCTCAGGAGGAGCTTCTTGATAACCAGCCTCCGATGCCTATTAAGAACAAACCCACTACCATCATGACTGCCGGCAATGGCAACTATGGCTATATGAGTGATGAAGTGGTGGGTGACTGGAATGATAACCATGTTAAAGTGGCCAGTCCATGCAGTGACACAGAAGAAACACAAGACAACCGAGGAACTGTGAACAATAGCAACATTGGAGGCCCTCCACCCAAACTTATCCCTGTCTCAGGCAAGCTGGAGAAAGTGAGTTACAGCCCTATTTTAAAATTACTGCAGTGTAACAGAGTGCTGGCCAGATCTTCTGAAAAGGACGTCCATATCATCCCTAATTACAATTTTATCTTATAATTCTTTCACAGGCATTATTGATCTGTGTTCTGTTGGCAATAAATTTATATTGACTGACAAGTACCTGCTGTGACAAAAATGCAAATATATTATAGTAGCCTTTTGTTCACCGTATTCCATTTCATCAGTTGCCCATCTAAATTATACTCACTTGCACTTAATAAGGGTTGAGAAAACTCTTTAGGTGTCCAGCCAGTGTGAGCGAACTTAAAATCTATCTACCCGTGATTCAAAGTCAAAAATCTGTGGGTGTAATCAAACAGTGTTTGATCATAAACCTGGGTGTCATGGTCTCATAAGGTATTATTTATTATTTTTCTAAGTTCATCTCAGTATTTTTCCCTAATATAGAATTTCATAACACCGTCACAGAACAACTAACATTCTAGACCACAGGTGTCAAACTCAAGGCCCGTGCGCCAAATCTGGCCAACTCATTTTATGTGGCTCGCGAGTGCTTTCAAAGTATATGATTATCGTACATTCTTCACATTAACCATTACCATTCCAATTCATTTCATTATCAATTCATTGTCCATCCACTAGGTGGTGGCAAACCTATTTCAAGCATCATTCATGGCTCAAGAAAGATTTCAAGCTAGCATGTATCTGTCAAGCACTGTCAGAAAAAGAAAGCAAATAAAATTAAAGAGGATAAATCATTAACTAAACCTCTAAACTAAACTAATCTTTTTTGCCATGCAGGTTTTGTGGTTGCCCTTTTTGACTAGACTATCCGGCCCTTGATGACCTGAAATTTAGTGATGTGGCCCTCAGTAAAAAATGAGTTCGACACCCTTGTTTTAGATATTAAGGAATGAGAAACGCATGTTCATTCATTAAAGTTTAAAATATTGAAATATTATAATAAATATCATGAACATAGATGTACAGTAGTGTGCAGTGAAGATTATACACCACCACTTTTGTATAAAAGGGCTCCTAATAAAAACGAGTAAAAAATGACTTCTGTATAATTTTTTGGTGAAAATGTATTGAACAATGCAACTGTAGGCAATGAGAACCAAAGAAAAATCATTCCGACAAGTATATTGAGGTAAAAGTATGGCTAAATAAATTGTATTTTTTTTTACTTTTGCATAGTATGAATGAACTTCAAAGCATATGGGATGGTTTAGCAAGTGAAGAAATTAAAAAACAGTGTTTTTGTTTATTGGCCATACTTTTCCCTCAATATACTTGTCGGAATTACTGTAAAAGACAGTATTAAAGAGTAGCAGTATTGGTCATCATTACAGTATAATTTCTGCATAATGTAATACATTTAAGTGATACAGAGCTTATTTTAACACAAATGACCATAAAAAGCACTATACTGGGCAATTTTATCCCAGGGATTACTAGCGGGGGCTGAACCAATGCAATGAACAACCATTTTTTCCACAGATGTGACATGAACTTGTTGGGCAGGGTTGTCTGACGCAAGTAAACAAGCAGTGAGTGATATTTTAGGTGATAAAACTCCCCGCATTCTAAAGGCTCTTACCTTTGACTGGTTTCCTTTGGCAAGGCACTGCTCCCGTCCGTTGTCATCCATTGACTTTTTTATGAGGGAATTCTGTAGGAACAGCGTTCGGTTTTAGATGTAAAAGCTTGGGCCTTGTGCAAAGTAGTTCTGCCTGGAGGTCACGCCGATAGCAGGTCGGCTTGAAGTGGTCTTCGCAGATTACTGAATTGCACCCGAAAGGAAACGTTTTCAGAGTACGGCCTATGCCAATGTTATGTTTTCCGCGATTTCTGCACTTGTTGTTTGTACAGGCGTATGCTTTACACTCCGCCATTTTCCTGGTGACACAGCTCAGCACTGGCCGATAATGTGTTATCTTGGACTGGTGTCTGCTGCACGCAGCCCATCCAATAGGACAAAACAACGAGTTCGCATCACTACCAGGGCTGGAACAGCCAATGAAGAAGGCAACATGCCTAGTAGTAGTAGTGTGGTAGCACTTGCGCCTACTTGACAAGGGGCACGGACTGACGTTGCCTGACGTAGCCTGACGGAACCGCTGATACATTATCGTTTTAAAGAGCTAGTAGTACAAATTCACCACAGGTACACTTAAAAATAATATTTATCTATATTTACTGCAACATTTTATTGCAGTTTTACACTTTCTGCACCAAGAATCATAAGAAAACATACGTATGATGGCTAGAGAAGAATCATAAAACCTTCAAAGTGCTTTCTGATTTTGTGGAAGTGAATACTCGTTCTAGGACTAAAATGAACTGAGCTCATCAAAAACAGGTAATTTTCTCAGGGGAGAACATACCACTGTGGCTGACCTGAGCAGAAATGTCATCACAGAGGACAAACGATTACTCCTCCAGATTCACATGAAAATTGAATCGTGTCTAAAAAGGGCTTTTTAAGCCTTGTGATGTAAGAGTAAAGGAAATGACGTGATATTTTAGAATCTTAATGGAACCTTGATAGTTTTTTAAATTCTAAATATACTATGTATAGCGTTTATTCTACTTATTAACTGAGCGTGAGGTCAGTACAAAGAAATGACTGAACTAACGAGGTTACACCCCCTAAAAAGGAAAAATTATCTAAAAAAGGAGCTGGAGGTTGATGCTTATATCCAGTAGCCGAAAGCTCCGCTGGGGAGATGCATCCACATCGACCCCGCTCATGCTGGCTGTGAAATGTTTGTATGGATGACCGAGTTTTCACCGAACTCTCAAAAATACACAGAAAATGGCCACCAAACTCCTTTCCCCATTAAGGTATTCGCTATAGACGTAGAAAGTTGTTCGGGTTCTTGAGGCAGTAAGTCTAGATTGTCCATGTTCTCTTTGTTAATTGTGCCAAGGTTTCGACTAAAGCGTTCGTGTCACTGGAGCTCTTTTTTTACGGTGTTTTCACTCGTTTGGTCTAATATATACTTTTGTAACTCTTCCTGGCTGTTCCTCTTTTTGTCATTTGCAACACGACCAGACTCACTTTTTCCTTCTTAAAACTCTTAAGGATGTATAATTCACCCTCTGAATGCTTGTCGTTACTCTAAAAACTACCAGCAGTGAATCTAATGTGGAGTAATGTACTGGGGAATTATGGACTGCTCACCAGCCAGTCAGACCACGTGTACTGTGGTGATTTATACAAGCCTGTTAGAAGTCAGCATTGTACAGCCATATTTGAGGTAATATGCTAGCTCTACATAGAGATTATTTGAGCAGAGAAAGCACACTCCTTAAAGTATGAATGGAACAATGTAGGATTCAACATGGCAGCTGTATGATACAACTCCCTTACTTCATATTAAAAGACAAGTTGTTTTGATAGTAAAGATGCCATTAGAATCTTCCTGGCCTATCAGTTTTACCCTAATTCAGGTGCAGATATCACACAGAGGTCACTCAGAAATGGTCAAAACTGTTTTTCTTGTTAAGACCACATTATCTAAATTTTTTTGTCATTTTTTAACAGCCATTTCAAATCTGCACATTGTTGACCCATTTATCCTATAGAGGTCTCTACCTGCTCAAGTACATAGCCTGGTTTTGTATGACTAAAAATATCTGTGGTACCATGATGGCTGGCATCAAAAAAGTCCTTGCGTTATGGTAGCTCAAGATAAGATCCTGCACTATTCTATGATGCACTATTACTAACCTGACTGAATTTATTACAGAATATGGAGAAAGTCGTAATCCGTCCAACCGCCTTCAAGCCTGTGGTACCCAAGAACCGCAACTCAGTGCAGTACCTTTCCCCACGGCCAGGGGGCAGTCTGTCTGAGAGCCACGGAAGCCTCAATCTTTTACTTCCAGGAGGAGCAGGAATGCCGTGCACAGAAAAACGGAATTCATACAGCAGTGGCCGCAACGCTCGCAACAGTCAGACCTGCAGCATGTCAGACTCTGGCCGCAATTCCCTCTCCAGTCTGCCCACTTACAGCAGTACAGCCTGTAGCCTGGTCCAGAGTGAGGGACTGTCCACAAGCACAGAGTCCACTCGGCCCGCAGGTGGACACGGCCACACTAACTCAGACAGTGGCCGCTCCTCATCCAGCAAAAGCACGGGCCAGCCACTCTCAGACAGTGGATCGTGTGGGCGTTCCCCTGCTCCCCCAGAGGGGTATGAATGCATAATTCGTGAGCTGGAGGAGAAACTGAGAGAGAGAGACTTGGAGCTTCAGCAGCTCAGAGACAACCTGGATGAGAATGAGGCGGCCATCTGCCAGGTATGTGAGCTACATAATCAAAAATTTATTCATTCATTCATTTTCTGAACCGCTTAATCCTAATTAGGGTCACAGGGAGGCTGGCGCCCATCTCAGCCCACTCTGGGCAAGGGCAGAGTACACCCTGCACAGCTCGCCAGGCCATCGCAAAATCAAAATCAAAATATGGGGTCAGCTGTGGCCTAATGGTTAGGGTTTGGAACCAAAAGGTTGTTAGTTTGATTCCCGAACCAGCAGGAAAAATGTGTGGCCGTGGGGGAGTGAGCTGCACCTTCCCTTCCTCCATCTTCATGGCTGAAGCTGGCTAGCCCCCAACTGCTCTCCAGGCACTGCAATGTGTGGCAGCCCACTGCTCCAAGCGTGTGTGTGTGTGTGTGTGCTCACTGTTTTCGTGTGTGTGTGCTCACTTTGGATGGGTTAATTGCAGAGGCAATAGTTTCCCTTAATTCTTTCTGGATGTTCAGGTATATGAGGAGAAGCAAAAACGCTGTGAGCAGGAAATGGAGGAGCTCCGGCAGAGCTTTGCAAACAAGATGAAGCAGGTGCAGCAGAAAGCACAACGGGCCCAACAGGTGCTGCAGCTACAGGTCTTCCAGCTCCAGCAGGAGAAGAAGAAGCTGCAGGAGGATTTTTCACAGCTGCTGCAGGAGCGAGAGACACTGGAAAAGAGATGTGCCTCCATTGAAAAGGAGCAGAACCAGCTAGGCCCCCGTCTGGAGGAGACCAAGTGGGAGGTAAGAAGAGACACTACTTAAAAATTCTTATATCACCCATGAACTTTAGAAAGTGTTTCAGGGAATATGTTTTGATCAGTGTGCACCTTTTAAATATAATCCCACATTAAAACAGGATCAAACATATCAGGCAAAAATATGATATATGTCTTTTGTGTGTTATGTAAGGGATAAACTATAACGGATGTTAATCGGAGTGCAGTTAGCACCACAAAGCTGTGTATTTTCAGCAATCGCGAATTGTTTTATTCCTTGTACAATACAGCTGTTTATAATAATATATCACTCATCATATTATTTATAATAGTATGTACAATCCATTGTACTTTATACCCAGTTATAAAGTAGCTATATTAAGTATGGCAGAACAGCTGAAGAATAAGTTTGTTCCCGTTATTACATGGGAGCCTGTCCTGCATATCAGAAACATAACCAGTAAGTATCTAATGCTCTCCTTTACTGACCTTTCAGGGTTGAAAATAAAATCTTTTCCACACTGTTTCTGTACTGCAGGTGTGTCAGAAGTCTGGTGAGATCTCCCTGTTGAAGCAGCAGCTGAAGGATGTGCAGGCTGACCTGGGACACAAGGCAGCTGAGATTGTAGCCCTGAAGGCCCAGCTGCGAGAGGCACGTTCTGAGCTGCAGGCTAGCCAGGCACGCTCACATGAGGCCCAGACAGCTGCACGAACTCGCACACTCGAACTAGAAGTATGCGAGAACGAGCTGCAGCGCCGCAAGAGTGAGGCTGAGTTACTACGTGAAAAACTGGGGCGACTTGAAATGGAGTCGAGCCGACTCAGGGATGTGTTGGTGTTGCCCAGCAGCAAGGGCCAGTGCATGAGCCTGCCTCTGCCTCAAAGCCGTGTGGGAGGTGGTCTGAATCAAGTCCACAGTCCTGTTTTCAGGGAGGTAGCCGAGCCGCTGCATTCGTATGAGAATGATGTGACCAGGGTGCAGCAGCACAATAATGATGCTCTGCATGGTCTGCACTTGCAAGTAGAACAACTGCGCACTGAGCTGATGTTAGAGAGGAGGCACGGACAGGAGCAGCTGGACACCTTCGATGAGGAGCGCCGTGTCTGGCAGGAGGAGAAAGACAAGGTGATTCGCTACCAGAAGCAGCTACAACAGAACTACATCCAGATGTACCGCCGCAACCGGGAGCTGGAGCGTGTGATGAGGGAGCTGAGTTTAGAGCTAGAGAACAGGGACATGGAGGAGTTCGACATTCGTCATGACGTCCGATTTGAGGAAATTGCCGCCACTGAGATCTAACGTACGTTCAGATTGTTTGCAATTGCTGCAGTCATAATGCTTCATGTTCTCCACTGTGTCCTTAAATCAATTTTGAGAAAATGACCTAGTCACCATCTTAGCTCCTCCCACACAGACAGAGAATTCATATTGTTCTCAAACACTGCCTGACTTCCACTGTGTCTTTTATAGTGCACTGATCACCAGAGCAGAGTCTTACCAGGATGGATATACAGCCCAGACAGTAGTGCTTCCTAAAACATTATGTTGTGTGATGGTTGAGCTTGCCATGCTGCTTCTACACAGAGGTGTGGATCCATTTGGATGGAGGACAAGAGGATTTAGATTTCAGCCGGAATATGCAGCTCCTGTAATGTAAAGTAACTGATATCATGTGCTGTGTTTAGTCACAGTTAAGGCACTAATAGGAGTTGAGCACCTGCACTAATGGACTCTCTTCTACTTCTTACTATCTGCATTAATATTAATGTAACTCTGATGCAGCATGAGCTTTAAGAGTGTTCAATCTTGGAGTTGTTCTTACCAGTAAGTAAGACAAAAAAAAAAGACATCTTTAGTATAGCAGCTGTTGTCATGTTACAGTGCAACACAAAGACAAAAATTAACATCTGTCCTATCTATCCTCAGAGCTCACTGGTCGCTCAGCACCTCAATACTAATCACTTTATCTAGAAGTACTATTTTTCTATACTGACATTTGGTATTTTTTTCCCTTTTTTATTATCTTTTCTTCCTAGATTGCACAATGCACACGATTATGATGCACACAGCAGAGTATGAATAGCATGTGTGTTTATATCTATACAGTAATATTCTGCCATCAGGTTGCCTAGAGAGCAGATTTACAGTGTTGTCTGTGGAGAGCACACAGATCAGCAATGCTCCAGGCATGCTTCAATCAGCTATGTCTCCACCCACAGTGGGTGGAGCTATTGCTCTCAGTAGCAGCATAGACATGAGAGTGTATTTGTAGATCTTAGTTTAGATTTACCTCCAGCTTCTGAAATCCTATTGAAGAAGGTCACATACGAGGCAATATACAGTATATACACAATAAACACTATTTTTTGTTATTACAGAATAGACTCTTTAAAATATGTAGGAACGGAATATATTTATATATTTTTATATGCATATATAGTTACACATGTCCTAGAGAACAGGTTCTACAGGGGGCTTGCAACCCTCTCAGGTAAAAACATACATTGCAAAGGAACCCACAACAGTGGCCCAATGCATCATGGGTGCAGAAAGGGATAATAATTATAATAATAATAATAATTATTATTATTATTATTGTGATAATTTATAATAATTATTATTATTATGATGATGATGATAATAATAATAATAATAATAATATAGTTAGTTAGCCTATTTTGTGGTAAGTGTTCAATAGTTTTCTATCTCATCCACTTTAAGAAGTAATACATTTGCCATGAGCATTTCAGAAGGCACTTTAGAGTATTTCTGCAGTGTTGCTATGTAGATTTCATTTCACTTTCTTATGACTTTATGATAACACATTTTAAAACATTGTTGTAAGAATTGTCTACCATGTGCTAGACACTGGCTGACACGATCACTATTAGCATACCATTCTCCAATTTCTTGCATCAAAGATTCAACTCAGTTCCCACCCCATTGTATTATTGGGCAAATCATTCTTACTGATTTTAAGCTGATTCTTAAAAGGGCCCATTCACTTCCCAGGCATATTACATAAACATAAAATACAGTGTTATCTCTTGGAAATAAAATGGAATCAGCCACAAAGTCTTTCTGAAACCATTTGCTTACTCCTGTACAGGAGTGTCCATGGCCCCTGCACCAGGCACCAGGCATATTAGTAAACATTCTTTCTTCTGTTTCTTAACACTTGATCTTGGACTTTTCCACGTTCTAATAATCAATGTTGCACTGCCAAGTTATCGCACATGCACAAGATTGTTTCTCTGGTCATGTGGTCTTGTTATTGTTATTGTTATTGTAAGCCCGTGAGGTGGAGTGGTTTCGCTGGAAATCCTTTGTATTCAGCCAGAATGAACTGATAATGGAGGATAAAACACAGACTATTCACTAGTGAATGGGAACCTTTAATGCTTACCTCAATTGATTCTCTTTCAGTCCACTGTATCACAGTTGCTTCAGATGCATCATGGATATAACATTTATATTATCTCTGTTCCTAACTATTTGAAACCCACGAAGAGCGGTATTAATCAAAAACTCTGGGCTTTTTTGTTTCAGGTCAGATCATTTCCATAAAATCTGTAATGTTCTAAATTTATGTATTAGACATCTTATAAATCTTGTTCTGCATCCCACACTCCCACTGCCTCAGAGATCTGTTATACCAGAACAGCACAGTGCTACCATGAGGAGGGATGCATGCCCTTTACCAAGCAGCGAAGCATAGTTTTCTGCCCCTGTTTACTGAGACTGATTGCTTTTTTATACATCTGTTACCTGGTTTGTGAATACAGTCAACAGTCTTCGTTTATTCCCAGTGTTCTTCGTTCTTCTGTTGAATATTATTCCAGACTCATGACTGAAACCCATGTGTAAATATCACAAGTATTCTATTCTAATTTTGATGCATAATATCTCTATCAAAAGTGTAGCCACTGGGAATAGACCAAAGCAAAATTACATACTGTATTTGTTTTTGTTCTATCTTTTATTTGTGTGCGTGTTTGTGTTTTGTCATTCCATGTTTGTAGTCACTTGTATTTTATCATGCTGTACAGCTCCTGTAAAAAGCAACACAATGTTTTTGATTAAAAATAAGTCACTTACAAGTCAGAATGATTGTTTTTGCTATTATTGCTTTACTTCTAAATATTTTACTTATTTGAAAGTGTTATAAACAATTAGAAAATGTTTGCAAGTTACACTGCTGAACAAACATTGTGTCACATAATTTTTATTAATTATTATGGAAAAACACATGGGATTTTTGTAATAAAATCACTTGCTAGCAAATTTGCCCTCCCAGAAAGACAGTATGAAGCATTCACATTCAGAACCTGTTTTGACCCCATGTGCATTTCAGTAAGGCACTCTGCAAAGATGTATTGTAATGTCATTCCGAATTACCTTTGTGTTTTTGTTTTAAGACTATTGCAGGCAAAGTCTTTGCATGAGTGTTTAAGATCTATTTACTATTTCTTTAAAGCACTGCCTCAAGGGACCAAAAAATAAAAAGATGATCTCATATCATCATGAGCTTGTGCAATCTTTGCTTTATTCTTTGTACTCCCAGTTTTCCCAGTTTTCAGACAGTGTATTGTTATAATCTACAGTAGATAATTAAATGTATATATGATCCATGTCAACATACTTCTTGCAGTAGCTGAAATAATGCCTAAATTTACACACAGATTCTGTGACAATGTCACAATTTTTGCTTTTATCTCTCTAAAGACAGTGGATTGGAAAATGAAGCAGTCAACATGTGATTGTTTAACTAATGTATTGCATGCTTTAGGAATTACAGCCATTTTACATATAGCCACTGCAGTTTCACAGGCTCAAAGGAAACTGGACAAACTCAAATTTAAATATTTTTTAAACTTTAATGCAACTTTGCATTTATTCTAGAACCAATAGACAATAACAAATGCTGAGTTTCCTCCCTTGAGATGTTTTGCCAGGCATTTAGTGTAGTTGCCTTCAGTTGCTGCGTGTTTGTGTGGTTCAGTTTGTGCCTTCAGTTTTGTCTTCAGTAAGTGAAAAGCATCTGACTCAGCCAATTAAGAACATTCTATTTATTTGCCTTAAGATGCTCTTGGGTTGCTTCTGCTGTATGCTTTGGGTCATTGTCCATCTGTTCTGTGAAGTGCTTTTCTTACGGTTTTGTAACATTTGACTGAATCTGAGCAGAAAGTACCGTCTCTACTTGTTCCATCTTTATCGTGTGATTGTCATGAATAAACACAATTCATGAGATATTACTAGGGTGTTTTTAATTCACATCTTTTGAAACAAATCAATTTTAAAATAACTTTTAAAATATAACTTATTATAATTATATAAATAAATACAATTAAAAGTGACACCTTAAAAAAAAACAGCTGAGA
Source organism: Tandanus tandanus (assembly GCA_039654325.1). Lineage (NCBI taxonomy): Eukaryota > Metazoa > Chordata > Actinopteri > Siluriformes > Plotosidae > Tandanus > Tandanus tandanus. The sequence goes on along the minus strand of JBCNYH010000027.1, from coordinate 36,601,938 downwards.
GCTTACAAGAGGTAGAGGAGAGAGACAGTAAAGTGTCACTTTAAAAAACTTACAGTGTAAGATGCAGTACAAAAATAAAACTGATCACGAAATTTGATCACGTCCACTTGTTATGTTTTTCCTGATTGAAGTTGGACTGTTTCAGGTGCTTTCACTGAACACGGATTTGCTTGCGTGCTCTTTTATACCCAGCATCATTTATCTTTTCCGCCATTCCGTGTTTTCCTACCATGTATTTCAAAATATTTAACTCTTTCAGCTGGTACAGCATGAAATCTCTCTCTTTCTCAGTCCGAAAATGAACAGCTTTTACGTCTGTTTATGTTGTTTCTTTTTTAGTTCAAGCCCACAACCAGAGCTGTGGAGCACGCGCACACTGACGGGTCCAAGTTCAGTCCAAGTAAACATTTACATGCAATATAAAAGCTCAGCTATGAGTGAGCTATCCAATACTCAGTCTGACTTTGAAAAAGTCGATTTAGTACGAATTCAGTTGGACTAACATGTTTACATGCTGTGTTTACAAGTCCGGTTTAATTGGACTAACACAATAATTCAATTTTCTTCAACGTTATGTAAACATACTTACTGACTGTATCTTTTTATGGTGTATATGTGTCATTAGTTCCCAGTCGTATCAAGCCTACTTAGTATAATGATATTATGTTAATACGCATGACCTCTACTGTCCACCACTATTCTGAGTTTGAAATGTCTCTGCTGTGGTGTCTGTCTGATCATTTGATCTCTGCCTGTCTCACATTTATGAACTTTGAACAGTGTTTTGGATTGCCTAACTGGTTTAAATCATTAAACCCTCTTATCTATATACTTTATGCATCCACACTGTCTCCAGCCTCAATCAAGAATACTGTTTTTGAGTGTTACCTGTGGTTTCCATATGAGGTAAATCCTCTTTATTTACATTCATGAAGGTGTCTCTTCATTGTAGAGTGAGAATTATAAAACCTGCCTCCTCAAGAGTGCCACTGACTTGACTGAATGTTGTAAATGTAGGTTTTTCTTCACCAAGAAAATAATTTTACAATTATCCAGTTTATCCATCTTCCAGGTCTTTTGGTGCTTTTAAGCATCTGAAAATGTGTAAAAATGGCTGTAATTCCTAAAATGTTAATGTCATCTTGATTACTTCATTGCAAATCCATTGTGGTAGGGTACAGAGACAAAACTACAAAAATATTAATAATGTTCAAAAACATATGAACTTAACTGTAGATAAGATATCATTAAAAAAAAAGTTGAAGCTCTGTCAGTGCATCTTCCTTCATTTTCATTATTCTTCGTTTCACTACATATAAAAACTTTGGTCCAAAAGCCCAGTGGTTACAAATTAACAGTGACTCTTTGTGAACGCTCTGTTTAGGCATGTTGGTTCAGCCAACTGATTCGCAGTGAACAATGGCAGCTTTGCTTCTCCATAGAGTTTCACTTATCATAAGTTGTATTCTTTTAGACTTTCTTGTTCAAACCTGTTCAGTATAAACTGAGCTCAGGACAGCAGATTTTACTTCAGTCTTTCAGGTTCCTCGGGATTTTGACAACAAACTCCATGGGTTCTTTGGCCTTGTTGCTGAAAGCCTTTCTTATGGCGTCCACCGCATGCTGGTGTGTGACTCGCTGGAGTGATTCTCCGTCAATTGACACAAGCTCAAATCCGGCCTGCACACAGAGGAGGGGAAAGATGTATGTTTCATTTATTTACTCACTTGTTCCACTGGTGTTCCTATCTACCATAAGTGCACATTAGGTCCTACATATTTCTGTCAGTACAGTGAAAGTTTCACATGAGTGAAACATGGATGCATGGGGAATGGCAGGAAAGACAAAGCCCGAGTTATTTCCCTTGTTCTCTTCCCTCAATGCCTGTGAGCTCAACCAACCCAATGAATCACGCCTGTGCATTAGTTCTCTGTGTTTACCTGAATCCACAGTAACCAAAAGAAGACAAAACACAGACGTGGCAAGCTGTGTGTTGATCAGAATAACAGCTCAGCAGGAATTAGACTACAGACAGAATATTTTTACTCTTTGAAACACAATGCTTTTACACACAAAGGCATTATTTAAAAGTAGTCTTACCTGGTACACATATTTTTAACGCATGAACATTCTTGTTTCAGCTTAATGTTTTTGTTTTCCATGGTCGGCTGCAGTTGTGAAACTCTGAGCTGATGTAATCCGTCTCGCTATCTATGACGCTATCTAATCTGCCTCTGCTTGCCCTGCTGATCTTGTACATCAGGCAACCCTATAAATCTGACATGACCCAATGTCTCTTCCACAGCACTTGCTGCTTTATATCGGTGCTGTGGAGAGATGGATCACCCCGAAGGCAAGGCCACAAGCAGATTCACACATGCAAGGGAATCATTTAGAGGTGCTTACTGCTGGAAAAAAGTGCAGTAATTGTCAACACTCTCTCTCTCTCTCTCTCTCACTCTCTCAATCTTCCTTGAAAACCAAAAAAGGCCTCATCCTTTGTCACTGCCAGATTCCAGGATACATCTGCTTGAAAAGGCCCCTGCGCTCTTCCTCTGTGATTAGAGGTGTTTTCCCTTCACCTTTACTTCCACAGACCAGAGCACTCAAAATATGTATATCCTACAATCCCATTGAATCATTTACAAGACCTTTCATCATTCATTCAAAAATGTACTTATATTAATTTTACTTACTTTAGTTTACTATTACTGATTAGATTACTGCAACATTCTCCATTCTCAAAAAAATTATCTAAAAATTGCATCCAAATCTCTCTCTTAGTCAATATAATACATAGTTTCAATGAATATATGATGCGGTTTTCTATTTAGGCGCATTCACCTAATTAATCATACAAAACAGCCTGAAACCCATTAAACTAAATACAGCATAATCTGGTTCATCCTCTTTATAACCATTTACGAGCAACAGATTAAATAAGAACCTTATGCTGCTTTGCTAAGACTGGAGAAACACTAAGCAATAAAAATGTAGAGGGATTCAGCTGACACTGGATATGCACTGTGATGGTTAAAATGTGAGTGAGACATGTTGAAGGGATGAACTATTAATCAAGTGTGCATGTAAAAAAACAAAGATTTGCACTGTAATAATAGTCATCATAGTTTAATTTATCATGATCCGTCTAATCTATATTAAGTTAATATAAATAGGAGACTCACTGATTTAAAGCCCTCTCTGGTAGAAATTCTCTATATAATGGCAATCTATTTGTGGAAGAACATTATGTATTATGTGATGTTCTGAATATTCCTCCAATGCTGCTCGTTTATCTACTGGTTGCAAATAGCAATATATATTCACTGATAATTTCATGCTGCTTCTCGAGGCACATACTGTAACTAAGGAGTTTCTCTAAATAGTTACACCACCCAGGGCTGTTTCTGAACCTTTCACGGCCCTAGTAAAATAATAAAGCCTTTCTATGAAAAACTACAGAGAGAGCTAAGTGAAAGAATACATTTTCCTTACAGATAGAATGACAGCAGTACATGACTATGGGTCCACTGGAAAATATCCACATTCAGTTTGGACAGTTTACACCAGGGGTGTCAAACTCATTTTCACTGAAGGCAACATCACTAAATTTAAAGGTGATCGAGGGCCGAATAATCACTGAGCATCTATTCTAAAAGGGCAACCATGAAATCTGCATGGCAAAATGATTAGCTTAGGCATTTGTACTCTTGTTTCCTTTATTCACTTGCAATTTCTGACAACGCATAACAGCGACAAGCTAGCATGCAATTTTTCTTGAGTCTTGAATGACTAGCTGTTTAATTGAAATAGGCTGCTGCCACCAAGTGGAAGGATCATGAATTAGGTTTCATGGTAATGGTTGATGCAAAAAATGTGCGATAATCATCTTTGTAAGCTCTTCCGGGCCACATAAAATGAGTTGGCGGGCCAGATTTAGCCCACAGGCCTTGAGTTTGACACCTGTGGTTTACACAGTCTGATGTGATGCATGCCACCTTTATATTGTCAATCATTATATTTAAATGTCTTCTTTAAATATACAGTATTAAATGTTCACTGCTCAAGAATTTCAATATCACTTGTATGCTTTTAAATGTATATCTCGAGTAATCCCAAGAAATGTATATCTTGAGTGCGAATACGTTAACAGGCATGCAGCCTTTTCAGTTGCTCCTGCCCTTCCCATACTTCTAACTCTTTTTTTTTCTTACTTTAACTTTTTTTTCTTGTACTTTATTTTATTGTTCATAAGTAGCTGCCCTCTCAATAAAAATTTTTTATCGCTGCAGAACTTTTACTTTCATGGAGAGTTGGGACTGCAGCAACTACACGCCGCGCGCTTTGTTTACTCCAGGGATCAGCTGATCGCCCTGATGCCGGCCGGACTAGGGGCCAGACCCACAGACTTACCGGCTGAAATCTGGAGAAAAACACACCGTGGATGCAGAGGAGGAGGACAGAAAAAGAGAAAGAGGGAGGTGGTGAGACAGTGGAGACTTACAGAGAGGAAAAGGTACAAGCCGTGTCTCTTATAATGGGGAACGTGAGGTCTCTTGCAAATAAGACAGACGAGCTGACAGCGCTAGCCCAGAGTCAGAGGGAGTATCGGGAGTGTAGTTTCATGTACTTCGTGAAGACATGGCTGCATCAGAATATTCCCAGTGATAAAGTATCCATCGCGGGCTTTCACACTGTTATGGCCGACAGAGACTGCACTGCGAGCGGTAAGTGGAAAGGAAGGGAGCTTGCCGTTCATGTCAGTAACCGGTGGTGTTACCCCGCCCACATAACCATCAAAGAGCGGGGTTGTGGACCGGACATTGAACTGTGTGCTGTTGGACTGTCCCATGTCATCTTAGTGGCTGTTTATGTTTCTCCTTCTGCCAACCCCACAGCTGCATGTGACACGGTTCATGCTACCATAGCCCGGTTACAGACTCAGCACCCGAGTGCTTTCATTGTGATCTCGGGTGACTTCCATGGACCATGGACACTACACTGTCAAACGTGGACTGTCCCACCAGAGAGGAGAGAACTTTAGACCTGCTGTATGCAAATACTAAGGATGCCTACAGTTCCTCCCCCCCTCCCCCCACTGGGGAGGCCAGACCACAACTTAACTCATCTTTCTTCATGCTATGTGCCTGTTGTGAAGAGGCAGCCTATGACTACAAGCCCTCCTTAATGACAAGAAGACAGCATTCAGGGCTGGCAACCGAGAGAAGGAGAGAACGATCCAAACGATCCAACAGCAGAGGAGCTGAGGGTGGTGAAGACAATGCCAACGAGCTGAATATGTTTTTTAACAGATTCGACACTGCAGCTACTGCTCAGCCCCCTTCTAACTCATCAGGAGCAAGCCTAAAACCCCCTGCCACACCACCTTCTCTCCCTCCCTCTCCTTAGTGCACCTCTGCCTCCTGTGATGGACCTGACAATCCTCCCCCACCTATCAATTTACCTATAATCAGGTTGAGAAACAGCTGAGAAGACTACACTCAGGAACGGCAGCAGGACTGAATGGGGTGAGCCCCCGTGTCCTTAAAGCCTGTGCCCCCCAGCTCTGTGGAGTCTGAAATTACATCTTCACAATGAGCCTGAGTCTACAGAGGGTCCCTGTGCAGTGGAAGACATCATGCCTCGTTCCTGTACCAAAGAGCCCACCTCCCAGTGGCCCCCGGGATTACAGACCCATGGCACTGACTTCGCATATCATGAAGACCCTTGAGAGACTCATACTGGATCAGCTCCGACCCATGGTTAGACCACATATGGACCCCCTTCAGTTTGCTTACCAGCCTCACC
>JBCNYH010000027.1:36538521-36565918 GCA_039654325.1 Tandanus tandanus | reverse complement strand
ATATTCATAGATCCAAAATTGTTACAAAAATACACAGGCTTTGATAGGGTGTCCTAATTTTTTCACATGACTGTATATGGTGATGGTGAATGATGATGATGATGGTGGTGAGGATGATTATTGTGGCATTCAAGGCTTCCTTACTGGCAGTGAGAAACTCAGGCTTGAGGTCTTGTGGTTTTCTTGACTTGGTCTGTTGTGTTCCTCATTGACAGAAAGTAGAAGAGGAAAGATGTCGGGGGATTTGCCGCTGAACATCAACATTAAGGAGCCACAATGGGACCAGAGTACGTTTATGGGCAGAGCCAAGCATTTCTTCACAGTGACCAACCCAAGAAATGTGCTGCTGTCAAATGAGGTTCTGGAGGACGCACGAGTCATTGTGGAGGATTACAGGTCAGCAGGGGGTTAACCTGATGTGTACTCTGGATGTCCTAGAGTGTTTTCACGTATACCACAGGAATTAGCTAACATTTTTTAGGTTAATATTAAAGCATACTTTTTATTCATTTAATGTTACATTTATTGATGTTCCAGTGAAGGAAAGTTGTAATGTTAAAGCATACAGAGACATTCTGTACAAATGACGGCTTCCAAATTTGTGGCAGCAATTTGGCAAAGAATAACATATTGGTCTGATGGTCAGATGTTCACTTTTAGTGCCATATAGGCTCTGCTTAAACCAGCACAAGATATAGGAAAAGCTACTGTTGTAGAAACGGAATTAACCAATCAGAATTAAACATTGTACAGCGCTGTGGTATTAAATATTGTTTGGCTAGTAATACATTACTGATTGTGTTATACTGACACAGATAAACAGTTCAATTCAACTCAGTTGTATTTGTGTAGCACATTTTTAGCACAATTGACTTTGAAGTAAAGCAGCTTTACATAACAAACCAATGTCTAAGAATTTAAACATTTCTCTATAACTACTACACATCCCTAATGAGAATCCTGTGGCGACGGTGGTAAGGAAAATTTTAACGTTGTGTCTGTTCAGCTATGTAATCTCTATTATAATATAACGAACATGTGGCACTGAAAATTCAAAGGATATCTATTCTATATAAAGCAGTTGGTGAGGTAAGGTGGTAAGATAACTGACTGCCGTGTCCTTGTACACAGGGAGGGAATTGTGAAACCAGGCCTGACAGAGGATCAGCTGTGGAGGGCCAAATACATCTATGATTCTGCCTTCCATCCTGATACGGGTGAGAAGATGCTGCTGATTGGGCGCATGTCTGCACAAGTGCCAATGAACATGACCATCACAGGCTGCATGCTCACGTTCTATAGGTAAGGGCACTGTATGTATGTGTTGTAAGTAAAGTGTGTGTGTGTTTATCCAGCCTGTGTGTCTGCATGTTTGAGTCATGCATAAACATTCAAAGCACACAATTGAGGACAGGAAGTGAAAGTATGTAGACAGTCATGTAGCGAGTTGTCCATCAGTAAATCACCAGGTAACCGCATAACATGTATTCAGATGAAAGGACAAATACCGATCGTGCTTTTTCCCTGGCTCATTAACAGACCCGATGTGCAGTGAGTGAATGCGCAGTGCTTCACACAGGTCTAAGGTATACTTGTGATGGCTGGTGGAAAGTGTTCACATTATCTGCCGGAACAAGATTGCTTTACTACAAGTGATTTCAGATCACACTACAATCTGCTCTGTTGCTCTCACAATGCTCCGTGAATCACACGTGTCATATCTCTGATGAGCACAGGCTTCAGAAACACATACGCTTCTCTTTTTGTTTTCTTTACCCTTTAACTATTTAATTTACAAAGAGTAAAAAATAACAGGCAAAATAGAAATAACTTATTCTTTAACGTACACAGACTTATTAAAATTTAGTTCAATAGGAAGCCAGAGCTAGTGAGAAAACAGACTGCACTGACTTCACTCAAGCACTCCATGTTGTCATGGAAACGCTAACAAAAAATGAATGGGTTCCTGTGCTTTATTATTTTTGCCTATCATTCCAACCCAAAACAATTCTTTTGGCTTTTAGGTACATTATATTCATTTATCTATTACTCACAGACCATTCTTGATCTTTTTACTTATTTGCTAAAATGAGTCACCAAATTAAAGTCTCACCTGCCCAAGTAAAGTTGTTTTGTGGGAAACACTGTGATGATGGTGAGGAAGTTGTTGATAATAGTAGTGTTTACATGAAAAATAAATTGGTAAAATAAAGTCTCAAAAATTAACAATAATTATCTAAATGGTCTGAAATTAAACATTTTTATCCTTTTCTTATCTCTATCACACAGCCCTAGTCCTAAATTCTGATGTAGGGCTTGGCAATGAAACAACAATATGTCCCAGACTTTTCCACTATTGCACAAGCACAATATACCGGTTTGCCCACAAAACAATAGTGTTGTTTAACAATGTGTGCAAATGCATCATATATAAGAATATCAGTATCATTTTGCACATTTCACAATTTCTATTAAAAAAAAACATATTTGGTTGAAATAATCATAATTTATCAAGCTGGAGGTAAAAGATTTATTCAAAGATTATTCATGGGAGACTCAAGAAGTCAGGGATTAGTGAAAACCCCTACATTAAAAAATAAAAAACCAACAAAACATTTCTATTTTAATGGTTCTCCTGTGTGATTAGTGTATAAATCATGCGCAAGATGATTTAATGTAAAACTCAACTATAAATCATGTAAATACCCAAGTACACTTTTATATTTACGCAGCATCACGCTATTGCGTTTATCTTAGGTATACACATTGCATATTTTATAAACTAAAGCAATTTCATATTAAAAGCATTAACTCAACATATAACAAAATATTCAATATGAAAAAATAAAGAACTCAAGAAAACACAGATCCATAAATTAAGAGAAATAAGACAAGTCGTTTAAGTTAAAATTATGCTGTATAAAATGAGAAGAACTCGCCACCTTGAACAGCTCGCCAGTCCATTGCAGAGCGCGCACACACACACACACACACACACACACACACACACACACACACACACACACACACAATGACCTTGAACATATAAAGTTGTCCAGGCTATTGCTCTGCTCATATGCATGATAGCTTTTTGAACTTTTTGCATAGGCACTCCCTATGACCTAGACCTGTGTGTTGGGTAGCTAATTTGCATATGTGACCTTTGACCTTGGCACAGTGACCTTGAACATATAAAGTTTGTCCTGGCAATTGCTCAGCTCATATGCATGATAGCTTTCTGAAATTTTGCATAGGCACTCCCTATGACCTAAACCTGTGTTTAGGGTGGCTAATAAAATGTTGATTGTCAGAAATTGTTCGTATGGGGGGATGGCTTTTGTCCTCGGTGCGCTTGAGGTTTCCTGGTTGCGGGGTTACGACGTTCTATAGAACGGCTATTTTTAGTTATGTGGGTGTCAGCAAATCAGGTCAACTGTGTGTGTGTGTGTTTAATAATTTTTTTCAATTCGGTTTACATAAACAATGACACGTAACATTGCTAAAAGGTTGTTAAATGAAGCCTTATGGTTTAAGGGAATTAATGTATTCTCTGTTTAAAAAAAATGTTAGTTGATGTACTGATGGGTGAATGAAATGCTGTCCAGTGTATGACACATCCTGCCATCTGTGTTTGGAAAATGTCACTGTTCCAGTGTGTCATTAAATAGCGACATCTAGAGGAAAGTAGAAACCATAGCAGGCTGAAGGTTGCCACTGAATGATGTTTTTTCTGATTTCTGGTCACCAAATGTGACCCATCACCACAAAGTGGGCATTGATTCAGAAATTATGAATTTTGAGTTATTGGTCCCATTTTGGAGCTGATATCCTAAGCTTAAATATGATCCCAACTTTTCTAACATAATTGTCTAGTTTGAGAGCAACTGACCAAAATTTGTCAGGAATCTTCAGCCTTTTAAACAACTCTGGAGAAAATCACGTTTAAAGTTCAACAAAGTATTTAAACCATTTCCAACTTAATACCCACTTTACTATGATGAGTCAAATATGCTGTGTAGTTGTTTTACAATATCACTTTATTATAACTATGTATTGGTTCAGATTGCCATAAATAGATGTATTTGTAAATGTAAATAAATAATATTGGGATATGGCCTTATTTTCACCTGGTGAAATATGTCTGCTATAAATTTGTAATAATGTTATTCGCAAGGCAAGGGGACTATTGCTGAATAATCATATTCAGAAACTCATTCAGAGTTTTGCTTTATACTCCACAGAAACATAAAAGCACCAAAATCATGTTTATTTTTATGTTTTATTTTTGGTTTTTAATGCGTAACAGTGATCATACTGCATGTTTTATTACTATGCAAGAAACGCAACTCCGTGCTGTTCTCGAGCTAACAAATAAATGTAGTGCTAAGAAATAACTTTATATGACATAGACATAAGTTGTTTAAATAGTTATCACAACCTGAATACGCCTTCAGTACCTAATGGCATCGAGACAAGTCTTTTTACTGCCATCCAAGGAAGCATCTGCTCTGTTCAGTTTTTAAAAAAAATTTTTTTTCTTTTATAAACTTTTGTAAAGCTCTGGTAGCTTTCCCTCTGGCATGGGCAATCTCAAAAATATCTTCACTGGTAACATAGTTGACACATTCCGTGGTGAACTTTCCTCTGGTTTTCACGATGCCTCCTGTCCATGTACAAGGGGACATGAATCCAGGCTGTTTATTGAAGTTTTGTTGGATCTTAAGAGTTTTTCGACCAGGTGCCGGCTTCATACACGCTTTCAATGAATTTGTTGTTCGGGGGGATTTTTGTGGTCTGTTGGCTAAATTTCTCCAGATTTAATGAATGCTTTTAAAAATGAGTTCATGCTTTTATTAAATACACAATTTCCTCCGGGATCAATAAAGTATTCTGATTAGCTTCACTGAATGTCTACCTGTGTTAGAAAATGGCTGCTTCTTCTGTTCATTTCGAACCTGGTTTTACTGTAAGCTCCGCTCTGACTTCTCGCACAAAGGTAACATTTCCTTAAACACCTGTTCCCCCCTCTCTTGTAATTCTATTCAAAATTTGTCTTGCTGTAAAAACCACAGTAAAGTACAGAGCAAAATGAAACATTTAAACTTGTACAGAAATGTACTTAGAATTAGTTGCAGTTTGTTGACACTCGCATCTTTTGAAGCTCATAGTTTGAATAAAGTACTTTTTTGTAACATTAAAATTATGAATGCCGCATCGTGTAGCTTTCTTCGTATTTTCTGCGACAGCATTTTTAATTTTTTTTTATTTTTAGGATTTCAGTCTCAGCCACCACAAACTTTGAGTGTTTGTCTGGCATCTCCAGTGAAGTATTATTCACTCAAACTATTTAATTAATTTTATACTTTATTAATTCTGCAAGGGAAACTCTTGACTTGTGCCTTTAACCCATCCAAAGTGAGCAGACACACTCGGAGCAGTGGGCTGCCATGCAATGCAGTGCCCGGAGAGCAGTTGTGGGTTAGGTGCCTTGTTCAAGAGAACTTCAGCCATGAAGGTGGAGGAAGGGAAGGTGCAGCTCACTCCCCCACCGTCACACATTTTCCCTGCTGGGTCAGGAATTGAACCAACGACCTTTCGGTCCCAAAGCCGCTTCTCTAACCAATAGGCCACAGCTATCTCCAGTTGCACTGCTCTCATGTAGTATATACTAATATCTATTCAGCCGAGGTAGTGAACCAATCTGATCACACCGTTCCCCTGTAGTATGTACTAAATGGAAATATACGAGTAATTATTCTTCCCTTGGTGACAAGAACTATGATTGACACCTGTTTAGCTCTGTCTGTGTATTATCATATAAAGGGAATGCCACAGTTTATTTGTTTCTACCCTGATTCTGTGAAGTCCTTTTGTTTTAAAAGCACAGTATTATATCTGTAGGCAGATATTACACATGTATGTCTTTTTATTCTTTATGTTCATGTGTCCCTTTTATTCAGGACAACTCCAGCCGTTGTTTTCTGGCAGTGGGTCAACCAGTCCTTCAATGCCATCGTCAACTACACAAACCGCAGTGGAGATGCACCAATCACTGTAAAGTAAGGACACCTTGATCTCTAGCTTAAGAAATCAAATTATTATGCGTTCCCTTTTACGAAATTTTGTTCGGAAGGCAGGTCTAGTGACAAATACAGTGGGCCAGTAATTCTCATCCTCATTCTGCTGTCTAATACAGTTTTTCTTAAAAATTCTACTCCTGCATATGGACAGATGTCTGCACACTTTTGTGTCCATGCCAAACCCATGGGAAAACCAGTGAGCTTGAGGTCATGGCTCTGTGCAGGCCAGTCCAGTTCTTCCACTTGATGTTTTCATAGAGCCCACTTTGTATTTTGGGTATTGTTGTGTTGGGTAATGTTTGTGCCTCTTAGGTCCAGTGTAGGGAACTTGTAGCTCTACAGTAGCCAAAGACAATTATATAGACAGCTGCGTACTTACAACATTGCGGCAGCAGTTTGGGGAAGAAATACATAGAGTATGATGGTCAAACCCCCAGGGACCTTCAGCCATATTGTGTATATTCACAGGTACCTCCTCTGTAGTGTTTATTTATAGCCTAGGTTGTAGTGGCAAGTAGAGAAGGCTTATCAAGGTAACAGCATGTTTTGTGCTATGAGTCTTGTTCATTTGCTGAACCACTTTTTTCTACTCGGGCTGCGGGGAGCCGTATATCAGCCGACACTGAATGAAGGCGTGGTACGACCTGAACAGCTCACCAGTCCATTGTAGGGCAACACACACACACACACACACACATTCACACTCACACCTAGGGTGAATTTGGAACAGTGTGTCTCTTTGGACTGTGGGAGGAAACCCACGCAAGCACAAGGAGAACCAGCAAACTCCACACAGAAACGGCCTCGCCAAGCCCGGGACTTGAAACTAATACGTTGTTGCTGTGAGCTGGACGTGCTTTGCTGCCCACCTAAGCATACAGTACATAGCAAACTAATGAATTCTACCAGCAGAGTTTTGAATTGCTTAATGTTTATCTTTGTGTTTGCTTTTGCAGTCAGCTTGGAGCAGCATATGTCAGTGCCACAACTGGAGCTGTAGTCACTGCTCTTGGCCTCAAGTCCCTAACCAAGGTGAGCAATTTATTTAAATGTCCTGTGTCACATTTGAGCTTTTTTTGGTTTGGATATTTAGATTTTTGATTTTGATATACTGTATTAATCCTGCAAGGGAAATTTGGCTTCTGCATTTGACCCGTTCAAAGTGAGCACACACACGCGCGCACACACAAAAACACACACACTCGGATCAGTGGGCTGCCACACATTGCTGCGAAGAACAGGTGGGGGTTAGGTGCCTTGCTCAAGGGCACTTCAGCCATGAAGGTGGAGGAAGGGAAGATGCTGCTCACTCCTCCCTTTTGTAAATCAAACCAGTGACCTTTAGGTCCCAAACCCGCTTCTCTAACCAGGCCACAGCTGCCCCTATATATAAATGTATTAAAGTGGCTTCAGAATAGTGTCCTATAAGAATTAATGCTAAAGAGTAAAATCATTTTCTGGTCAATAACTGTTAAAAAAAAAGGTTGATTCTGTTACTGGCTTAATTAATAAGCGAAAACTTTAAACCCCGGGCGGCACGGTGGTGTAGTGGTTAGCATGTCCGCCTCACAGCAAGAGTTTCTGTGTGGAGTTTGCATGTTCTCCCCATGCATGCTTGGGTTTCATCTGGGTACTCTGGTTTCCTTCCACAGTCCAAAAACATGCACAGTTGGCTGACTTGCTGTTCCAAATCGCCCCTAGGTGTGAGTGTGAATGATTGTGTGTGTTTTTTTCCCTGCGATGGCCTGGCGATCTGTTCAGGGTGTACCCCGCCCTCGCCCAGCCAGCCTCCCCGTGACCCGAATTAGGATTAAGCAGCTTAGAAAATGAATGAATGAATGAACTTTAAACTCCTACACTGCAGAGAAATGTTTCATACTTTAGTTGTTGATCAATTTCTCTTTCTCTTGCCAGCACCTGCCAGCTATTATGGGACGGTTTGTTCCATTTGCTGCTGTGGCTGCTGCAAACTGCATCAACATTCCCTTCATGAGACAGCGGTGTGTTTAGGATTTCACCCTAAAGTCATCAGTATTTATGTACAACACTTTTTAAGAATACTCACTCTTTATTGCCTTTGTTTAGTGAACTGAAGTATGGCATTCCTGTTACTGATGAGGAGGGTAATCGCCTGGGAGAGTCTGCCAGTGCTGCTCAGCAGGCCATTGTTCAGGTGGTGGTGTCCCGAATCGGCATGGCGGTACCAGCCATGGGTAAGGAACATTTGAAGATAGAAAGGCATCTCAGCTGTTACACGCTACAGTCAAGAATACATCAAAATTATGAGCAAATATTGACAAACAAAATGAAAGCTTGTCTGGTGTTGATTTGTTATCAGTTAATGAAGTCGGAAACATTCCCTGCACTCCTTCGTTCTGCATGCCAGGACTGCTGCTTAGTTCCCCTTCATTTTACTTCTGAGCTGTCAGGAGTCCTCTGAAGTAATTTTTTTTTACTGTGTTCTTGTTACAGCTATTCCTCCCGTTATCATGAATGCCTTGGAGAAAAAAGCTTTCATGAAGGTAAAGTCAGTGTCCTTGTGTTTTCCTTCCATGTCACTAATCTTTGCTGTGCTGGTGCATTGGATAAGGGCTGTTTAATGACTTGCATGTTACAGTGCAGTTGCTTAAATCCACCACTAGGTGGCGTTTAAAACTATGCGGAAGCCACCAACTAAGAGATGTAACAAACATTAATGAAGCAGAACATCAAGCTGGGGTTATCCAACCCTGCTAACTGTGTGGAATTTTGATGAAATATCTGAACTGCACTAGACTTTCGACACTGTTGTGTGTTTCATGAAACATAGTATATCATCTCTCTCTCTCTTTCCCTCCAGCGCTTCCCAGTGCTCAATGCCCCAGTACAGGTTGGGCTTGTGGGATTATGGTGAGTGTTAATGATATTCACTGATAATGATTTCTATACCACAAGCAGTAAAATGCCTGGATCATATCTGATTATTATTTTTGTGTGTTCGCACTCTGGTAGTTTGGTGTTTGCTACTCCTTTGTGCTGCGCCCTGTTCCCACAGAAGAGGTGAGAGCTTGTCTTAAACGCATTTCTTATTTACAGGCAGTCCCCCGGTTATGAATGAGACTCATTCTTCACTCACTCACTCACTCAGATATTTAATCCTATTAGGGTCGCAGTGAGGCTGGTGCTTATCTCAGCCGACACTGGGCGAAGGCGGAGTAGACCATTGCATGGCAACTAATGCAGAACCATTCACACTCACCTAGGGGGCAATTTGGAAGAGCCATTTAATGTAATGTGCATGTCTTTGGACTGTGGGAGGAAACCGGAGTACCCACACAAGCACAGAGAGAACACAGAAACACCCGAGCACCCAGGAATTAAACCGAGGACCTTCTTGCTATGAGGCAAACATGCTAACCACTATGCTACCGTCCTGTTCAATACATTCTTTATGTATCGTTTTAAGTTGAATTTGTCTGCAATTCAGAACAGGTACATTTGCTGAATAAAATGTCTCGCAGTCAAATCTTTGTTCTTATTTGGGATTTGTTTTATCTTTCTGGGAATATAAAACACTAAAGAAAGATTTCCAAATACAAATTATACATAAAGCACATAATAATAATAATAATAATAATAATAATATAGTACTGTAATAATGAAAGTTAATGCTGTATTTGTTTGGCAAATAACCTCCCTAGTAAATAACCCTTTCCGCCATCTTGGGGAAGTTCTTTAGATTGTCACTCACTGCTTCAGCCTGAACTTTATTATTAGAATGAATTGAAAGCGATTGAATTCCTACATGCAATAAAGTATAATGGTTATATTATGCTGATTTTGGTCTTCCATAGAAATGATTTCCAGCCTTTCTATCTCAACAGTTAAGCCACTGTAGTACTTGGTAATCATCGTAGGATTGATTGGGGTATGGCCTTTCCCATGCTCCATTATTCTCTCGTCTTTTAAAATATTGACCGGATGTAGCTAAATGCTTTGACCATAGATGATGTCGTTCCCTTCTCTCTGATCTGTATTATTTTCTTAGTGACCGTGTTCATTTTCTTTCATGCATCACCAGCACATGTATCAGATTTATGAGGCATCATCATGGTGCTAAGAGGTAATTGGGACTGACTTTAAAATGTGATCTGGCTGTGGACAGTGTTAGATGTTCTTAGAGCTCACGAACACTAAACATCTTGATTCACATCACAAATTAGTGTATGTTCAGTACCACTTTATATCCCATTTTTCTACCCCTTTTTGTAATAAGCCTAGCAGTCCATTTATAAATAGGAGTTGTACATAAGTGGGATGTTTGTAACCCAGGGACTGCCTGTATTTCTAAATATTGTGGACCACTAATAGGTTGTGTGTGTGTGTGTGTGTGAGTAGTTCTATGAAGGTGAGCCAGCTGGAGCCTGAGCTGCAGGAGAGGATACAGCAGAGCAGTCCTAACACAACTGTGGTTTATTTCAACAAGGGCTTGTAGGGGACTTTTGCTTCAAGTCCAAACTGCTGTTGGTATTTTGCTCTCATGGAGCTCATTGGGCACAACTTGAAGAGTAAATATGAAATGATGTTTTTATTTTTTTTTTAGTTTTCTGTATAAAATTGAATGGTGTGTTGTACGACCTGCACTTTCCCTCAAGATTATATGCAATCATGACTGACGTGTCTAAAGCAGATGATCATATGTGGACGTTGGAGGTTTTTATTACTGCTGTGTTTCTGATCACAAATCCCTCATGTGCTAATACTAATGTATGGAATCCCAGGTTATATTTTTCATATGAAATCTATTTATCCTTATTTATTCTATTTGCAAGAATACTTGATGTGTGTATTTGTTGGTGTGTTTAGACCTCCAATATTTATACTTAACTTTCCAGACCAAACATCTGTCCAGAGTTTAAGTGTCTCGTTACAAGAAATGGTTTAGAAGAATCAACTATGAGGCATGGGATTATTTTGGTCCAGTATTAAAGATCTCATCGGGCATGCTCCCATGCTAGTAATCGAAGTGCTCTTAACCCTTACAATGCTTGCAGCACTGATGGAATAAACTCCAGTGGATAGGAACATTGAGATTGATAGAGTCCTCTGTAAACACATCCAGACCTGAACTTATTGGTGCTTGTGTTGGTAGTCATACTGTTAGGGTGTGTTTAATCCGTGTGTGGTTTTTAACTAATATGATTTGAGAGGTGCATATACAGTACAGTATATGTTACACTATAGGTAGAGATTGACTCTTGGGAGTCAAACCTGCTGCCCAATGTGGTGTCTAATGGTTAAAATGTCAGGCCTTCATGAAGATATGTATCTAACAGCTAGAAATTGAATTATTTAGGTGGATTTTATATTTTATGAAGTCACAGAAGCACGATGTATTGTTTTAATTCTATAATAATGGTGGTAATTTAAATATTAAATATATTGCTTGGACCCCAGCAGAGAAGTGGACTGCTGACAAATCGGACTCTGTGTACCTTAAATTCTATAAATGTACATAGAGAGATGTAAAACATACACTGAAATGTGTATTCATTTAGAAATGTCCACTTGCTCGCATCGCTCTGTGCTTATACAGTTATAAACTAAGCCCTGATTTATGCAACATAAAATTTTTCATGTGATAGATTGTGGTTGTTCTGATTGATGTACCAAAAATATGATAACACTGTATAAGATTACGAAGACCTTTCTGCAATTACTGTTCTGTTTAGAGCGTACATGATCAAACATTTAGTACATAAAGTATTATAGTGAAGTGTTAACATTTTGTGAGTTGTGTCTATAGCTGAACTTAACACTTAGCTGTGTTTCTTTTTTCTTGAACTGTGTTGTATGAGATTTGATGTGAAAGGAATGGGAGTAGACCACCTTTCTTCTGAACTGAATTTCTTTTCACCAATCTATTGTTTTGGATAATAAGCATAAAACCTTTATATAATAATCTGAATGAATGTTTTCAGAAATAAATCCTAAATTAAATGTACTTCTTATTAGGTTAGGAATGGCACAAACACTCCAGCTCTACTGTTACACTGAATCATGTGTTAAGAAGTGAACACATTCTGAAACGTTGCCTTCAGACTCATCTTATCTGAATGTACTGTATACCCAGTCACAGTGTGTATCTAACCTCTGACTAATAGTTACAGCACAAGTTTACAATATCACCCGTTTGGTCTCTAATTAAAATCCTTTAAGGTATGAGGTTAACGCTGTCTACAATTGGAGCTTGTCCCAAATAAAACATTTTACAATCAGCAGTACAATAGTCACGATACATTTTTACCTTTAGTGTGAGCTACTCGGAAGGTACTGTGATGTGCTGATTTTCGTTCCACAGGAAATTGTGTGTGTCTGTCCACAGTGCCTGCTCGGTCCTAGTAAGTTATTACCTTTCACGTGAGCTATATATTGTTCATATTATTATAAGTAGACATTTGAGAGCCTATTGTACTAAAGTAATATTACGATAGTCATTACATTTACATAGACAGGAACTTTCCAATAGGTCTAACGCCGGGATCTAATTAGACTTCGTCTTCAAGTTAGAGAGAGCATGCGTGTGGCCGAGTACCCATAACAAACGAAAGGTCAGTAAACACGTGTTTGCTCCGCCAGTCAAATTTACTCACCTGATGTTATGAGGGATCGTGTTAACATGCTAGCTGGAGGTGTTATTATCTGGTCAGAAACCAAAAGTCATTTCCTCCTGGATTCAAAATGAGAATGTGGAGTGTAAGAATTGAGGTCTATCAGCTTCTCAAATAAAAATCAACACATTTTTTATGACCGCTGTTTTTATTGTAAACACACACTCACTCCACTTGGTACAGGATCTTTGTCCACTAACCAAAATTGCAGAGCAGGAAAGTATGTTAGGCTTCAAGTCTACTCATTCACGAAAGGAGTTTAGAGCCAGACCATCATTAAAACACACAAACCAAGCCCCAGTCACACACCAAGCAGAACCTGACTAAGTGAAGGAGAGCAATACAATAACTTCTAAAGTGTAACAACAGTGCACAAACATCACAAACTCTGTAGCAGAATGGTGTAAACAATACAATTACTGAAACTCTGCTTACTGTCCAGAACACTATTCATCACGTGCTTTCCTAAGAATTAGAGGAAACAATGAGGTTAGATGTATGAATATTTGATCCGTTGCTCCTTGAATGATTTATTAGTGCTTTGTTCTGGTTTAGTAACCTGCTTATAATCTACAGATAATCCCTGAATCATACAGCAAAAAAAAAAAAAAAAAGCATCTATTTCTGAACTATTTTCTTCGCTGCCTCCAAAACTGATGCATTACTGACTTTGTCTCCAAATTCTTTCTCCCGATGTTCCAGAAGAATCCCCTATGATCGACAGAAGAGTAGAACATTAAACAGCAGAAGAGTCTCACAATCCGAGTAAAAATCCTGCATTAATGCTTTTATCTGAGATTTAGTATAGCTCAATGTGGTCAAAAGTCTGTGGACACCTAACCATCAAACCCATATGTGCTTTTTAAACATCCCATTCCAGATTTAGCACCCTTTACTGTTGGAAAGGCTTTACATTAGAGTTTGGATAATGGCTGTGCCCATTGAGTCACAAGTAATTTCTTGGAAGTATGATCCATCAGCTGTGCATGCAAGGGATGGGGCAATGACGTCATCACTTTTTAAATGCCCCGATTCCCTTGTGTACGAAAATCTAGCTCTTCCAGGCCGACTCTGCTTTAATTGGCTGGAAACCACCGCCATATTAAATATATTAACTGTGTACGGTCTCTGTTTTTTACCCGGAAGGAATCGGTCAATTTCTTAGTCGACTATTTTTGAGCGATTCAAAGTTCAAGACAAGTTTTTGACACAAAGTACATCCCTTGCGTACCATTGTTTATCAAAGCCGCTGACCTGTTTATGAAAAATCAAGTGTAAATGATGTATTTTCAAAGTTTCAAGGTGATAGGACCATCCACACTGCACTTAATCGAGCACGCCGCGCGTTACACAAGGGGTCCAAAATCGACGACTTCAAACCTTCATATCGCCACCAATATTCACCAGATTTTTAAAAATGAGGTATCTTTTTTGGTTTTGCAAGTTGCGTTTTTTTTAACAGAAAAAAAGGATTTATTTGAATAACTTAGTAAGTACAGGCAGTGATGTTGGGTGAGGAGGGCTGATGCTCTGTGCACATGCTTCAACATGTTTAGGATGTTAGTTACAGTGAAGGGAAATTGTAACAGTATATAAACACATTATATATAATTACATAAAACCAACTTTAAAACAACAGTTTTGGAAAAGCTGACATATGGGTGTGATGACCAGGTGCCTAAATTTTTTGTTGTACACAAACTGCCATATACTGCATGTCCTACAAACATTACCTGCTTGCCAGATCCAATGACAAACACCCCACCCAGGATGAATCCCTCTCCAATCATGTTCCCCTCATAACTCGACCTCCAGGCCCTTATGAAGTTCTGCCAAACTCCCAGACGAATAAAGCCAAGACCAGCCATTCTCCTCAGGGTAGGACCATAGAATATTTGCTGTAACCATGTATAAACAGTAATATACATGCATTCTTTTGGTGCAAAAAGGGGTTATTTCTACAGGTAATATTCTGATATACACTCACTATCCACTTTAATAGGAACACCTACACATCTGTATTGAGATATCCAATTAGCCAATCATGTGGCAGCAGCACAATGTATAAAATCATGCAGTTACAGATCGAGAGCTTCGGTTCATGTTCAGAACAAATCAGAATGTTGGAAATGTGAGCTGGTTGTTGGTTCCAGATGGGCTAGTTTTGGTATTTCAGAAACTGCTGTCCTAAGATTTTCACACAGCAGTCTGTACAGTGAAAAATTCCCTAAACATCAGCAGTTTCTGAAATCCTCAAACTAACATCAGCAACCAACAACCACGCCACAGTTAAAGCCACAGAAATCCCATTTTCCCCATTCTGAATTTTTATGTAAATATTACCTGAAGCTGTTGATGGGTACCTGCATGATTTTATTCACTCTGCTCCTGCCATAGGATTGGCTGACGAGATACCTGCAGAACTGAGCAGGTGTACAGGTGTTCCTAATAAAGTGGATGGTGCTATGGATGATTGGATGGTTAAAGTGTATATTTTCTTTCTCACAGAACCTGAACAACCGAAACAATCATCAGCCCTTCTAACCTTTTCATCCAGGAAGACATCGCCAGCAAAGTGTGGTTTGAAATCATCGAGCTCTGTACCAATGTTCTCTTTGACCACAGCATACAAAGGAACCCCGAGCTTGTCCAGCTGGGGCTTCAGAGAGGACAGCTCAGCAGCTTCCTGCAGAGAGACAAGAGCAAATTATCAACAGTGAGCACACCGTTCTCCAGCAAACTCAGGTACAGGCTAATGTATCAAGGTTACCTCTCTGCACAAAAATCATCCAGGCCGCCGTACAGCCATGATCACTGCTCCGGACGTCTCCCACAGGGTTCGAGCTTTAAAAACCTTCTCATCTAAATGCAGAAAAAGTGCAAATCTTTTAAAGAGGGGCTATCGTATTTACTGCTTTTCGACAGAGAGCAATATTTCACATCTATAAATAGGTTTCCAGATATAATTTCATAACAAACGGTGTTATAAAAAAGTTTTGCAGCAAAATGTATCAATTTGCGATGCCTTTAGCCGATTGTGGGGGCAACCATCTTAGCACGAGTTTACAGGGAGACGCATTGAGATTACGCAGTATGAAAGTAGTGCGACTCAAACACAATACATGCAACAACAACAATAAAATGGCGGTCAGTAGGCGAGTGCCTGCAGTGCTAGCACACATACGTTTTTTTAGCCATATTCAAGTGAAATAC
The DNA here is from genome assembly GCA_039654325.1 of Tandanus tandanus. Classification (NCBI taxonomy): domain Eukaryota; kingdom Metazoa; phylum Chordata; class Actinopteri; order Siluriformes; family Plotosidae; genus Tandanus; species Tandanus tandanus. The sequence goes on along the minus strand of JBCNYH010000027.1, from coordinate 36,549,975 downwards.
ACAGTTATCACTTAACGTATATTGGCTCAAGCCAGAATGGCCAGCCGATGTTGCAAGGGAGAGCACGGACAATGCGAGCAAACAGCAAGCACCAGGCCCAAGTATCAGTCAGGCACACAAAAGAAAATGATACCTTGACACCGAACCGAAGGGACAGGAAAACAAAGATTGGTGCGATTGCGACAACTGTGAAATTTGGCCGACGCCAAAGTTCCCGGACACGCAGTTCACCTTCGGAATGGAATCCACTGCATCACGAACCACAAGGATTTTCATGCTGTTTGCCTTACAAAAGCAGTCCTGAAAACGCTCCTGCATCATCTTCATGAATTCAGAGGCAGAGGGGGCGAATCAAATTAAACCAACAGGTCAGAAAGTCATTTGTAATTTTCTGCTTTGGTGGGAACAGTAATTGAAAATGGAAATACACACTAACAGTACATTAGTATAGTACTAGAAGGCATGAACCGCCCGCTAGTGGTATCATTCTGACTAATTTGTGTTTTTTATATCCTCGTCTTCGTTCCGGGTGTGTATTCTGTTTTTTATATGTACTTCCTCTCTGAGTAATACCTATGGCACCAACACTTTTGTAAGATCTTGCACTTTGGCAATTTAAACGAATACCCATTCTATCAGCTTCTCATATGAGCATGCCAAAACAATGCCTGTATGAGTGTGTATATACACCAGCACTTCCCTGACATGCTTCCACACACTTTTTACTTCTTTACAAACAAGTCCACTGCACATGATTCTAAATAAATAAATGTATTTGCATACTACAACCAACATCCCAAAGCGTTTAGAACCTTATCAGACTTCATTAGCTTACTTTGATGCAGACAAATAGCTCTGCTTACTAAAAACAAGACACCAATTGGCCTTTTTGGGGCGACTTCCAAACCTCAACTGGCTCCCTCTATAAGCGCACTAAATAGGGTATACAATAATAGTGTCAACTGCAAACCTAGTGCACTACAGCCCATAGTTTCACCTGAAACGGAAAATGATAAGCAGTTCTATTGTGCCTTCCTGGGTGGTTGTAACAACAAATCGATCACAATGAAGTTGACACACAAGAGCAATCACAAAGAATCAAAAGGAAAATTTTGGCCACAAACGGAAGTGAAGGTCATATGACGTCATTGTCTCCTTTTGAGTGGTCTGCTCGACAGGAATGGTGCCGTTCTGTTATTAGATACTGGGGCTGTGCCTCTGTTCTGAATCATGTTTAATTGTGTATTAAATTAGTGTAGTGTAGTAATTAGTACTAATAATGGTAAAAGTTATTTATTCTAGTACTATAGCGCCCCTTTAAGTATGAATACATTAAAAGAGCACGGCTTCACCATAAGAAGTTGTTAGTGATAATGTTAACATTTACATTCTTACATGCTAAAAAAAAAAAAAAAAACATAAAAAAACCAATCCAGATCTAAAACTCTATCCAAACCAGTAGACGACTCAACTTGTCTGACTTCCAGGATTTCCCTTTTTCCAAATAAAATGAATCTTTTCTATCTACACCATTTATTATAATATTTTTATAAAGTACTGAAGCTTATATATATATATATATATATATATATATATATACACACACACACACACACACACACACACACACACATTCTAATAAGCCCAGCTGGGTGACTAAGACAGTGATTTTATTGGCAGTAGCCTTTACAGCGAGGCCTACATTCAGTACATGAGATATTCAATCATGACAATACAACTGTTCACACTGCCTTTTTTTGTTTGTTTGTTTGTTACTCAGAGACAAGGCACTCTTGTGACTAATATGAAATACTTCTTCCTGTAAAGTATTAGACATCAGTATAACAGTATTGACAAATTCTGGACCTTAAGAAGAATTCCAACAAGCATTCTAGATCATCTTTCATATTGCCCACTCCTACTGTTGATGCACATATGGATAAAGATATGGAATTACACTCACCTCCTTCAGTGGTTTTGAGGTCAGCATCCCCCAGATAGCTTAGAGTAGCAGAGTCAGGCTTGGTCAGGAAAAAATCTGTGTTAGCCAGAATTATGCTGGCAATGGCAGCACCCACAGCACCGAGGCTGAGTGACCACATGTCCACGTTAGTTGTCTTTGCCTCCACAGTGGATGATGGAGCTGCAGAAAAAAAAACAGTTATATGTTTCCACTAAACCACATGAGAGACAACAACTTATTTCAATTGAGCTCTATGTAAAGGACGTGAGAGACCAGATACTCAGTAATTTCCTTCTGCTTAAATCGGACAAAACAGAAGTATTTGTACTGAAGCTGTAAGCAATCCGTCCACTTACAAGTAACTCAGGACAACAGTAAAAACACCTCAAAGTGATTACTGACTCCGGTGTCTCATTTAAAGCTCAAATAAATAATATAACTTGAAACAGATTCTTACATCTCAGAGACACTGATATGAAATACATCACTACAGGATGCAGGAAAAACTAGTTCATGCGTTTGCAACTTCTAGCTTGTATTATATTCATGCCTTGCAGTCTGCATGTTCCAGTAGGTTTATAACCAAACTCCAGTTAGTCCAGAAAACAACAGATCCTTTCTACAACCATAAAATGTGGCATATCATATCACTGGCCCCTGATAAACATATTGAATAGATTTTTTTAAATAGTGAATGGTCTCATGCTGCTCTACCTAAACAAACTTTGTGTCTTTTAGTTGCATTTGCAACCTCTAGCTTGTATTATAGTCACGGCTTGCTGTCTGCATGTTCCAGTGGGTAATTCAAAGGATTAGGCCCTTTATTGGTACCATGAATATTGAAATCTGCAGCAAGGGTAGATATTTCTCAAACAATGCCCCACAGTTATGGAACAACCTTCCAGTTAGAAGGAAGTCAGACACAGGGTGGATCCCTTAAAGGCTGCATTTCAAAGATCCATCATTAAATCTCACCAAAAGATTGCTGTGTTTTAGCACCCTTTAGATTCTACCAAGAATCAAACCCTTCATTTCGAGAATTTTCATGGATGCATTTGAGGGACATTTTTAAATCACCAAGAAGCCTAAGAGCATGTACAAGGCGGTACGTTTTCAATGACGCACACTGGGGAGTTGGGAAGAGAAAATCTTGTAACACAACTGCACACAGGACACACAAGCCTAAATTGGGGTCTTAGATTAACAGGTAGACTTCAGTCTGGAGCATGTTTTAACAAAAAAGTGTGGATCTAAGTAAAGTGGTAAAATGTGCAGTGAAATAGCCTGCTGAGTTTAGTAAAAGCAGTTTTGACATTTCTAAGAGTGTTTTTAACCATAATTATATTTTCCAAAAGGTATTCACACCTCAGTCCTGCAGATGGCAGTAATGCACCCAATCTGAGAGCTGCCAATAATCTCAACAGAAGGTGACCTGCATACTGACTAGATTGATCCATCATGCATTCTCCAAATGCAAGGAAGGAGTCTTGCCTAGCAAGATACCAATGATTTTAGCCCTTTCTACCCCCAGGAACTACCTAATAATTCCCTATACCTCATTTAATGCTTGGAGATTTCACTTGATGCTCTTCTGAGGATGGCCACACATGGATAGTCTACAGATCACTTACAGTACCCCATAAGACCAGATTTAAAAAATATATAACTTTTCAAACAGGACTAAACCTCAGCATCAAACACAGAATCACCTTCTGTCACTTCTACCTTGTCTGAGGCATTTGCCAAGGTTTTAAGAGCAATTTTTCAAAAAATTAATTAAATTATTATTATTTTTTTGATGCAGCGCCAATTTCCGGGTGCTGCCACTGATGAGAAAACGGGAATTTTTTTAATCCAGCTTAAACGGACAAAAGATGCCTGTGTATTTTCTTTCTTGGATAGGCTAAACACTGCCGTTGTTAAGACCAGTTTACATTCCAGTCTCCATCACTGAACAGTTGATATTAAACTTCAGTTTGATATGATGGTCGTTTAGTTAAAAACTCTAATACTTGTACTCAGGTTATTATTTAAACTACAGACTGTAGTATATAGGTATAGAAAAGAGAAATTATTTATAATCACACTATCCAGTGTCAACCAGATGAAAATGTGGTTTCTTTTTGAAACTGCTTCCCCTTGAGATTTTTTCCTCTTGTCATCTCTATGAGCTTTTCCTCCCCTTCCTTCACCACTAGCTTTCTCATTAGGAACCAAGCTTTAAATTTAAACTTAAATTTTAGATCTAGATTTAAGAAAAGCTGTGCCTTTGTGTTAATGTCCACTGAGCTATATAAATAAAATCTAATTAAATTAACCTTACTACAATATACATTTATAATCTCATTAAAATCCAGATGAAACATTAGTGCTTTTCAACCAGACAAACACATATGTTCATCTTATACATCAACAAACTGGCTTCATCCTTATGATATAAACTCCTAAATCATTTGCTAATCTTAACCACACCGTTATAAAAGCACATGCAAGAGAGGGCTGGAAAGCAGGACGGGGCAGTACCTTCAGGATTACAGGTGGTGGGCTGGCTCTGGTCCTTCATGGACAATTGCTGATTTGTTGAGTACACACGAACAGAGTTGGCATTAATAGAAGTAAGTGACTTAAAGCAAGACTGGCATCCCACAAAATGTCGAGTCTTGTACTTTCGGGGAATTTTATTTGCTAAATTTTCAAGTTTCTTTATTGAGGCTGTAGATAGTTGGCTGGAGAGCTGCAGGGCAGAGGAGGTGCAATCATAGACTTGATGCTTAACATTATTTGCATGAGAGATATAGTTTCTTCTTCCCAGAAACCGAGCTAAACACACAGGGTGTACTTGTGTAGAGGCCACTGGCAGCATCCAAACTGATTTTAGCAAACCACTCTTTCTCAAGTAAAAAAGGTCACAGGGACAATCCTGAGGGAAAGAATGAAAAATACCAGCTAGAGAAAAAATCCTAAATGAAAACATGGACTGAATAAAGTGCACTGAAGCACCAGTACAGCTAAACATGCAGAGGGACCAGCTGGCTAATGTGCCCTCTGTTCACACACAAGATTTGTATTAATTAATCAGCCCAGATACCAATACTGAGTATCAGAGTGGGACATCCACATTATCTAATCAGTTTTCACCTTAAACGGAGGTAAACTAAAATTAGCTAGGACTAGTAACAGATGGGTTCCATATTACATCTATCCTCAGGTAATTTCTAAATATTCAACATTAGCATTATGCCACCAATGAAATCAGCACATCATTTACAATATCATCTCAATATCTTTTTCTTTCTCTCTTTTTTTAAACTAGCAGGTTATAGATTGGCAATTTTTCTACTGGGGACCTTTTATTTAAGAGGTTAAAGACATCTCATCCTTGACAACAATCCAAGAAAATGTCATGCATCTAGAACAACGTGTGGGCGAAACACAACCTGTTTATTTTTCTACAGTGGCGTGCCCTTTTCTTGATTTGGTCCTAAACCTAGATGAAGGTTTCTGATGGGAAAGTATGTTTTGGGATAGGTCAGGCCATGGGCATTCCCCCCTCTATAAGAGGTAGAGCTTTTCTGGAAATGGCATGTATTTAACCCAGCCATCCTTCTTCCTTCTGGCTTGACCTTCGTGAAACATAGCAAACCAAGATGCACTGGCCAGACTTGGTCAAACCTCGCTTTTTCTTTAATCAGGAATTCCTTAAATCTGCGTCTGGGAAACAGCCCTCCGGATATATGACTATATTTTCTTCACCACACTGAGCCCTCGGATGAATTTTATCAGGCATCAATTTGGATTTGATCACAATTGCTTATTTTGTGATGAACATTAAAACAACTGTACATCTGTGTTATCAATGTACATTTGTCAAAGTTTTTGCTGAATATTTATGATAATTTATATAATTTAAATTTCTTTAATCTATCAAATGAAGAATCCAACTCATGACCTGGCAATTAAAGTAATTATCATTCTTGGGAATTTATTTATACATTAAAACAAACGCATTAAAAAAAACCATTTATTAGACTTTTCCCAAAGAGTTGTGTCTGTACGTTTCATTTCTGAAATAAATTTAGAATGAACCTGTCAGACCCCCAACAGTAAGTCCATTTATTTTCTTTTATTCTGACTGCTGTTTTTAAACTGTTGGCTATCTGTCTTTTATAATACCTGCTTTCTCTGTTAGTCTAAAGACTGGTCTGTTGCCGGCTTCATTACTGCTGAAGGTTGTATGCACACTTGTGAAAAGTTCTGGTTCCAGCAAATGTAACTAAAACAATCCTATTAAAATGGCGGCGGCTCCCAATAACAACAAACTCTCTGACAATATTCAACACCTCAATTATTTATCTACAGCTAAGCTTCATTTAAAAAAACTTTATACAATTCGGGGACTAATATCAAGATAATCTACAAATAAGACAAGTAACCGTTGTAGCAGCCTTGTGTAAAGAAAATATTTTAATATTAAATGATGTTGCTAACATCATTTCTCAAACATTTGCTCGTTAGGTTTCGGGCAAACGGAGACACAACACAAAAATCTAATAGTGCCGTTTCGTTTTAACCTGACCCCGAGTCTCTTAACACTAAGAAAATTATTATTAACACGTTTACCTGTGCAGTACCTGTATTTTCTTTTCTAGCACACACCTCTCTGTTTTGGCCTCTGTAAGCTCCCTTCAGATGAACATCCGGGAATAGTCGAATTCAGAAACATCGACCGGAGCAGCTACCAGACCAAACTAATCGCACTTATTGATAAGTTGGAGAAAGATGTAAGGGAAAGATTTTGACTTTAGCAGAATAAGAAATTATTTAAATTATTAAGTTTGTCATGTTAAAAGTATAATAGATAATTAGAAAACCCTTTTTGCAGTTAGTTCAGCACAGAAAAATAAATGTGCTGATTAAAAAAGCAACGAAACTGGTTTGATTATAGACTCAAAATGGCCTGAAAAGGACCTTCATTCATTCATTTTCTGAACCGCTTAATCCTAATTTGGGTCGCGGGGAGGCTGGCACCTGTTTTAGCCGACTCTGGGCGAGGGCAGAGTACACCCTGGACAGCTCACCAGGCCATTGCAGGGCAGAAACACTGACGGCAATCCAATGATCTACTCTTTACGAACAACAGCAATGGTTCTATTACATGTCTCTCACCACAGACAGTGAGAGACATGGCTGGACTTTGATAACCCAGTTAGCTGCACTGGGGGAACAGCAGTGACAACTTGGTGATAGTGGGGCTTGAACCCCCGACCTTCAGATCAGTAATCCAGCACCCTACCACTGAGCCACAACTGCCCCTAGAAAAAGGACTACCTTCTAAAATTCATCAGTCTGTATTTGTTCTGAGAAATGAAGGCTAGGAACTGCAAAGAAACTGAAGATATCATACAATGGTGTGTACCACTCTCTTCACAGAAAAGCACAAACTAGCTCTAACCAGGATTGAAAGAGAAGTGAGAGACCCGGTGCACAACTGAGCAAGAGGACAACTACACAGTCTCTAGTCTGAGAAACAGATGCTTGACAGCACCTCAGTTGACAGCTTCATTAAATACCAGCCACAAAACACCAGTCTCAACTTTAACAATGAAAAGGCAACTTCTGGAGTTGCAAAGAAAAAGCCAAGGAAAAAAAAAAACAAGGAAGGCTATCACTCCAATTTGCGACAACATGTCATATCCTGTGGACGGTTCTTTGCTGGAACCACTTTCCTCCTACAATAGGACAATTACCCAAAACACTCCAAGCTATGCAAGAACTATTCAGTGTCAGCTGGTATGGCGTGGCCAGCGCATCACCAGATCTCAAGTGATTGAGCTGTTGTGGGAACAGCTTGACCATATGGTACAGAAGAAGTGCCCATCAAGCCCGTCCAGTATGTGGTAGGTGCTTCAGGAAGCATGACGTAACTTATTGGTTTATATTAAATTATTAAATTTCATTCAATTTCATTCAATTTAATTATTATTAACTCATTCATGGAGAATGTGATATATTCTGGGTGACCATAAGCTTTTTAACGGTTGTGTATACCAACCAGCTTTTTATCTTATACAGACTGAAATAAAACAGAGAACACAGCTAAGCCGAATATGCAGGGTGTGTCGTATCTCAAAACCTTTAATAAAGAATTACTGAAGGAGGGGTTTGGTGATATCCAGAATAATCAAAGTCGAGGTAAGTGTAGTCAGGTGAGGCCGCAAGGCTGTGCTTGATTCCACTTGCTGAACCCTTGATTATTCTGGATATCACAAAACTGAAAGCAATAATTGTTTTATCATTCTGTACATTGTGTTGATTTGTGGAACAAATGCTTATTCCCTTTGTTTATACAAGACAAATATACAAAATATGATTTGGGATCTCACATTGTTGCCTTTCGCATGGAAAGATCAAGGTTAGTCGGAACAGGGGGGAAAAAATAATATTTTTTACAAAGTTAAAATGGTGAGAAATTGCATATTTTGCTACCTAAAGTGAATGTATAGCTGCAAAACAAAAATGATTTTGGTTATTCGAGAAAATTATTTTTTGTTAAAAAAAAATTAAAAAGTATATATCCATACAGTAGCCTTGTAAGAATATAATTTTATTTTAATTAAGGAAATCCTGTGAAAATGTCCCTTCTTTAGAATAACTCATAGTAAAGGACTTAATTTTCATGTTTTGCCTAAATCCAGTTTTTTTGGCAAGTGATTGCTTGGGATCTGTTGGAACAGTGTGTTTGGGGTTAGTTGGAACTTAATCTTGGCACACTTTTATCACTGATTTTTCCCCCTTAAACTATAATATGCAGCTTTATCATAATTTCTGATATATCATAGTTTATAATATATTATGAATAAAGATCATTGAATGTTTTGAGGCGTCTTCCAAAATGCATTTCGTGCCCATCAAATTTTGTTAATGCAATACATAGAAATGAAATAAAAAGGAAAATGTGGCTAAGTAACACAGATTGTAACAGGGAGTTTTTTCCCAGGTCATTGCAAACACTATAAAAACCAGCAAGATCGCCAGCCTCTGCAGTCAGTCCTAACACATGATATAACAGTTCAAGTATGAGATATTGGTTATCATTCCAAATAACCTCACATCATGTTCCAACCCATGTTACCCTTTTTTAATATTTAGTGTAATGATTCATAAAAAGGGAAAAAGCTTCCATAACATTAGGTTATGTATGTTTGCTAAATACTAATAGCAATACTAACAGTGATCACCTTGTGATAATGATCCCAGATCAGATGATATGAAAGATCCCAGTTACATAACACTTGTCTTCTTTTCCATTCTTCAGTCACAAAATAATTTTTACATACAGTAACATTTTATTTAACATTTTTATGTCCCACGCTGGCCCTAATAACAGGCCCTAATACTGCACAACCCAGACAATAATAAACAAAATGTATAAATATTGCAGATACTGTGCTTGTTGGAAAATAACTGTTCAAACCTGATCCCCATTAAGGATAAGAGTCACTCAAGTGCTGACACTGATCTCTGTTAATGTTGATAAACACAAAAATCTACTGCAAAACACGAAATATGATTTGGCAAAATTCAAGCAGTAACATCTGGAAAGGGTAGATGGTGGGAAATAATGATGGGCCACTTCACAAATGCCTGCAAGAAACCCTCCCATTGACATATATTACAAGATTGCCATCTGATATGGCAATCTTGACATATATTACAAGATATGCCATCTGGTCTGTTAATAGCAGGCATCTATGCTGGACCAATTCCTTATAGGGTCAGGAAAAATGTATGGGTGGATGCCACCCTTGATTTTGATTTTATAGGTCATTTTCAAGGTCACAAAGGTCAAATATAGCGAAATAATGATATTTTCATACATTGTGTGCATATGGGTGAAACATTTTGGATATATAAGATAAAAAGAGTCTAGACCAACTCTGCCTGATGCATTTAAAAATAAAATAAAAAAAAACAAAGCACTATGACAAGTATTTTGGCCATTTTTGTGCCGCCATTACCATAATACCTATTTTCGTCAATATATTCTCAAGTAATTATGAAATCTTAACAAAATTGTTTGTCAAACTCATGTTTTCATGGTCAAAAATTATAATGGTGACATCCAGAACATCACAGAATACAATTTGGCCTATATTATAGTATTAGTGTAGCCTATAAGGTAATATTAAAGGTCAGGACAGTGGTCGATATTATACCATTACATGAGTAATTATAATATCTTAATGAAATTGCTGTCTGTACCCATGCTTTCATGGTTCAAAATTTTATGATAGTATAATTATACAATTAGTGTGGCATTCAATGAAATATTCAAGGTCGAAATGATGGAGTAACTGTCAGTATTAAACCCCCAAATATAAACATCTTATGAAACCTAGCATTCCTTATGACTTTTTTGTGTAGTATTCTCGGTCTGGGATTTTTCAACTTTTGCCACTGAAATTACAAATAAATATATAGTATTGAATGTGACAATAAAACCCACAAATTTGAATTAAATAACCACTAAAATGACCAAAGTGTGACTATTGCACAAACATTTGAATTTAAAACCACAATAAAACCATTGGGAACTTATACATGTATTTCCTGTCACAATAATTATCCATTACATTAAATACAAACAAGTTCAATTGCAAGCTTGGCAAGTTTCTATCAGATGTCAGAATGTCAGCAACAGCATTACTACGCCCTATTGGTGCAATACAATCTACTGATGATGTCCATCTTAAAGATGCTGATTGACAGAAGGATGATTCTTCATTTAGATTTGAAACAGATATAAACCTGAAATATCACCAAATCTTCGTCTGTGAGACATGGGTATAGACAACAATTTTGTTAAGATATCATAATTATCCATGTTATGGTATAATACCGACCACTCTCTTGACCTTCAATATTAAATTGAAGGCTACACTAATATTATCATATAAATCAAAATGCATTCTGTTATGTTCTGTGATGTTCTATGATGTTCTAGATGTCACCATAATGATTTTTGACCATGAATACATGAATATAGACCACAATTTTGTTAAGCTATCATGATTACTTGTGAAGATATTGATGGAAATAGTTATTATGGTAATAGTGGCACAAAAATGGCCGCCATACTTGTCATAGGGCTTTGTTTTTATGATTTTATATTTGAAATACATCAGGCAGAGTTGGTCTAGATTTTTTTTAGGTTATATGTCAAAAAATTCACCCACATGCCTACAAAGTGTGACAATATCATTATTTTGCTATATTTGGCCTTTGTGACCTTGAAAAACATTGACATTTGTGACCTGCAAACTCAAAATCAAGGGTGGCATCCATCCACACCTTTTTCCTGACCCTTTGAAGAAGTGATCCAGCATGGATGCCTGCTATTAAAAGAGAAGGTGCAAGGAGAAACGAGGAGGGAGGGGGTGTTCAATCTCTCTCTCTCTCTCTCTCTCTCTCCGACCCAAAGAACACACACC